>CM035103.1:37993040-38593040 GCA_020205505.1 Panax japonicus | reverse complement strand
CAAAATATAGAAATTTCACAAAAAAACATCATCATGCTTCGTGAATAGTACTCGTGAATAGTAACTCATGAATAGTAACCCCGACATGAAAAAGTTCCAAATTTGATAAAAAGTTCCAACCAATATTTCAGCGTAATGATATTGAAGAAATAATATCATTTGAGAAGAAAATAACATCCCTTACCTCGAAAGATTAGTACTTCTAGCTGGAATACTGGGTATAGTGCTGAAGGAAACTTGCACCGTATAACAATACTCAAAGTATCAGAATCCTCACAAGAATACGCTCAATATATCGAGAGAGAAAGAGAGAGAAATCTTTAGTTTCTGGTGTGATTTTCAATTCTAACCTAAGCACCCTATTTATAGGAAAATGCTTAGAACACCAAAGCAGAAAATTTAATAAAATATTATTATTATTTAATAAATTTCCTACGCACACTTAAGACATCAGATTTTAGATATTAACATGTGCAACCAACTTGTTAAAAACGTTTTTCTTAAAATAATTAATTAAAACTTCCAAAAATCAATTATTTCTGAACTTCAGAACTTCAATCATTCATAATAAATAGCCCTTTTATCAGAAAATTCGAATCTCGCGACTTTTTATAGGAAATTCAATTCTCTACAAGTTTGCAGAGGAAAGTTTTTCCAAATTCCAAACAGAAATTGGCCGAAATCCATAAACGGACGATTTTACAGGCTATAATCAAATTTCAGTCAAGAAATGGGTCCACCAACATGTTTAACATGTTTTAAACAATTTTTACAACAAAAATACTCTTCCTCCTCATATACTCATATATCCCAAATTCATTGTAAAAATATCATCATTATTATATAATATAATAAAATATTATTTTATCAAAAAAGATAAAATATCAATTTTTAACAATTGTCACTTTAAAAATTTTCTCCATCTATAATCACATAAAATCAATATTTTCCTCATCATATAAATCAGTAATTAATTATTCACAAATAATATTACAGAATCACAGTACTGGCAACCAGGCCGTTCCTAGGAAAGAGGGGGCTTTCCAATAAGAATTTCTCCTTACTGGCGCATAATTAGGTGACCAAACCTCTCATTAGACAGAACTTTCTAGACATTGCCAATAATGTTTTCTAATAATATTATTCAGATAATATGAATTATTGCTTCGATAATGGAAAATACTGTGTAGTGACAATTATTGAAATAACAGTAATATAAAATATCAACCCAGCAATTATTGAATCAATAAAATAAAATACTGAACAGTAACTACTGTAACAATTATTGAGTAGTGCCTTCTTAAGTAAGAATCAATAATTGGTGCAATACCGTGTGCTACTGTGCAACAACGTGTATTACTGTGTTTTAACCACTGGGTATTCCAACAGTGTTAACGGTAACAACTACGCCGTTATTTATAAACAACTTATACTTGTCGTTTTCTTCATCTAATCGCTTTCTATTATGGGACCCACACAAGGCTGCGTCGTCGTATGAATATTCCCCAACAGCAAGAATATTCCACGACCAAACGAATATTCTCCGACAACAATGAGTATTTTATAACCACTTGCTTATTTGAAATATTTGCGCATTTTACCCATAACTAACCACATTAATCAAATCAACCCTTACTATTTCAAAATGATAAATAGAGGAAATTAAATTTCATTTATTAATAATTTGGGGTCTTACATTACATTCACATACAAAACACATAGAAGTAAGGCATCATTTTTTAAGAGATGTTGTGTCAAAAGGTTTAATTAAATTAATTTTTATTCCTGCTGAAAATCAAATTGCAGATATTTTTACTAAACCGTTAAGTGAAGATAGATTTTTTATGTTGTGAAGAGAACTTGGAATGTGTATCACTTAATTTTTTATCTGCATTATCATTATCCTATTTTGCATGTATATTTAATAGCTGCTAAAATTTAGGATAATTGATTATGTGATTTTTTGGTTGCTCATTTAAATCCTTAATTTATGGATGCAATATCTATCATAATGATGATTTTTTTTAAAAAACTAAAACGACGGGACTGCAAGGGTTTCTTGGGAGACGTAAGTGGATATGAGTATACATACATGCATCCAGTCTTTTAATTTTACTCTGTATCTCTCTCCATTCTCTTTACATCTTAAACCTCTTTTTGGCTTTTTTTCTCTCCCACTCTATACTTTCATCTTCTCTATTCTCACCAACGAACCCCAAGAACTATGAGAATCCGAACTCAAAAGCAATCGATGATCGATTCTGATGACGATCAAACGCCGATTCCTCCCCAATCTTCTACCAGACCTTCACACAAACAAAGAAAACTGAAGAAGGCGGTGTCTGTGGAAACTGTTGGACTCTTCATCATCTGATGAGTCAAACTTTAGTCCATCTTTGCTGAAACCATCAGGACCCTCTCAGAGACGGAAGTCAACTATTCCATCATGTAAGCCTAAGTTTACTCCACCATCCGATTCAGTAAATCCTACCCTCTCATCTGATCTTCCTGAAAATTTCTTTCATAGTAATGCCTATGAGGTACGGTTTAAGACTGTCGTGTTTCCAAAACAATTTGTTTATGAAAAGTCTGTCGATTAAATCTGCTATCAACAATCTCATCTGAAAAATTTATTTGAATCTTGTGGTATTTCTTCCATGTTTTTTCCTCCATCATTTGCATATCCTAGACTAGTCCAACAGTTTTATACTAATCTGGAGTGTCATGGGGATTTTTATATAACTTTTATTAAAGGAAAATCTTTATATTTTACTGTCATGGATTTTGGTAGCATTCTGAACATTCCATCCTCTGGTGTTTTGTCCATTTACTAGGAAAGGGGCTGTCCATTTCCCGTTTACTCCTTTAGAATAGTTAAAGATTGTTATGAATAATCCTACGTTGAATGATGCTTTTTACTCCAAAAATAATAGATGTTTCTCCTATTGCTTGTGTGCTTCATCATCTGGTTAGGTACAATCTGTTGCCTCATTTAGGTGGAGGAGCAGATTTTACCTATCAAGATTTGATAATAGTTGCCATGATTTTGAAAGGTGTGTCTTTTAATCTATCCCAAATGTTGCTTCATCAAATGACAAGTTATTTACGAAAAACCAAAACGTGTCTGCCTTAATTGATGGTAAGTTTGTTCGTAGCACTTCTGATAATCCTATTCCCCCTCATGTTTCAAATCCATCTTCACCTGTTCTGCCCCCAACTCAATCTTCTCCTGAAATTGTTGATATGTTGAAAGTCATTCTTAGTAATCAAGAGAAAATGCAAATCAAAATGTTTGGTCTCCACCATCGTATGTCTCTGTTGGAAAAAGGCAAGTTGCCTTTAAGTGCGCCTAAAATCAATAAACTTTATCAAAACATTGAGGATGAGTTTATTGACTTACAAGCAGGTTTTGAATTGTAAACCACTACTTTGGCAGAGGTCATGTAATGGAGACTCAACCGGAATGCTTGTCAATTGAGTTAGGAGATCAAATTTGTTAGCAATCAGGTTGGCGAGTTAGCTGAGTTCATGTCTATGCGCTTCAATGATGTAGGATCTAAGTTACATATGCAGCGTAAGCACTCAACTGTTACGAAATGGGTTCATTGTAACTGGTTAGCTGAGTATCTCAGTGACTTCCTTGACGTGCCATTACCATCTGCAAATGTTATTCCTCGTCCTCTTCAATTTGCTGATGATCTTACTATTGTTGAAAAGGTTCACCGTGCCAATCATCGTCCTTACTTCACACAAAGGGCTGCTCATCGTGCAACAGTGGTAGATCTTGATTGATAACGTTCCTTCCCTTTTTGTTTGATGACAAAGGGGGAAAAGTTTAAGTTTAATTATTTTTGGATATCAGTAGACTGAAAAAACTTATGTTGGTTTTTGATGCTTCACAAGACTTATTTATTATTTTGGGATGTTTTAATATTTTTAAAATTGATCCACTCGCACCACTACCTCCGTATGTCAGAATCGAGTCCCGTAAGTTCTAACGTGTGTCTAATACCTACGCGGAGCTATGTGTATGTTTGCGTGGCATCCGGAAGGACGATACGGGTTTTGGGCTCTTTTTCGGCTTTTTGCCTAAGTGTTTGCGAGTTTTGTAAACTGGGCGATAACTCAGTCTTCGTATGTCAGAATCAAGCCCCGTAAGTTCTAACACGTGTCTAATACCTACGCGGTGCTATATGTGTGTTTGCATAGCGTCCGGACGGACGATGCTTGTTTTGGGCTCTTTTTTGATTTTTTGCCTAAGTGTTGGCGAATTTTGTAAAGTGGGCGATAACTCAGTCTCCGTATGTCGGAATCGAGTCCCGTAAGTTCTAACGCATGTCTAATATCTACGCGGTGCTATGTGTGTGTTTGCGTGGCATCCGGACAGACGATGCGGGTTTTGGGCTCTTTTTCGGCTTTTTGTCTAAGTGTTGGTGAGTTTTGCAAACTTGGTGATAACTCGATCTCCGTATGTTGGAATCGAGTCCCATAAGTTCTACGCGGTGATATGTGTATGTTTGCGTGGTGTCCGGACGGACTATGCGGGTTTTGGGCTCTTTTTCGACTTTTTGCCTAAATGTTGGCGAGTTTTGCAAACTAGGAGATAACTCGGTCTTCGTATATCGGAATCAAGTCCGGTAAGTTCTAACGCGTGTCTAATACCTACGCGGTGCAATGTGTGTGTTTGTGTGGCATCCAGACGGACGATATGGGTTTTGGGTTTTTTTTAAATTTCTTGCCTAAGTGTTGGCGAGTTTTGCAAACTGGGCAATAACTCGGTCTCTGTATGTCGGAATCAAGTCTCGTAAGTTCTAATGCGTGTCTAATACCTACACGGTGCTTTGTGTGTGTTTGCGTGGCATCCGGACAGACGATACGGATTTTGGTCTCTTTTTCAGTTTTTTCCCTAAGTGTTGGCGAGTTTTACAAACTGGGCGATAACTCGGTCTTCGTATGTCAGAATCGAGTCCCGTAAATTCTAACACGTGTCTAATACCTATGCGTTTCTATGTGCGTGTTTGCGTGGCGTCCGAAAGGATGATGTAGGTTTTGGGCTCTGTTTCAATTTTTTGCCCAAGTGTTGGCGAGTTTTGCAAACTGGGTGATAACTCGGTCCTTGTATGTCAGAATCGAGTCCCATATGTTTTAACGCATGTCTAATACCTACGCGGTGTTATCTATGTGTTTGCGTGGCATCCAGACGAACGATTCGAGTTTTGGGCTTTTTTCGGCTTTTTGCCTAAGTGTCGGCGAGTTTTGAAAACTGGGCGAAAACTCAGTCTTTGTATGTCAGAATTGAGTCCAGTAAATTCTAACCCGTGTCTAATACCTACGTGGTGCTATGTGTGTGTTTGTGTGGCGTCCGGACGGACGATGCTGGTTTTGGGCTTTTTTGGCTTTTTGCCTAAGTGTTGACAAGTTTTGCAAACTAGGCGATAACTCGGTCTCCGTATGTCAGAATTGAATCCCATAAGTTTTAACACGTGTCTAATACCTACGCGGTGCTATGTATTTGTTTGCGTGGCATCCAAACAAACGATGCGTGTTTTGGGCTCATTTTCGGCTTTTTCTTCAAGTGTTGCCGAGTTTTGCAAACTGGGCGATAACTCGGTCTCCGTATGTCAGAATTGAGTCCCGTAAGTTCTAACGAGTGTATAATACCAACTCGGTCCTATGTGTGTGTTTGCGTGGCGTCCGGACAGAAGATGCGGGTTTTGGGCTCTTTTTCGACTTTTTGCCCAAGAGTTGGCGAGTTTTGCAAATTAGGCAATAACTCGGTCTCCGTATGTCAGAATTGAGTCCCGTAAGTTCTAACGCGTATCTAATACCTACGCGGTTATATGTGTGTTTTGGCGTGGCATCCTGACGGACGATGCTGGTTTTGGGCTCTTTTTCAGCTTTTTGCCTAAGTGTTGGTGAGTTTTGCAAATTGGGTAATAACTCGGTCTTCGCATGTCAGAATCGAGTCCTATAATTCGAACGCGTGTATAATACCTACGCGGTACTATGTGTGTGTTTACGTGGCATCCGAACGGACGATGCGGGTTTTGGGCTATTTTTTGACTTTTGCCCAAGTGTTGGCGAGTTTTACAAACTGGGCGATAACTCGGCCTCCGTACGTCAGAATCGAGTCCCGTAAGTCTAATGTGTGTCTAATACTGATGTGGTGCTATGTGTGTGTTTGCGTGGTGTCCGGACGGAAGATACGGGATTTGGGCTCTTTTTACGGCATTTTGCCCAAGTGTTGGCGAGTTTTGCAAACTAGGCGATAATTCGGTATTCGTATGTCAGAATCGGGTCCCGTAAATTCTAATGCATGTCAAATACCTACGCGGTGCTATGTGTGTGTGTTTTCATGGCGTCTGGACAGACGATACGGGTTTTGGGCTCTTTTTATGGTTTTTTGCCTTAACTGTTGACGAGTTTTGCAAATTGGGCGATAACTCGGTCTCCGTATATCGGAATCGAGTCCCATAAGTTCTAACGCGTGTCTAATACCTACACGGTTCTATGTGTGTGTTTACGTGGCGTCCGAACGGACGATGCGGGTTTTGGGCTCTTTTTTGGCTTTTAGCCCAAGTGTCGGCGAGTTTTACAAACTAGACGATAACTCGGTCTTCGTATGTCAGAATCGAGTCCCGTAAGTTCTAACGCGTGTCTAATACCTACGCGGTGCTATGTGTGTGTTTGCATGGCATACAAACGGACGATTCGGGTTTTAGGCTCTTTTTCGGCTTTTTGCCTAAGTGTTGGCGAGTTTTGTAAACTGGGCCATAACTCAGTTTCCGTATTTTAGAATCGAGTCCCGTAAGTTCTAACGCCTGTCAAATACCTACGCGGTGCTATGTGTATGTTTGCGTGGTGTTCGGATAGACGATGCGGGGTTTGGGCTCTTTTTCGGCTTTTTACCCAAGTGTTGGTGAGTTTTACAAACTAGGCGATAACTCGGTCTCCGTATGTCAGAATCGAGTCCCGTAAGTTTTAACACGTGTCTAATACCTACGCGGTACTATGTCTGTGTTTGCGTGGCATCTGGACGAACGATGCGGGTTTTGGGCTCTTTTTCGGCGTTTTGCCTAAGTGTTGGCGAGTTTTGCAAACTGGGTGATAACTCGGTCTCCGTATGTCGGAATCGAGTCCCGTAAGTTCTAATGTGTGTCTAATACCTATGCGATGCTATGTGTGTATTTGTGTGGTGTCCGGACGGACGATGCGGGGTTTGGGCTCTTTTTCAACTTTTTGCCTAAGTGTTGGCGAGTTTGCAAACTAGGCGATAACTCAGTCTTCGTATATCAGAATCAAGTCCCGTAAGTTCTAACGCATGTCTAATCCCTACGCGGTGTTATGTGTGTGTTTGTGTGGTGTCTGGACGGGCGATATGGGTTTTGGGCTTTTTTCGGCTTTTTGCCTAAGTGTTGGCGAGTTTTGCAAACTGGGCGATAACTCGGTCTCCGTATGTCGGAATCGAGTCCCGTAAGTTCTAACACGTGTCTAATACCTACAAAGTGCTATGTGTGTGTTTGAATGGCGTTCGGACGAACGATGCAGGTTTTGGGCTTTTTTTCGATTTTATACCTAAGTGTTGGCGAGTTTTGCAAACTGGGCGATAACTCGGTCTCCGAATGTCAGAATTGAGTCCTGTAAATTCTAATGTGTGTCTAATACCTACGCAGTACTATGTGTGTGTTAGCGTAGCGTCCGGACGGACGATGCGGGTTTTGGGCTCTTTTCAGCTTTTTCCCTAAGTGTTGGCGAGTTTTGCAAACTGGGCGATAATTAGGTCTCCGTATGTCGGAATCGAGTCCCGTAAGTTTTAACGCATGTCTAGTACATACGCGGTGCTATGTATGTGTTTGCGTGGCCTCTGGATGCAGGTTTTGGGCTCTTTTTCGATTTTTTGCCTAAGTGTTGGGGAGTTTTGCAAACTGGGCGATAACTCGATCTTCGTATGTCAGAATCGAGTCCCGTAAGTTCTAACCCGTGTCTAATACCTATGCGGTGCTATGTGTGTGTTTGTGTGGTGTCCGGACGAACGATGTCGGTTTTGGGCTTTTTTTCGACTTTTTGCCTAAGTGTCGACGAGTTTTTGCAAACTGGGCGATAACTCGGTCTCCGTATTTCGGAATCGAGTCCCGTAATTTCTAGCACGTGTCTAATACCTACGTGGTGCAATTTGTGTGTCTACGTGGCGTCCGGACGGACGATGCGGGTTTTGGGCTCTTTTTTGGCTTTTTGCCTAAGTGTTGACGAATTTTACAAACTAGGCAAAAACTCGGTCTCCGTAGTCAGAATCGAGTCCCATAAGTTTTAACGCGTGTCTAATACCTATGCGGTGCTATGTATGTGTTTGGTGGTGTTCGGACAGACGATGCGTGTTTTGGGCTCATTTTCGGCTTTTTCCCCAAGTGTTGTCGTGTTTTGCAAACTGGGCGATAACTCGGTTTCCGTATGTCGAAATCGAGTCCCGTAAGTTCTAATGTGTGTCTAATACCGATGCGGTGCTATGTGTGTGTTTGCGTGGCGTCCGGACAGACGATGCGGGTTTTGGGCTCTTTTTTGGCTTTTTGCCCAAGTGTTGGCGAGTTTTACAAACTAGGCGATAACTCGGTCTCCGTATATCGGAATAGAGTCTCGTAAGTTCTAATATGTGTCTAATATCTACGCGGTGCTATGTGTGTGTTTGTGTGGCGTTCGGACAGACAATGCGGGTTTTGGGCTCTTTTTCGGTTTTTTGCCTAAGTGTTGGCGAGTTTTGCAAACTGGGCGATAACTTGGTCTTCGTATGTCATAATCGTGTCCCGTAAGTTCTGACATGTGTCTAATACCTACGCGGTGCTATGTGTGTGTTTGTGTGGCGTCAGAACGGACGATGCGAGTTTTGGCTCTTTTTCGGCTTATTCTCTATGTGTTGGCGAGTTTTGCAAACTGGGCAATAACTCAGTCTCCGTATGTCAGAATCAAGTCCCGTAAATTCTAACGTATGTATAGTACCTACGCGGTGATATGTATGTGTTTTCGTGACGTCCGAACGGACGATGCAGGTTTTGGGCTCTTTTTCAGGTTTTTGCCTAAGTGTTGGCAAGTGTTGTAAACTGGACGATAACTCGGTCTTCGTATGTCAGAATCGAGTCCCATAAGTTCTAACGCTTATCTAATACCTATGCGGTGCTATGTGTGTGTTTGCGTGGCATCCAGACGAACGATGCGGGTTTTGGGCTCATTTTCGACTTTTTACCTAAGTGTCGACGAGTTTTACAAACTAGGCGATAACTCGGTCTCCTTATGTCGGAATCGAGTCCCGTAAATTCTAACATGAGTCTAATACCTACATGGTTCTATGTGTGTGTTTGCGTGGCGTCTGGATGGACGATTAGGGTTTTGGGCTCTTTTTCGGCTTTTTGCCTAAGTGTTGGAGAGTTTTGCAAACTAGGCGATAACTTGGTCACCGTATGTCAGAATCGAGTCCCGTAAGTTTTAACGCGTGTCTAATACCTACACGGTGCTATGTATGTGTTTGCATGGTGTCTGGACAAACGATGCGTGTTTTGGGCTCTTTTTTCGACTTTTTGCCTAAGTGTTGGCTAGTTTTGCAAACTGGGCGATAACTCGATCTCCGTATGTCAGAATCGAGTCCCGTAAGTTCTAACGCGTGTCTAATACCTACGAAGTGCTATGTTTGTGTTTGTGTGGCCTCCGGACGGACGATACGAGTTTTGGGCTCTTTTTCGACTTTTTGCCTAAGTGTTGGCGAGTTTTGCAAACTAGGCGATAACTCGATCTCCGTATGTCAGAATCGAGTCCTGTAAGTTTTAACGCGTGTCTAATACCTACACAGTGCTATGTGTGTGTTTGCGTGGCGTCCAGACCGACGATACTGGTTTTGAGCTCTTTTTTGTATTTTTGCCTAAGTGTTGGCGAGTTTTGTAAACTAGGCAATAAATCGGTCTCCGTATGTCAGAATCGAGTCCCGTAAGTTCTAACGTGTGCCTAATACCTACGGGGTGCTATGTGTGTGTTTGCATAGCGTCCAGGCGGACGATGCGAGTTTTAGGCTCTTTTTCGGCTTTTTGCCTAAGTGTTGGCGAGTTTTGCAAACTGGGTGATAACTCGGTCTCCGTATGTCGGAATCAAGTCCTGTAAGTTCTAACGCGTGTCTAATACCTACGCGGTGCTATGTGTGTGTTTACAATTACAAATTACGTAAGTTAGGGTTTTATCTTAAGTTTATCTAAGTAATACAATTATAAATTACATAAATTAAATAAGGAAATACATAATTTAATTATTTTTACCTGTCGAATATGTGGTGGGAAGATGTTGGCCAAGATAACTGCACACACACGGATGGCCTCCTCCCGTACTACACCCATGACGTCGTAAACGGCAGCTGTAGGATCGATAGAGCCATGGAAAACCTCCTGAGCCAGCTGATAGATCCGTTCGCGTGATGGTGTGCCTGACTGCACAACACCGCTCGCCATGCACCCCTCTATGATCCGCCGGAAGAAGTCGTCAGATAATGAAGGGCCGGTGCCCGATCCACTCGCACCACTACCTCCAGTGGGTGGGCGTCGTTGAGATCTCGCAGCAGGGACTAGGGTGTCAGCTGGGACATGGGGAATGCCCACAACTCTACCCTTCTTCGGTCCCCCTGTAGCCTGCAGCCAGTCCTCTATCTCCTCGTCCGCACGTGTAGATTCGTCTACTGGAGTGTCACCTCTCTAGCTGCTCCGGGCCACTGCAAGATTCTCGAACCGTCGCTGAAAAAAACACATTAGTAGATGATACGCAAAGTATAAAATGAAATAATACAAAAGAATATCTGAATTTGAAATACATACTAAATAAGAGAATTAGATAACTTACAGCAATGTGTTCTGCCTCAGATGAGATATAACCACCGTCACCTTTCTTTTGGTAGGCGTGCCACAAAAACTCCAAGCGGGAGGGTGCATGCTTTAAACTCACCTCAAGTCTCTCCCGGTACAAGTCGTACGACTGAGACCCAGTGTAGTGTGGGAGACGACTCTGCTGTCGGCAACTGAACGCTGTGCCGAACATCCTTAAGTGTCTGTCCATCAGCCATCTTCGTCTGGGCCTTATTCTTCCAGTCGTAGACCCACTTGTGCTAATTCATCTCTAGGTATCTGTGCAGAATAGTCATGCCATGGGCTTCCTGTCCGTCCTCAAAATGATAATATCTCTGCACATTACACATTAAGAAGCTTAGTAGACAACATAAATCAAAGAGGTAACATAAATCAAAGAGGTAACAGTATATTCAAGTGGAATATAAAACTAGCATATGAATGATTGACATCCTACCTTAAACTCAGCAATAATCAACTGACGTGTGCGGTCATCCACATCCGCCCACCTCATCCACGGGCTTGAGAATCGGTTGCGGACGATCCCAAGCAACGTGTTCCTTGGCGTGGCGTCAAGGATACTACAATTGAAATTAATGCATTGCAAATTACAAATAATATATAAGAACTAAATACTTATATTATAGTAATACTATATAGGATATGAAATTACTTATGAGTCCCAACACGACATATAAGCGGCGCCTGGGGGGATTCCCTAGCAAGCCACGTGCTAGTCCCGGCGGAGGCTTGCGTCGATCACCTATGTAGTGAAATACATCAATATTTATATAAACGAATATAATGTCAATACAATATAAAATAAAAAATAATAAGATGTATCCCAATAAAATATGTAATTATACCTGACGATCCGGCCTGATCATGCGTAGAATCGCCACGGCCCCCACGACCTGCACGCCCACCACGATAGCCGTGTGGTGCGCGCGCTATATGTATGTATACTGTCAACTAAAAGAATGCAACATACAGTAAAAGAGGGATAACATAGAGGATAACATACAAATACAGATAAAAGAGGATCACATATACTGCCCACCTCATATGTATGTATACATACGTAAATACTATATTTGTGAACAGTAACAAAGAGGATAACATACAGATACAATTAAAAGAATGCAACATAAATAGTAACCTAAAAGGATACAACATAAATTGTAACCTAAAACAACTAACACCTTATTTAGTAGATTAATATAAGTTGAAGATAATGATTGCATTACTACAAACTATTACATTTGAATACAAATAAAAGGACACAAAGAATGCATACTCCTAATCATTTATATCGTCAAAGCCATCAATATCATAATCATCATCTTCGAGCAGTAGATCTTCACTATCGTTGTCATCACCATCTTCGTCGTCCTCAATGATTTCTTCAATTATATCTACCACTTCAACAACATCGTCTTCACTTTCGACAGCGACAACATCATCTTCTTCTTCACTAGACTCACTAATAATAGTCACATCAGCAGGTGTGACACTAGTAGACTCGACTTGTAAAGGTTCATATAGTGCTGACAGAAACTCGCACCGTATAGCGCTGACAGAAACTCGCACCGTATAGCAACACTCAAAGTATACTCACAAGAATACGCTCGATAATATAGAGAGAGAAAGAGAGAAAACTTTGTTTCTGGTGTGATTTTCAATTCTAACTTAGCCCTCTATTTATAGAAAAATACTAGAACGCCAAAGGAGACTAAAATATTAAAATTATATTTTCTTTCTTTTTCTTTCTTACGTACTCCACCAACCAAGCCACCACAATTGAACCAAAAATTCCAGCAGCCCACATGTGAATTAATCACCAACCAAAAAGTGGGTCCCACCCATATTTAATAAAAATCATTTTATTCTCCAAAACATCAACAATCCATAGAAAATAGACCGTTTATCAAAAAAATACGAATTTTATGTCCATTCTGCCTGAAATCGAATTCTCTACAACTTTGTAAAAGAAAGTTTTTCCAAATTCCCAACAGAAAATATCTGAAATCCACAAACTGGTGATTTTACTGTCTAAAATCAATTTTCGGTCAAGAATTGTGTCCACCGACACACAAAATATGTGTTAAACATTTAATGCCACTGAAATACTCTTCCTCCCCATATACTCATATATCCCACATTCATTATAAAAATATCACCGTTAATATATTATTAAAATAATATATTTAAATGAATCATTTTATCAGAAAAAGATAAAATATTAATTTTCAACAATTGTCATATTAAAAAATTTCTCCATCTATATCCACATAAAATGAATATTTTCTTTATCATAATAATCAATAATTAATTATTCAAAAATAATATTGCAGAATCACAGTACTGACAACCAGGCCGTTCCCAGGAAAGAGGGGCTTTCCAATAAGGATTTCTCCTTACTGACGCGCAATTAGGTGACCAAACCTCTCCTTAGACAAAACTTTCTAGACATTGGCAATAATGTTATCTGATAATATTATTCAAATAATATGAATTATTGATCTGATAATGGAAAATACTGTACAATGACAATTATTGAAACAATAATAATATAAATATCAATGCAGCAATTATTGAATCAATAAAATAATGAAAAGTAATTATTGTAACAATTATTGAGTAGTGCCTTCTTCGTACGAATCAATAATTCAACCATACTGTGCAATACCGTGTGCTTCTGTGCAACCACGCGTATTACTTTATTTTAACCACCAGGTAACCCAACAGTGTTAACAAGAACAATTTACGTCGTTATTTATAAAACTCAATCTTTGTCGTTTTCTTTCATCCAACCGTTTTCCGTTATGGGGCCCACAATTGACTGCGCCGTCGTACGAATATTCCCGACAAAAAGAATATTCCACGACCAAATGAATATTCCCCGACAGCAATGATTATTTTATAACCACTTGTTTATTTTGTTAAAAATTTCACATTTCACCCAAACCAAAGTATTATATCAAATTAACCCTTATTAATTTAGAATAATGAATAAAGGAAAATTCAATTTTATTTATAATAAGTTGGGGTCTTACAACCTCCCCTCCTTATAAAATTTTGTCCTCGAAATTGACGTACGTACCTGGTATTTAGAACAGGTGAGGGTACCTCGCTTTCATTTCCGATTCCAACTTCTATGTAATTTCCTCAATTGCATGGTTTCTCCACAAAATCTTAACTTGTGGTATAACCTTCGTGCGTAAGACATGCTCTTTCCTATCCAAAATCTCAACAGGTTTCTCCTCGAATGTTAAATCTTCAGCTATTTCGTCTGGTTCTAACGCAATAATGTGGTTCGGGTCTTTCACATATTTACGAAGCATAGATACGTGAAAAACATTATGAATACGAGACATGCTTGGAGGTAATCCGAGTCTATAAGCCACATTTCCTATTCGGTCAAGAATCTCAAATGGACCAACAAATCTTGGATTGAGCTTTCCTCTCTTTCCAAATCTTGTAACTCCCTTCCATGGAGCAACACGTAACAGTACATGATCCCCAATATTAAATTCCACGTCCTTTCGATGAAGATCAACAGAACTCTTTTGTCGATCTTGTGAAGTGTGAATACGTTGTCGAATCATTTTGATCTTTTCTATAGTCATGCATACTAACTCTGGTCCCAACAACGTTGCTTCTCTCACCTCGTCCCAGCATACTGGAGATCGACACTTTCGTCCATACAATGCCTCAAATGGAGCCATGCCTATACTTGCTTGATAACTGTTGTTGTAGGAGAATTCCACCAGTGGCAAGTACTTATCCCAACTTCCTTTAAAATCTAAGACACAAAGTCTTAATAGATCTTCGAGGGTTTGAATAGTCCTCTCTGATTGTCCGTCCGTTAGAGGATGATATGCTGAACTGAATCGTAAGTCCGTGCCCATAGCTTTCTGTAAGCTAACCCAAAATCTTGAAGTGAATCTTGGGTCACGATCTGAAACTATGGATACTGGCATGCCATGAAATCTCACAATCTCGTTCATGTACATACGAGCAAGACGTTCAAGGGAATAAGTCTCACATATTGGCAAGAAATGGGCGGACTTGGTTAATCTATCAACAATAACCCAAATCGCATCTATACCTTGAGAAACCTTGGGAAGACCTGTAACGAAATCCATTGTAATGTGTTCCCACTTCCATTCTAGAATCTCAAGTGGATGCAATGGACCTTTAGGCATTTGATGCTCCGCCTTTACACGTTGACAAGTTAAACACCTCGAGATAATCTCCACGATCTCTCTCTTCATATTGTTCCACCAAAATGTGTGTCGAATATCATAATACATTTTGGTACTCCCAGGATGGATTGCAAACGGGGTGTTGTGTGCCTCCATCATGATTCTATGCTTCAAGTCAGAATCGTTTGGAACGCAAAGTCTAGAGTTGACTCGAAGTATTCCTTCTTCATCGATTCTTGCTTCTGGAATAGCACCTTCTTGCACTTTCTTCTTCATTTGTATCAGCCCCAGGTCCGTAGCTTGAGCAGCTTTAACTTTATCAATTAAAGTCGGTTCTACTCGTATATTCTCCATCATCATGTGGGTCTTTGGAGTCTTTAATTCTACCTCCATCCTTTGCAAGTCATACAAAATGGGCCTTTGCGTTGACAATATTGCACTCGTACTCGCATATGATCTTCTACTCAATGCGTCAGCTACTACGTTCGCTTTTCCAGGATGATATTGAATAGTGTGATCGTAATCTTTCAACAGCTCAAGCCAACGTCGTTGCCGCATGTTGAGTTCTTTTTGGGTGAAGAAATATTTGAGGCTTTTATGGTCCGTATAAATCTCCACTTTCTCCCCGTACAAGTAGTGTCTCCATATCTTCAACGCGAATACGACTGTTGCCAACTCCAGATCATGAGTAGGATAATTCCTCTCATATTCTTTGAGTTGTCGTGAGGCATAGGCTATGACTTTCCCATGTTACATGAGAACACATCCTAACCCATTGCCAGAAACATCGCTGTAAATAATAAATCCATCCGAACCAGATGGTATTGTCAGAACAGGTGCCGAAATGAGTCTCCTCTTGAGCTCTTGGAAGCTCTTCTCGCATTCCTCGCTCCATACGAATTTTGCATCCTTCCGAGTCAGCTGAGTTAACGGAGTAGCGATTCGAGAAAATCCTTCCACGAATCTCTGATAATAACCAGCTAAGCCCAGAAAGCTACGCACTTCGGTCACCGACTTTGGCTGCTCCCAACTTTGTATTGCTTCAATCTTTGTCGGGTCCATAGATACTCCATGTTATGACACCACGTGCCCAAGGAATGCTACTTCCTCAAGCCGGAACTCGTATTTCTTCCGCTTGGCATAAAGCTTGTGTTCACGAAGTCTTTGAAGTACTAGCTTCAAATAGTACTCATGATCTTCACGGTTTTTGGAATAGATGAGGATGTCATCAATAAAGACAACAACGAATTGATCCAAATATTCCTTGAATACACGGTTCATCATATCCGTGAAAGCAGCAGGAGCATTAGTCAATCCAAAAGACATGACTAAGAATTCATAATGCCCGAACCGAGTCCTGAAGGCAATCTTTGGAATATCCTCAGTTTTAATCTTCAGCTGATGATATCCAGAACGAAGATCGATCTTTGAAAAGAATTATGCTCCTTGTAACTAGTCAAACAGGTCATCAATGCGAGGTAGTGGATACCTATTCTTGATGGTGACATGGTTTAATTCTCGGTAGTCAATACAAAGTCACATACTCCCGTCTTTCTTCTTTACGAATAAAACAGGAGCACCCCAAGGAGATGTACTAGGACGAATGAAACCAATGTCTACAATTCCTGTAGTTGGACTTTTAACTCCTGAAGTTCAATAGGAGCCATTAGATATGGGATTTTAGAAATGGGTTTTGTACCCGGTTCAAGATCAATAAAGAATTCAACTTCACGTTCCGGGGGTAGACCGGGAAGTTCTTCAGGAAATACATCGGGAAATTCTTTAACAACGGAAATATTATCCAAATCTGACTTGTCTCTGTTCAAATCCATAACATGGGCTAAGAATGCTTGGCATCCATTTTTCAATAAACGAATAGCTTTGTGGCTTGATATGACAGTGACTGATTTTAGTGGTTTAGTGGTTTGAATTCGTATGACAGGTTGGTTAGGAATATGAAAACTAACAACCTTACAAAAATAATCAATTTTGACATGATGAGTGGTTAACCAATCAATTTCTAAAATCACATCAAAAGCAAGTATCTTTAAAGAGATAATATCAACAGGTAATGTGATAGTGCCAACTTGGATCATGCAAGATTTATAAACTATAGATGTAACGAAGATTTCACCCTATGGAGTTTCAACAGATAAATCAAAATCTAATTTCTCCGGAGTCAAGTTTAAACGTTGAGCACAAGCAGGAGAGATAAAAGAATGGGTAGAACCGGTATCTAGTAAGGTATAAACTTTGCAAGAATTCAAGATTAGCTTACCCGTGATCACTTCGTTTGGGTTCCTCACGTTTTGGCCAGTCACGACAAATGATCTTCCATGAACCGCTGACTTTGACTTATCCGGGACAGCCCTTGGAATCACCACTCCCGCTGAACTTGGTTTTGCTATGGTACAATCTCGAGCGATGTGGCCTTCCTTTCCACAGTTGTAACATACCTTGGATTGTTGTGGACAGTTTGGGCTGATATGTCCCTCCTTCCCGCATTTGTAACATCTAACTAACGGTCGTTCTCCTCCCCTAGAATTTGTTGTTGGTGCTGGTGTTGCTGCTGATGTCTTCCCGTCGTTGTTGAATCTCCTCTTTCTGAAATTTCCACTTGAGTCACCTCTTCTATTATCATGGCCACGATTACCACCTGAGTGGTTACCGCCTTTGTCCGTATTCTTCCTTCCTCGCTGGTTATCATCGTTCTGATGACTGCTGTCTCCGATTTGACCCTGGTTGTGGTCCCTCAGTTGAGTATACTCACTATCTCGCTCTAATAACTGAGCCCTGTTTACAACATCTGAATACAAAGAAAATTTATGAGAGATAAGCTATTACCGAATCTCGGGTTTTAAACCTCTCTGAAACATCCTCGTCATTCGTTCCTCATTCTCTACCAAATGAGGTGCAAACCTGGATAACTCTGCGAACTTTGCCTCGTACTGAGACACCGTCATGTTATTCTGTTCGAGTCTAATAAACTCTACCTCTTTCATATGACGAATACTTTCAGGAAAGTACTTGTCATTGAAAAGTTTCTGAAATCTTTCCCAAGACATGTTGAGTGCATCTGGTTGGGTACGCTTCACAGATTCCCACCAGTAATCTGTTTCACCACGAAACATAAAGGTAGCGAATGGAACCTTCTGTTCCTCCGTGCATCCCAAGACATCGAATATCTTGGTAATTTTCTTGACCCATGTTTCTGCCATGATCGGATCCGGTTTTCCCTTAAATTCTGGTGCTCCCAACTCCTTAAACTGCTTGGCTATGACAGACCGCGCGTTGCCATCATTTCCACCCGTATTTTGTACACAAGTCTCCCTCGTCTGATTTTGCATGAACTGCAAAAAGCTCCTAAACATTCCATCATTCATTGTTTGCTCGGTAACATTGTTTACAGGAGGAATATTGTCTTCTTGTTGCACGTTCTCCTGGTTTATGACTAAAGGTTGCTCCACAGTCTCGTACACTCAATTGTTAACGTTCTCAGCATCCATTCTTAAATACTGCCATAAAACAAGGGTTAATTAAACATATCATATAATATCCCTATATTATGACCAACCAACAAATAAGCTTAGTAGGACACACTAGCAAAGGATTTACTCATCCCTCTCCTCCTAGTTCTATTCCCCGATCTCCGCCAGAGACCATATCCCTAAGCTTTGATACCAACTGTGACGCCCCCAAAACAGGTATACAACACCCATTCTGAGTCGCCAAATACATGGTACATAAAGCAAACTACAACTTCAATAATACAAATGTCATGTGAAATACGACAATACATACTGTGAGTTTAAATACAAATATTGTCTTCTAGACAATATCCACACGCAAATAAGTCCTTATTACAATTATTCAAACACTATTTTACAGAAATAGTGAGGACTGCTAAAACATCTTCCTAGAAACCTCACTCCATACCTCGACTCGATCCTGCTATGTTCTCACCTCCTGAGAAGAAAAATAGAACAAAAAGGAAAAGGGTGAGCTCAACTAGCCCAGTAAGAATATTATGACTAAGATAATATACAACAAATTATCGTTAGTCTTCAATAGAGAAAAATCTGATAGAATACAATAGACAACAAGTTTTAGATCAACAACTACAGCGGAAACATCAATCCATTAGAAGAGTCACGTAGAGGATGAATTCTACTATCTTCTAATATTTAAGAGTCCATCATCAATATTTTATCCCTGTAACAACAATCAATATACATCTTTAATCATCTTTGCACTACAGGCCAAAGATATTCATTTATATCACCGGTTGGTCATGTTCATCTCAACACCTGTTCATCTTTGCACTACGGACCAAAGATATTCATCAGTAATCATTTATCTTTGCACTACAGGCTAAACATATTCAATAATAACATCATTAAAGACTGAGGATGATGCAAAATATTTTTAAAAACGAATCTAGTGAGATAGAAGGACAAATATTAGGGTTTCGTATAACAGTTTTATCCAAGATCAATAATACTCCATAATAGCCAATTTTGAAGCAGAATTCAAAAATAACGACCAAAACATGGATACAATCAAAGATAGTAGCCAAAATAGACATCTTGGACAAAAAGAAAATTTTTTATTTTTCGGTGAATAGTGTCGTATACGTGAATAGTAACCCCGACACAACAAGTTTCAAATTTGATTAAAAAGTTCACCAATAATTCGGCATAATGATATTGAAGAAAATAATATCATTTAAGAAGAAAATAACACCCCTTACCTCAAAATAACCGCACTTCTGACTGAATTTCGGTATAGTGCTGACAGAAACTCGCACCGTATAGCAACACTCAAAGTATACTCACAAGAATACGCTCAATAATATAGAGAGAGAAAGAAAGAAAACTTTGTTTCTGGTGTGATTTTTAATTCTAACTTAGCTCTCTATTTATAGGAAAATACTAGAACGCCAAAGGAGACTAAAATATTAAAATTATATTTTTTTTTCATTTTCTTTCTTACGTACTACACCAACCAAGCCACCACAATTGAACCAAAAATTCCAGTAGCCCATATGTGAATTAATCACCAACCAAAAAGTGGGTCCCACCCATATTTAATAAAAATCATTTTATTCTCCGAAACTTCAACAATTCATAGAAAATAGACCGTTTATCAGAAAAATATGAATTTTATGTCCATTCTGCCTGAAATCGAATTCTCTACAACTTTGTAAAAGAAAGTTTTTCCAAATTCCCAACAGAAATTATCCGAAATCCACAAACGGGTGATTTTACAATCTATAATCAATTTTCGGTTAAGAATTGTGTCCACCGACACACAAAACATGTATTAAACATTTAATGCCATAAAAATACTCTTCCTCCCCATATACTCATATATTCCACATTCATTGTAAAAATATCACCGTTAATATATTATTAAAATAATATATTTAAATGAATCATTTTATCAGAAAAAGATAAAATATTAATTTTCAACAATTGTCATATTAAAAAATTTCTCCATCTATATCCACATAAAATGAATATTTTCTTTATCATAATAATCAATAATTAATTATTCAAAAATAATATTACAGAATCACAGTACTGACAACCAGGCCGTTCCCAGGAAAGAGGGGGCTTTCCAATAAGGATTTCTCCTTACTGGCGCACAATTAGGTGACCAAACCTCTCCTTAGACAAAACTTTCTAGACATTGCCAATAATGTTATCTGATAATATTATTCAAATAATATGAATTATTGATCTGATAATGGAAAATACTGTGCAGTGACAATTATTGAAACAATAATAATATAAATATCAACGCAGCAATTATTGAATCAATAAAATAATGAACAGTAATTACTATAACAATTATTGAGTAGTGCCTTCTTACGTACGAATCAATAATTCAACCATACTGTGCAATACCGTGCGCTACTGTGCAACCACGCGTATTACTGTATTTTAACCACCAGGTAACCCAACAGTGTTAACGGTAACAATTTACGCCGTTATTTATAAAACTCAATCTTTGTCATTTTCTTTCATCCAACCGTTTTCCGTTATGGGGCCCACAATTGACTATGCCGTCGTACGAATATTCCCGACAAAAGGAATATTCCACGACCAAACGAATATTCCCCGACAGCAATGATTATTTTATAACCACTTGTTTATTTTGTAAAAATTTTCATATTTCACCCATAACTAAAGTATTATATCAAATTAACCCTTATTAATTTAGAATAATGAATAAAGAAAAATTTAATTTTATTTATAGAAAGTTGGGGTCTTACAGCCAAAATGTGCCAAATCGCGTAGAACAACTTCTAATTAGAGTTGTAGTGTGAGTAATATGATTACTGATTCATAATAAGGAAGAAGGTTCATAGAAATTTTTATTTCACCAAATTCCTGTGAATCAAGTCTTATTTACTTTATACATTGGTTCATAGTCCAAAAGACACCAGTGTTAACGCATTGCACTCTTATATTCCTTATTCATTTTTATTTTATTTTATTCTTATTCTTATTATTGAAATTGTGGGGGATTGTTAGTATAATTTCAATAAATTTCAATAATAAATTTTATAGCTGTTGGGTTCATTTTACCGTTTGCATATTCATTTGGGATATTAACTTTCTTTACCGTTTATATACCAAATTAATTTTGAGCAGTAAAGAATGTTACCGTTGTCAGCTTTGTTACTAAGGGTGTAAACGAATTGAGTCGATCCGAGTATTGAGTTGCTCAGATTTGGTTCACAAAATTTATCGAGTATAAAATAAGGTTTGATTGAGGCTCATTTAGCTACCGAGTCGAGCACGATTTTGAATTGAGCCCGAGCAGTTTGAACTTTTCCAACGAATATGATCCGAGTATAATTACAAAATTATAATTTGAGAAGGTTCGAGTAATTTATCGAACTTTAAAATGTGCTCATATTTGACTCATTTATATTTTGAGTCGAGCTCGAATCGAACTTTTAGTCGAACGAGTACGAATCGAGCCCAAACTGTTTACTCATTTTGCAGCCTTATTTGTTATCGTTGTTGTAGCTTTGTTACCGTTGCTATCTTTTCCTATATAAAGAAGGATGAGCTTAATTAGTGGAATATCATATACTGCCACAATTGATAAAGCCTGCGACTAGCATTACATATATATATATATATATATATATATATATATATATAAACAGTAATTCATATCTATATTTTATTATATATACACGACTTATATTTGAGTTCGAGTAAGGAAAATTAGAAGTTGTTCCTAGGTCATTCAACTATTTAAAGTGCTGATTAGTTGGGTGAAGAGCCGTTGAATCCTGGAGTAGGAATTCGTCAGTGACCTTAACACCGAGAAAAGTTCTCCGAGGGGCGAAATTTCTACTTAAGGACAGTACACTGCACACCTCTGCTCAAAATTATTCGCTCTAAATCGATAAGTTTATTTCTACCCTTCTTTTATTTGATAGTAGTTGAATCTTATATTTTGGTCATATTTCTCCTACAGCTGCAGCCTACAGTGATGGTTTTGGTGGAAGGTGTTGCCGTATGGGAGATTCCTTTTGATCGGGAAAAATACTCTAGGTTTTCGGTGTGGAGAAATATGCAAGTAAAGATTGCGAAAAAGGAATTAGGAGGATTTCTTTGTAAGAATCTTGTGAGAGTTTTGTTGTGAGGTTGACAACATATTAAAAAAGAGATTCAATAGTTCACAACGTTTTGATAAGATTTTTTTTATAAGTTGACAGAAAATTAGAAGCCACCAAACGCGTTTATTTTTACGTATAATTTTTTTAAATTTCTTAATAAAATTCGTGAGCTGTTGGATATCCTTTTTAATGTGTTTTAACCCCACAATAAAACTTTCACAAGATCCTCACAGAGGATTTAGAATCCTGATTCGGGAAGAAGTAGAGGGAATTAATAGTCTCTATTCATCGGTTCGTACTGATATTGTTTACTAGTAGGCTGCCCAATTTTAATCATCAATGTGAATATTTATTTATGGGTAAAGTTGGAAGTGAAAAATTCTTTATAAAAATTGTCATTTTTTTTTGGAAATGTATCTCTATTAATTTTGGAACATAGAGAGTATTATAATTGATATTAAAAATCATAAAAATAATAATTAAATTTACATTCATTAGGATAATTTTTTCCCAATATTTGTTTATTTTTAATTTCTTTTAATTATTTTTAGTTTTGTAGGTCTCAAAGAGTAGAAATAATAATAATAATAAAATACTATATTAAAATGTTTTAAATAATGTAATAACAATATCGATTAATAACTCATGGACAGGGGCGGAGGGGGGGGGGGCTCCCGGGCGGTCAACGGCCCCCCTTGTTGCGAGAAATTTTTTTATGTACTAGGGAGGGTCTAGCTTGAAATTCTGGAAGTCCAGGGGGGTCCGAGGTGCGCTGAGAAGAAGAATGAAGGGGAAGAAAAAAAAAGTAATTTTTTTTATAACTTAGGATTGGGTTGTTTGACTTGTTTCAGAACTAGCTCACACAAAGAAAAATATTTCTCATGTAGTCATGTTCGTATGTATTTTTTCTAAAAGTCATGATGGCCCATTAAGCCACTAAAGTCAACATATTACATATGTGATATTACCAAATAACAAAACTGCCACCACAAGTCCACACTGAAACAGAAACAGAAACAGAGCCACGGAGCACGGAGGAATTGTTCGCTGCTGCGGTGCTGCTTGCTGGAGAGTGGAGACTGAAGCGTCGCTGCTGCCTGGCGCCTGCTGTTGTCCTGCCGTGGTGCCGCCAGACGCCAATCGACTCCATCACTCCAACTTCTAAGGTTAGGTTCCAACATTTTTTTGTTTGATTTTTGTTCCTTAAATTCTTACTAAAAAATAGGGCTTTTCTTTAATTTATAAACCAAAATTGATATATTTTCGTTAATTCTAAGTGGGTTTTGTTACCAAATTTGGTTGCATTCATTCTAACTTCTAAGTTGGTTTCACTTATTTGAATTTAGGGTTTCAATTGCTAATTTTGTGTTTCAATTTGTAATTGATTTTTTTTTTGTTTCAATTGAATTTGAGGAACTAATTGAAATGTTGAATTGCTTATGATTTATTATTAGATTTTGTTGAATGTTGAATTACTTGTGATTTAGGATTATGGAAAAATATTTTCAACGAACTAAGAGGCCGTTCACAACAACTACGTCACAAGACTCACAACCACAACCACAACCACAATCACAATCCCAACCACAACAGATTGAGCCGTTATGTGAGGATGTTAATGATATTATTGGTAATCCGGGATTGCGCAAATGCATCAACGAGTACGAGCCTCGGATTAGAGATGAAGTTAGAAGAAAATATGTGCAAATGGGCCCTTGTCAACCAATTTCTAATGTTTATCCGAAAATAAAAATAGGGGATGGAATGAGGGCTTTCCAATTTGATTGGTTCAAGAAATGGGAATGGTTGGAATATAGCATTTCTAAAGATGCCGCATTTTGTTTTTGGTGTTATCTTTTTGGGGATAAAAAAGTTGGAGATGAGGTATTTACAAAAAAAGGATTTCGAAATTGTAAGAAAGCTTCAGAGAAATTTGGGGACAATATCGGAAGTGAAGGAAGTGCACACAACAATGTCCGAATTTCATATTTTGCTTTCAAAGATCAAAGGCAAAGTGTGACACGGAAGATATCTTCTGGAACACAAGTATTAAATGCCGCCTATCACACTTGGTTGACAGCAAGTGTGGATGTTGTTCGATTGCTTCTAACATGCGGGTTGGCTTTTCGTGGGCATGATGAGTCGACACACTCTCTAAATAGAGGTAATTTTCTTGAAATACTTACTTGGCATAGCTTGCGTTGTGATGAAGTTGGCAAAGTAGTTAAAGAAAATGCACCTGTAAACCATCAACTTACTTCTCCTGATATTCAAAAACAAATTGTTAGTGCTTGTGCGTCAGAAACAACGAAAGCTATTATTGATGATATTGGTGATAAATGCTTTACTTTATTGATTGATGAGGCTCGAGATAGTTCAGTAAAAGAGGTCAAGGAGAATGGCGGTTGTTTTAAGATATGTAAACAACAAGGGAGAAATTTTAGAACGGTTTGTTGGAGTTGTTCATGTTAAAGACACCATCGCACTTTCTTTGAAAAATGCCATTCATAATATTTTTGCTAAATATGAATTATCAATCTCACAAATTAGAGGTCAAGGATATGACGGGGCTTCTAACATGCGGGGTGAGCTAAATGGTTCGAAAACTCTGATTTTGAATGAAAATCCATGTGCAAGATATGTTCATTGTTTTGCTCACCAAATTCAGTTAGTTGTTGTGGCAAATGCTCAAGTAAACCAATTCGTGTGCAACTTTTTTGAATATGTGGCTTTGATAACGAATACGATTGGGGCTTCTTGCAAAAGAATGGATGAACTAAGACAAAGACAACATGAAAATATGGTGGAGCATTTAGAAAAGGGTGATATTTCCACATGAAGAGGTTTGAATCAAGAAACTAGTTTAGGTCGGTCGGGTGCTACACGTTGGGGTTCACACTACAAAACAATTGTTCGTCTTCTATCTATGTGGTCATCAGTGGTTGAAGTTCTTCAGAATATATATGAAGATGGACAGGAATCCAAAAGTAAAGGCATTGTTGTAGGCTTGATCGATAAGATGGAAACATATGAGTTTGTATTCATTGCTCACTTGATGAAGGTAGTGTTGGGGTTGACAAATATTTTGTCACAGTTTTTGCAACAAAAAGATCAGAATATTGTAGAGGCCATGAATTTGGTTGTTACTACCAAGAGACAATTGCAACATCTCAGGGAGAATGGATGGGATGAGCTATTAGGAGATGTGAACATTTTTTGTTCTGAACATAATATTAGCATCCCAAATATGGAAGATAATGTTTCAGGTCGCCTTCGTTGCAAACACACATACTTTCACCATTTTCGAGTTCAGATATTTTGTCAGGTATTCAATTGTTTTTCTCTATTTATACTTCTAATTATGTTTTTGAATATAGAAGTAATTTTATTTTATATTTTTTAGATTGTTGATCGTATTAGTCAAGAGATGGATAATCATTTCACTGAGATGAACACATTATTGCTCTTGTACATAGCATGTCTTGATCCTAAGAATTCGTTCTCCAATTTTAGTTTTTCAAAGTTAGTTCGACTTGCAGAACTATATCCACAAGACTTTTCAATGGATGATCGAATGGAGCTTAAAGAACAACTAAAGATGTGGATTTCTGAAATGAGAGGAAATGTAAGATTTTCTAAACTAGAAAATGTCAGAGAACTTGCAACTAATATGGTTGAGGTGGGATATCACACTACTTTTCATTTAGTATATCTTCTTATCAAGTTGGCTTTAGTTTTGCCTGTTGCGACTGCTAGTGTGGAACGAGTATTTTCTGCGATGAATATTGTTAATACAAATTTGCGCAACAAGATGGGAGATGACTTTCTCACCGATTGTTTGGTGTGCTATGTCGAGAGAGATATTTTTAGGCGCATTGATAATGAAGTGATTATCCAACATTTTCAGAATATGAGAACTCGCAGGTTGGATTTACCGCCTTTACGGTCCGAACTCCAAAGAGAGACTCCGTCGTTCTAGTACCGTTACCGGTTCAACAGTCAACAATGTGTTTCAATTTGTAATTGATTTTTTTTTTTGTTTCAATTGAATTTGAGTAACTAATTGAAATGTTGAATTACTTGTGATTTAGGATTATGATTTTTGTTGAATGTTGAACTATTTGTGATTTAGGAATATGAAAAAAAAAAATCAACGAACTAAGAGGCCGTCGAAAAAAAATTACATGCATAATCCGGACCCCCCTGTTGAAATCCTCTGGCTCCGCCACTACTCATGGATATCATGTTAAAAAAAGAAAAACTAATGGATATTGAATTTAATGTTTTATTAATGTTGAAATAGTGATTCTTAAAATTATTTTTTCATCATTGTCTTTTTTTAGTATTTATTTTAATTTATGTCATTATCATCCAAATATTTTTACAACTTATTTTAACTTAATTTTTAATTAAATTGGTGTCGACCACTTTTATTTATAAGTTACAATTGAAAATAACTTATTTAATTTATTTTAAATTTAAATTATAAGTCGTTTAAAATAAGTCATTGCTTAACGAGCCATTATCTCGCTGCAAGATTAATTAATCTTAACAATTATTTAGTAAAAATTATTAATGGTTTTATAAAAGACTATCTACCTCATAATTTATGTATCTTTGTTGACCTAACAAATTGTATCAAACTTTGTACTATTATACTAACGCACCTAGAACTTTTCATTCCTTTTCTTAGGACTAATTCCGTAGTTGAAGGTGGAAGTAAACCATCAGTCTATTAGTTGAAGGTGGAAGTAAGATAGAGCTGCTTATGCGGAAAATAATAACAAATCTATACTTATTCAGAAGGGCAAAACAGTACTTTCATAGTTCGAACTTAATAAAACAATTTTAATTCACAAACAGTCGATCGATTCATTTGCAGCCTGGTCAGTTCTAGGGTTTTGAATGGCTTGAATCGTTCCAATTTAACTGATTTGTTTCTCCTTCAATACACGGTTGACTTGTTGGGTTCGTATGGATTCACTTTCCAAGGACGAAGAGCTAGAATTGGGTCAATCTGTAGAATGGATAAATTCGCCATGCTGCTTTTGTATAATATACTATCTTATTTCCTTCACAAGTCTCATTATCTTATTTGTATTATACTTTCTTCTCTGGTAAACATCTGAGATAGAATAAAGCTAGGTTTATCACATTGTTACTTTTCCCGAATTTGCATTGTCATGCAGTTTAAAAGGAATAAGCCTGGGTAGTTGGCTTGCTATGTCTCTTCTGGTGTGAGAAAATAGGAGATGGTTTGGGGGATAGCTAATGTGTATTGAAGTTATGGTTGTTTTTAATGTTTTATTAATGCTGAAATGGTGGTTCTTAAAATTATTATTTTTTCATCCATGTCATTTTTTGTAATCTTTATAGTTTATTTAACTTGTGTCATTATTGCCCAAACATTTTCACAATTTATTTTAACTTAATTTTAAGTTGAATTGGTACTTATAAGTCACAATTGAAAATAATTTATATAATATATTTAAGTTATAAGTTGTTTTAAAATAAGTCACTGTTGAACGAGCCACTATCTCGCTACAAGATTAATTATTGTTAACAATTATTTAGTAAAAAATATTAATGATTTTATAAAAGACTATCCACCTCATAATTTATTTGTGTCTGTACTGATATGCAACCAATCAAGTTTAGGTAGTAATTCTAGTTCAAGCTTGAAAGAGTTGTTGTAATAAGCCTATTTTGTATAATAACATTTGTTGTGAATGTTAAAGTCTTTATACATGTTGCATGTGAATTCAAAGTTAACAAATGGCTTATGAATTCCAAATTTGCAAATGGTTTGATGAGTTATAAATTATAATTCTGATGGATGTAATGTATTTTTAAATTACAATCCCCTAATTCAATGCAAAAAACCAAGCACTTATGGACAATTTATGCCAAGCCAAAAATAGAGCACACCAAACAACCTGTCAAAAACAGCAACCATTAGTGAACTATAACACTACAAAAAAAAGAGTTATTGGCGACGGAGTTATTGGCGATAATGACCTCACTGCCGATTGGGACACCGTCGGTAATGCCATTTCTCATGGAATAATTTGGTGCGAAAATTTGACAATGAAAAAAAAACTCATTAGCGACGGACACATATATCAAAGGCGACGGGAACGCCGTCGATAATAACTCAATCTCGATGGAGTCATTATCGACAGATTTGCCGTCAAGAATGAGTTCTATTAATTAAAACTTTGATTCGCGACGGCAACGACTCATTTGTTCTCTCTCTCATATTTCTCTTTCCCTCTCAAATTCGCCCATTTGCTCCCTGATTTTCCCACTTAATTATCAAATTTGCTATATTAATTCTCTTATTTTGTCAATTGAATTCGCCCATTTCCCTCATTTTGCTCAGTTCGCCTATTTCCCTCATCCTCGTTATAACTCCTCCATTTTCCATTTGGCCGCTGCAACTTCGCCGGTCGTGCCTCCACCCATTTCGTTGTAGCAAATCCAGAGGTCGTACCTTCACTTGTACAAGGATTAGGCTGGTTTGGTACTCTCATAACCATGTAAGATTTTCAGTTCGCATCTCCTCTCTATATATATGTCAGCTTGTTTTGAATATTTTTGGGGTCTGCTATTTAATTGTTTATATACATGATTAGTTTATTTAGGTTCAATTTAGGGGCTGATGGGTTTTGAGTGTATTACTGTAACCCATTCATGAATTTAACTCATGGTGGTTATGGAGGGTTTAATTTTGTTTTGGGAGCCTGTATAGGAAAGTAACTTCTAAATATCGTTGATATGTTCATTGCTTCTTCTTCTAGCAAATTTCCATGGCAAAGGCCTTCAATATACAACTGCATTAACCACACAGTAAAATGATAAAATGCCTTACAATGCTCCTATGGAATTACAGAAATATATGAACCCCCTTCCCCGTTGGGGCCTTTTTATTTATAATACATCTTTACTTGTACAAAAATATATGAAAATGGTGACACACAAAGTGATTTTTTTGTTATAAAAAAGTAGAGCCATAAGTACACTAAATTGACTTTCGGTTTTGTTGTCATACCATCAAGGCCCATTTGGACATCTAGTACCACAAAAAAAATCTAGCAATGTCTTAGTTAGTACTTGCAACGTTCGCCCAATTATATAATAATGCTGGTGCAGTATGGAAGAAGAAATTCAAGAAATTTATTACTACTTCCATTTCTAAAAGATTGTCATTTAAAGTTTTTGCACATGGATTAAGAAAGTATCATTTACCAAGTAAAATTTATTTGAAATTTCATTACCACTCATTTATAGGAAGTTGAAAACTATTAATACAAGGGAGAAGATTTCTTGAGATAATGAGAGAAGGTAGGGATAATATAGGAAAGTAAATAATTTATTCTCCTTGAAAGTTGTAAACGACAAACTTTTTGGAACAAATTTTTTCTTCTAAAACGACAATCTTTTAGGAACGGAGGGAGTATTAATTTTGCATCCATTTATAAAGATAAATGTTGAATTACTAATGTAATTATTTAGTAGGAGACTCTAGAAGTTTTAATTATAGTAGTAGATTTTAATTAGGAGAGTTTTAATTGTAGTAGTAGATTTCAATTAGAAAAGTTTTATTATAGTAGTAAATTTTAGTTAGGAGATTGTTTCCTTTTTTAAATTAAAATTTTTATTTAGTCCCCAAATATTTGGATTTTATTATAAAAGAATACTAATATTAAGAACAATGAAATCTAATTATATGAATTACAATGCTATTATTTATAGATATAAGAACATCAATACTAGGAGGTTACAAAACTCAAAGGTCATGAGTTTCATAACTCAATGGCCATGGGAGTTTCAAAATCATTATAATCAAAGATAAGAAGAATGAATCTAGACATCCATTATATGAATCTAGACATCCATTATAATTTTATAACACTCCCCCTTAGATGTCTATTGTATAACCATATGCATTGAAAGTTGCCTTATTAAAAACCTTACCAGGAAAAACCTAATGGGAAAAAAACCTTGGTTAAGGGAAAAAGAGTGCAGCGCGTATTAGCTCCCCCTCATGAATGTACCCTTAGGTCCTTCAGCTGTCGCATTTCAATATTGTGACGCAATCCTTCAAACATTGTAGTTGATAATGCTTTGGTGAAAAAATCTGCTAGATTATCTTTTGATCGAATTTGTTGAACATCAATGTCACCACATTTATCAAGGTCATGTGTGAAAAAAAATTTCGGTGATATGTGTTTTCTTCTATCTCCTTGATGTATCCTCCCTTTAATTGAGCTATACATGTAGCATTGTTTTCATACAGAATGGATGGAGTTCTTTCGTAGCAATTTTCTAAGAATATGCCTCGTTAAAAACCTTAATAAATAAAAACCCAATGGAAAAAATTTTGGAGAAGGAAAAGAGTACAATATTCTTGTATAATTTTTAGTACATTGAGATTGCCTCATTAAAACCTTGCAAAGGAAAATTCAGTCGAAAAAAACCTTAGCGAAGGAAAAAAGAGTATAATCAACACATATCCTTTTTACTCCCCTTCATAAGTACATAGAATTTCCATTGTTCATGGTAAACATATCATTAAGTCGAAGAATGCCAATATTGTGTACCATCTTCTTCAAAATCGTAGTTGGTAATGACTTAATGAATATATCAACCAAATTATCATATATATGATTATATATGCTTGATATCAATATCACCATTCTCCCGGGACTCACGTGTATAAAATAATTTTGATGCAATATATATGTAAGACCTCAACTTTCATGAATAAAGATTAATTTTTCTCGAATTATATTTTTGAATATTATGGCGTGGATTTGTTATAATGTTATAGTTGTGGGTAATATTTATAAATTTTGCAAAGTATGCAAGTTGTCATAAAATATTCTATTGGTCGGGGAATATTTGTTTTAACAGAAAATATTCGTACGACGGCACAATCATTGGTGAACCCCACAACGGAATTATTGTCGGAATGAGAAAATGATAGAAATATCTTTTTATAAAAATAACGGCAAAAGTTTTATCGTTAAACTGTTGAAATACCCAGTAGTAAAAGTACAGTAATACGCATGGTTGCATAGTAGCACACGGTATTGATTATTGATGCTTACGTGAGAAGTCACTCAGTTATACTCAATTATTTTTACAGTAATTGTTGCATAGTATCTCACGTTATTTGATTCAATTATTGTATATATTTTATATTATTAAATCAATAATTGAGACGACAAAGTTATTTATATTATTATTTGCATTATTCACGATGTCTAGAAAGTTCTGTCGAGGAAAGGGGTTTGGTCACCTAATTGCACGCCAATAGGGAGAAATCCTTATCGAAAAGCCCCCTCTTTCATGGGAACGGTCTGGTTGTTAATATTGTGGGTTATAATAATGATGAATAAATATTGTTAAAAATATTGAGGGAACTTTTATGAAGTATTTGTTGTCAATTTGACTTATTATAAAGACCTCCACCTACTCATTTTTCAAAATAGTTTGTGTTATGAGTATATATATATATAGAGTCCGGATCAGGTCCGGACTCCCGCAGTTTAACAAAATTCGGACATTGTTTTTTGCTTTTTTTTAAAACAACTAAAATAAAATTATGGAACTTGAATTTTTACATAATACAGTGTTTTGGGTGTGATTTGGATACGTATAACAAAACATGTATGTACAGTCTGTGCAGACTGTACATACATTTTTTTGGTATAGGTATCCAAATCACGCCCAAAACATTATATTATGGAAAAATTTCAGTTCCATAAAATATTAAATTTTTTTAGTTATTTTTTTTAAAAAAAGCAAAAAAAAGAGGTCCGTCTTTTAGTAAAATCCGGGATCCCTGATAGGATCCTGGTTGTATATATATATATATATATATATATATATATATATATAATGTCGACAAAATGGGTGGGGGGTGGGGGTGGGGGTGGGGGTGGGGGTGGGGGTGGGGGGGGGGGAATGTGACATATAATGTCACGGGAAATGGAAGGAAATGGGATGGCTGAGAAGGGAGGGAGTTGTATAAGTTTTGTTTTTTTTATGAAAAATAGAATATATTATATTTTATTATGCATTGTGTTTGCATAGTGTCTGCATAGTGAATTCAGAAAAAAATTTCTTCAACCGAACGTCGCCTGTGATTCCTACACTGTTCACCCGTGATTTTTATTTTCAAATAGTATTATTCCATTCTCCTATAAATAGGATGCTTAGTTTATAATTAAAAATCACACCAGAAATAGAGAATTCTTCTTCTATAATATTGAGTGTATTTCTTTTGAGTTTTAAGAAGCTTTGAAAGTAGAAAACAGTAAAAGTTTTCTTCAAGAATATCCCCGCTATACCAGTTGGAATACTCTTCTTTTTAAGGGAAGGGATATTATTTTTGTTCAATACTCGTAAGAAATAATATTTTCTTCCATACTCTCTAGTATGTAAGTAATATTATTTCGTTTCAGATTCTGAATTCTATACTCATTTTGTTATGTTTTGGCTTCTATACTCCATGAAATTAGTAGAATATCCTTAAAATTTTGCGCTTCATCCAAAATCTTTTTATGAAAATATTATTCTGAGTATTCTTGATAAGTTTTAACCTTTTCATGCCGGAGTACTATTCGCGAGCCACTATTCTTGAATTACTATTCACGGGGTACTATTCACTCAAGTACTATTCACCCGAGGTACTATTCATGATAAAAATTAATTTCATTTCGATCCAAATTATTTTTGATACATTATTATTCTTGAATTTTACTCCACAAAGCAGTATCATGTTGACAATTTGGATATTATTGAATTCTAGATAAATTAAATTATAAATCTTTAAAAATTTATCATTTGCTTTCTTTTAAATGAATTCTTTCATCATTGTCATAATCCTCATGCTTATATTGTGATGAAAGTCATATTTGGCTTACGTGCATAGATGGACTGTTGATTGATATGATTATGACCAGGGATTATTCGGTATAATCATGACCGTAATGTTACAAATGATGTGGTAAAAGTCCTCATTGGCCCGTAGTGCATTGATGTACAGTTGTTGGCATGATCATGACCATTGGTGAAAAAACGAATATCCTTGGCCCGTAGTGCATGGATAATTCATGGTCGTGATACTAATGAATATCCTTGGCCCGTAGTGCATGGATAATTTAGTGATGTGGATTATTTATTAAGCTGAGTCTCAGCGATAAAATTGATGATAAACTTTTTAAATCATAGAAGATAGTAGATATCATGCTCTACTCGACTCTTCTAATGGATTGCTTGTTCCGCTGCAGTTAAATTTGATGTTTATTATATTTTATCAGTTTAACACTGTTGAAGGCTAACGATAATTTATTCTGCATTATCTTAGTTATAAAATTTTTTACTGGGCTAGTTGAGCTAACCCTTTGCTTTCATTGTTCTCTTTAGGAATTGAGAACATAGCCGAGACTAGTCGTGGAACGATGTGATGGTCCGAGATGGTGCATTAGTAATCTTCACTATTCTGTAAAATAGTGTGATAATAATTGTAATGAGGACTCCATTTGAGTTTGGATATTGTCTAGAAGACAATATCCGTGTTTAAACTCAGTTTATGTTTTGTCGTATTTTACACGATAGTTGTATAATTAATTTGCATTTAAATTTTGTACCATATATTTGGCGACTCAGAATGGGTGATGTATACCTATTTTGGGGGCGTCACAGTTGGTATCAAAGCTTATGAATATGATCCCTGGCTAAGATGTGAGAGTCAAACTAGGGGGGAGAGACGGGTAAATCCTTTGCTAGTATAACCTACCTAAGTTTATTTGTTATTTAATTGGTCGGTCAGAAGATAGGGGTATTATGTGATATGTCAATTAACCCTTGTTTTGTGGTAGTATTAAAAAATGGCATCTGAAAATGTTGAGATAAGCAATGGAGAACAAGAGACTGTTGAGTCACCACAGATCAATAACTAGGATAATGTGCAGGAAGGCAACAATCCTCAGGTGAACAACAACACAGATCAAATGATGAACGATGGGATGTTTAGAGGCTTTGTGCAGTTCATGCAACATCAGGGGAGAGAGACTTTTGTTCAAAATGCAGGTGGTAACACTGACAACTCTCGGATGGTCACTGCTAAGCATTTCAAGGAGCTGGGACCACCTAAGTTTTTTGGAAAGCTAGAACCACTCAAGACAGAGATGTGGATAAAGCAGATCACTAAGATATTTGATGTCTTGGGATGCTCTGAGGAGCAAAAGGTTCCCTTTGCCACCTTCATGTTTAGAGGAGAGGCAGATTACTGGTGGGAATCAATAAAACGTACTCAGCCTTCCGCACTCAAAATGTCTTGGGAGAAGTTCTAAGAACTGTTCAACGACAAGTACTTTTTCAAAAGTATTCGTCACCTGAAGGAGGTGGAGTTCATCAAGCTAGAGCAAAACAATATGACCGTGTCGTAGTACGAGGCTAAGTTTGCCGAGTTGGCACGATTTGCATCCCATTTGGTTGACAATGAGGAGAGAATGACGCGAATGTTTCTGCGAGGTTTGAAACCCGAAATACGTCAATACCTCATTTATCACAAACTGTGTTTGTATTCAGATGTTGTAAATATGGCTCAATTATTAGAGCGCGATAATGAGTCAACACAACCAAGAGAGAGCAGCCGACAAGTCGATAATACCAGCGGTAGCAGTCATCGAAGCAGTGATAACAAACGTGGAGGGAATCAACATGCCAGAAATGGTAACCACTTCGGTGGTTATCATGGATAAGATAATAGAAGTAGAAATTTAAAGAAGAGGAGATTCAACAATGATGGAAAGACGTCAGCACCAACACCCGTTGTTAAGGAAGGAGAACGACCACCAATCGTGTGCTTCAAATGCGGAGGGGAGGGACACATCAGTCTAAATTGCATGTAGCAGTCCAAAACGCGTTACAATTGTGGAAGAGAAGGTCACCTAGCTTGATTTTGTCATGCATCAAAGCCAAGTCCAGTTGGGATGGTGACACGAAATGCCGTCCCAGACAAGTCAAAACCAATAGTTCAAAGGAAAACATTTGTCGTGACCTCCCAAAGAGTAAGGAACCCGAACGAGGTCATCATGGGTAAGCTAATCATAAACTCTAGCAAAGTCTATACCTTATTTGATACCAATTCTACCCATTCTTTTATTTCTCCTACTTGCGCTCAACGTTTAAATTTGACTCTGGAGAAATTAGGTTTTAACTTATTGATAACTAGGTTTTATACTTACTTATCCGGTATTTATTACTTGAATTAGTTGTTTAAACTCATGTTTCTTAGTTACTTTTCATGCATTTCATGTTCATTTTGTAGGTTATACGTTTGGGAGCGGTGTGAGCGACTATTGGTAAGGACAAGCAAGGAAAATACAAGGAAAAAGCAATCCGGACATCGTTTGTGCTTTCATGTCATTTCATGTTCTTGGCTTGGAGCTTGGACTATATTGTAGATCATTTTCTTAGATTTCCAGAACATCTTGAATCATTCAAATCGGAGTTCGAATGAAAGAGTTATGACATTTCTACCAACGGACGTTGAACTTCACCGTTTTGGGTGGTCATTTGCATAGCAGTCACTTCCAGTCTAATTTCAACCATCATTCATTTGTTATTTCTGAAATCTCAAAGAATGAAAGTTGTAGATCTAGTCGATAGCTTCGATTTGATAGGTTGCGGGCCACGTAACTCCTCTCTGTTTAAAAGTTATGGCAGTTTTAGCAGAGGAGGTTCCAGCAGAAAAAGTAATTCGCAGATTAGTACCCAGCCGGGGCTGGGCCTTTTTGTGCCTTAGGACCCAGCCGGGGCTGGGATCCTGGGTGTTTTAGCAGCTTGCCATCCAGCCAGGGCTGGCTATTACAAGGTCAAATACCCAGCTGGGGCTGGGTATGCGCGAAAAGGAGGAAATTTTGTCCGAAATTGAGTCCGAAAAGGATTGTTTCGAGTTGTTTGATTCAAGGACTTCCAAGAGGACTAAAAGACATGTACAAAGGCTTATAAAAGGAGGGGAATAACACAGATTATAGGAGAATATTAGGAGTTTAGAGAGCATTCTATTAAATTAGATTAGAGTAAATTAGAGAAAAACACTAGTTCTAATTAGATTTGGAGATTGAAGCAACTTGGAGACCATTGAAGATTCAAAGGAGGAGCAAGGAGGGAGCGTAAAATCTACACACAATAGATTATTTCTTCTCATCTTCTTCTATCTTTATCTTTTAATGTGTATTCAATTGTGGATTCTTAGTTTTAATTTAATAATCATGAACTAATTCTTTGTTTGAGATTACAATGGATCTTATTGTGTAGTTTATTTTAATATGCTTCGTTATCAATTAGTATTTTCTATTGTGAGAATTGTCTATTGTGATTTGGAATTAATTGTTTAATTGATTGGCCATCAATTACCGTGATAATCTATATGAACTCGAGAGATGAAGTATTGATTTAGATCTAATCATGATAGCATGTGTTCAAGATTTTGTTAGTAGCTTAAACTTGATGAGTGTTAAGGTAGAGATATGCTTGACGCCATATGTAATCTTATAGAGAACTTAGTCTTCAACCTTCTTCAATTGTGATTCACATAGAGATATAGTGGGTTAGTTGATTAAGGTGTTTAACGAATTTCTATCTTAACTGTGGATTGACGTTAATACGGTATTAGTGCATCGAGAGGTGGTTAATACTACTTTCGTGTTCTTGATTAACAATTCGGGATAGAGAATAATTGATGAGAAGTGTGTTAACTTAAATGAATCAATAAGTGAAGTTGTGATCTTAATTCTTCATAATTTGATTTTTAATTAGTGGTAATTAGAATTAGTTTAGTTAAATATTTTAATTTATAACATTAAATTCATTTGTTTAAATAAGATTGAGTTGGTTACGGGTTAGTACTTGGTGATTTTTATTAACTAATTCTCTGTGGGAACGATACTCAACTTATCACTTTATTACTTGTTGACCACGTATACTTGCATGTTGTGCGTATATAGATTTTACCCAACAAGTTTTTGGCGCCGTTGCCGGGGAATTAGTTTAATACAGTTTTACCAATATTTAGCTTCAATCAAATTAGTCTTAATTTAAACATTTTTATTTTTATTTTTAATTCTCTTCCTATATTTCTCTCTTTTCAGGTACCATGGATGACTTTGCGTATCAATGGCCATACATGAACATGACTCAACCAAAGGAAGCGGAGATTGTTAGACTCACGACACTCTCCGCAATGTCAGCACAAATTGAAGAACTTTCGAGGAAATTGGACATTATCGCAGCCCAACATAGTCGAAGGATGGCAGTTACCTGTGGCTATTGTGCTGACAATCACCCGAGTAATCAATGCACCATCAATCTTGGGCCAGTACAGTATGGTGGTAACTACCTCAATCAGTATGTATATGATAATTATCATCAAGTTTTGGGGTATCACCCGGATTCTTCATGGAGTTACAACTATCAAGACCAATACTCTACTCCAAATCCAACATACACACCGGAATTCTCATATCAACCTCCATTAAAAGAAGAAAAGTCAAAGTTGGAGGAATTATTGTCCAAGTTCATAGCATCAAATTAGGAGAGGAGGATTGATCAAGAGATATCAATGCAAAATCTGCAGAACTATGTGGATCAAATACTCAAAGCCTTGAACAACTGTCCTCAAAACAATCGGTGTTATGATGAGGATTCCGAGATTGATGAAGTGCCCGAGCCAAATCTACAACTGGATGAGACACGAGATGTTGAAAAAGAGGAGACAAGTGGGGATAATGAAAATAAGGTCGGTGAAGAACTAACTATGAGTACCAATGAGGATGAGCCGATGTTATTAGTGCCCCAAGTTCCTTCTCCGCCAAAGATCAAGGGTCCAGTTAGATTTGCAAAACCGTGCCCGATTGGTAGTCATGTCTTCGGAAAGGCTCTTTATGACATGAGAGCTACTACAAATGTGAAGCCATGGTGGGATGAGGAGGAAAAGATAGAAGAAGAGCCCGTTGTTCTTGCCAAGCCTCAAAGCCCCAATCGAATCATAGGCTCAACGGACGAAAAAGCACCTAGTTATTCAACATTATCAATTGGGCATATATTTAAACAAAGTATGCTAGGTGACTTTAACTCGATGGCTATCACAAATGGGAACCTATCAAAAGCTATATTATTTCCGATGGATGGAGGGTTCCTCAACTTTCAAAGAGGAATTGGATAGCATTGACCAGAAAAAGTTAGGCTGAAAGACTATAAATCAAGTGCTGACTGAGAGGCAACCCAGGAATTTTTTATATTTATATGCTTTACTAGTTTATTTAGTAGATAGGAATTAAGTTGCTTATTAAGTTCTCTTATAATCTAATCCATGTTGTCTCTCTTCATTGCAGGTATTGGAGGTCCAATGGATAGCAAAATGATCGTCGCCGCCATCGTCACCATCAACTCACGCTTAGCTGATTACAGGGAAGTTCTCTTCTATTTATCGTTATATTCTTACAATGAGGACATTGTAATTGCTAAGTTTGGGGGAGTTTTGTTTAATTCATTATCGCATGTTTAGTTTATGTTATGTTATTTTGCATATGTTGTTAATTTAGTTTAGGTTCATTATAAAAAAAATAAATAAAATTCAAAAATTTCAAAAATAATAGTTAGTTACTATGTTTAAATTTGACTCTGGAGAAATTAGGCTTTAACTTATCTGTTGAAACTCTATTAGGAGAAACCTTCATTACATCAACTGTTTATAAGTATTGTTTGGTTCAAATCGGTACCCTTACACTACCTGTTGATCTTATTTTCTTAAAAATACTTGCGTTTGATGTGATTTTAGGGATTGATTGGTTAACTACTCATCATGTAAAAATTGATTGTTTTCGTAAGGTTGTTAGCTTTCATATTCCTAACCAACCTATTATGCGAATTCAAGCGACCAAACCACTAAAGTCAATCACTGTCATATCAAGTCATAAAGCTATTCGTTTATTAAAAAATGGATGTTAAGCTTTCTTAGCCCATGTCACAAATTTAAACAAAAATACGTTATATTTGAATGATATTTCTATTATTAATAAATTTCCTAACGTATTCCCTAAAGTACTTCCTGGCCTACCCCCAGAGCGTGAAATTGAATTTTGTATTGACCTTGAACCCGGTACAAAACCCATTTCCAAAGCCCAATATAGAATGGCTCCTATTGAACTTCAGGAGTTTAAAATCCAACTGCAGGAGTTGTTAGACATCGGTTTCATTCGTCCTAGTACGTCTCCTTGGGGTTCTCCTGTTCTATTTGTAAAGAATAAAGATGGGAGTATGCGACTTTGTATTGATTATCAGGAGTTGAATCATGTCACCATCAAAAATAGGTACCCGTTACCTCGTATTGATGACCTGTTTGACTTTGTTATAAGGAGCTAAATTCTTTTTAAAGATCGATCTTCGTTCCAGATATCATCAGTTAAAGATTAAAACTGATGACATTCTAAAGACTTCTTTCAGAACTTTGTATGGCCATTACGAATTCCTAGTTATGTCTTTTGGATTGACTAATGCTCCTGCTGCCTTCATGGATATGATGAACCGAGTATTCAAGGAATATTTGGATCATTTTGTGGTCGTCTTTATTGATGGCATCCTTATTTACTCCAAAAGCCGTGAAGATCATGAGCAACACTTGAGGCTGATACTCTTAAAGCTTCGTGAAAACAAGCTTTATGCCAAGTTGAAGAAATGCAAGTTCTGGCTTGAGGAAGTAGCATTCTTTGGGCACGTTGTAAGACCCCAAATTATTATTAATGAAATAGAATTTCCTCTATTTATTATGTTGAAATAGTAAGGGTTGATTTGATTAATGTGGTGAGTTATGGGTAAAATACGCAATTATTTCAAACATGTAAGTGGTTATAAAATATTCATTATTGTTGGGGAATATTCGTTTGGTCGTGGAATATTCTTACTGTCGGGGAATATTCATACGATGGCGCAGCCTTGTGTGGCCCCAAAACGGAAAGCGATTGGAGGAAGAAAATGAAAAGAATAAGTTGTTTATAAATAACGGCGTAGTTGTTACTGTTAATACCGTTAGAATACCCGGTGGTTTAAACACAGTAGCACACGGTATTGTACCAATTATTGATTCTTACGTAAGAAGGCATTACTCAATAATTGTTACAATAATTACTATTCAATATTATATTTTATTGATTCAATAATTGCTACGTTGATATTATTGTTGTTTTAATAATTGTCACTGCACAATATTTTCATTATCAGATCAATAATTCATATTATTTGAATAATATTATTAGATAACATTATTTGCAATGTCTAGAAAGTTCTGTCTAAGGAGAGGTTTGGTCATCTAATTGCGTGCCAGTAAGGAGAAATCCTTATTGGAAAGCCCACTCTTTCCTGGAAACTGCCTGGTTGTCAGTATTGTGATTCTGTAATATTATTTGTGAATAATTAATTATTAATTTATATAATGAGAAAAATATTGATTTTATGCGGATATAGATGGAGAAAATTTTTAATGTGACAATTGTTGAAAATTAATATTTTATCTTTTTCTGATAAAATAATTCATTTAAATATATTATTTTAATAATACAATAATGGTGATATTTTTATAATGAATGTGGGATATATGAGTATATGAGGAGGAATAGTATTTTTGTTGCATTAAATGATTAACACATGTTTTGTGTGTCGGTAGACTCCAATTCTTGACCGAAATTTGATTATAGCCTGTAAAATCGCCCGTTTGTAGATTTCGATCAATTTCTGTTTGGAATTTGGAAAAACTTTCTTCTGCAAAATTGTAGAGAATGAAATTTTCTATGGATAGGACATGTGGTTCGAATTTTTCTGATAAAAGGGCTATTTATTATGAATTATTGAAGTTCTGAAGTTCTGAAATAATTGATTTTTGGAAGTTTAATTTATTTTTTTGTTAAAAAATGTTTTTTGCATTTTGTGGAGAGGTGGGCTAAGGAAAATTTGATAAATTTATTAATATTATATTAAATTTTCTGCTTTGGTATTCTAAGTATTTTCCTATAAATAGGGTACTTAGTTTAGAATTAAAAATCACACCATAAACTGAAGTTTTCTCTCTATTTCTCCCTTGATATATTCAGCGTATTCTTGTGAGTATTTTGATACCTTGAGTGTTGCTATACGGTGCAAGTTCCCTTCAACACTATATCTAGTATTCTAGTCAGGAGTACCGTCTTTTCGAGGTAAGGGATGTTATTTTTTTCATATACGATATTATTTCTTTCAATATTATTATGCCGAAGTATTGATCTGAACTTTTAATCAAATTTGAAACTTTTTGTTTTAGAGTTACTATTCACGTATACGGTACTATTCACTTATACGATACTATTCACGAATACGACACTATTCACAAAAAATTAAATTTTTGTATTTTGTCCAAAATATCTATTATGGATACTAGCTTTGATTGTATCCATGTTTTGATTATTCTTGAATTTTACTTCACCATGATTGTTTATGAAGTATCTTGAACTCGGATTGTTTAAAGTACGAATCCATAATACTTGTTCTTTTGTTTCCCTGGATTCGTTTTCTTTAAAATTATTTTCATCATCCTCAGTCCTAAATGATGATATTACTGAATATCTTTGGCCTGTAGTGCAAAGATGGTTGATTTTATGATGAATATCTTTAGCCCGTAGTGCAAAGATGTACAGGTGTTGAGATGAACATGACAGACTGATGAATATCTTTGGCCTGTAGTGCAAAGATGAATATATGATTCAAGATGTGCATTGATTGATGTTACAGGGATAAAATAATGATGATGAACTTTTAAATTCATAGATTATAGTAGATTTTATTCTCTATGTAACTCATCTATGAATTATTATTTTCGCTGCTGATCTGAAACTTGTTGTCTATTGTATTCTATCAGATTTTTCCTTATTGAAGACTAACGATAATTTGTTCTATAATATCTTAGTCATAATATTCTTTACTGGGCTAGTTGAGCTCACCCTTTTTCTTTTTGTTCCATTTTTCTTCTCAAGAGGAGAGAATGCAGCGAGTACTAGTCGGGGTACGGAATGGAGGTTCTAGGAAGTTATTTTAGTAGTCCTCACCATTTTTGTAAAGTATTGTATCAATAATTATAATGAGGACTTAGTTGGGTATGTATATTGTCTAGATGACAATATTTGTATTTAAACTCATAATTTATGGGTTGTATTAATAAAGTTGTAGTTGTTTCTGTAGCATGTTATTGACGACTCAGAATGGGTGATGTATACCTATTTTGGGGGCGTCATAGTTGGTATCAGAGCTTAGGGATATGATCTCTGGCGGAGATCGGGGAATAGAACTAGGAGGGGAGAGACGAGTAAATCTTTCGCTAGTGTGTCCTACCTAAACTTATTTGTTAGTTGGTCAGTATATAGGGATATTATGTGATATGTTGATTTCTTTAATTAACCCTTATTTTATGACAGTATTTGAGAATGTCGATTGAGAATGTTAACAGTGGAGTAAATGAGACCGTGGAGACGCCTGTACTCACCAATGAGGAGAACATGCAGCAGGCTGGTAATGTTCATCCTGTGAACAACACCACTGAGCAGATGATGAATGACAGGATGCTTAGAAGCTTTTTACAGTTCATGCAAAATTAGATGAGGGAGACTCATGTTCAAAATACAGGTGGAAATGAAAGCAACGCACGATTTATCACAGTCAAGCAATTTAAAGAGTTGGGACCACCAGAATTCTAGGGAAAGCTGGATCCGATTAAGGCAGAGACGTGGGTTAAGCAAATTACCAAGATATTCGATGTCTTGGGATGCACGGAGGAACAAAAGGTTCCATTCGCTACTTTTATGTTCCGTAATGAGACAGATTACTGGTGGGAATCTGTGAAGCGTACCCATCCAGCTGCACTCAGCATGTCATGGGAGATGTTTCAGAAACTGTTCAATGACAAGTACTTTCCTGAAAGTATTCATCATATGAAGGAAGTAGAGTTTATTAGACTGGAACAAAATAACATGATGGTGTCCCAATACGAGGTAAAGTTTGCAGAGTTGTCCAGGTTTGAACCTCATTTGGTGGAGAATGAGGAACGTATGACGCGGATGTTTCTGAGAGATTTGAAACCTGACAAACGTCAGTATCTCATTTCTCATAAATTTTCTCTCTATTCAGATGTTGTCAACAGGGCTCAATTATTAGAGCGAGATAAAGAGTACGGTCAACCGAGGGATCACAACCATGATCATATTGGAGATAGCAGTCAACAGAATAACGATAACTAGTGGAGAAAGAAAAAGACGAACAAAAATGGTAATCACTCTGGTGGTAGTCATGGCCATGAGAATAGAAGAAGCGAGTCGGGAGGAGATTTTAAAAAGAGGAGATTCAACAACGACCATGTGAAGACGTCAGGGCCAGCAGCAACTGGTTCTAAGGGAGGAGAACGACCACTAGTCGTATGCTACAAATGCGGGAAAGAAGACATATCAGTCCAAACTGTCCACAACAGTTCAAGGTATGTTATAATTGTGGAAAGGAAGGACATATCGCTCGAGATTGTACGGTAGCGAAATCAAGTCCAGGGGGACAGTGACTCAAAAGACTATCCCAGAAAATTTGAAGTCAACGGTTCCTGGAAGAGCGTTTGTTGTGACTGGTCAAAATGTGAGGAACCCAAACGAGGTGATCACGGGTAAGCTAATCATTAATTCTTGCGAATTTTATACCTTACTTGATACCGGTGCTACCCATTCATTTATCTCTCCTACTTGTGCTCAACGTTTAAACTTAACTCCGGAGAAATTAGACTTTGATTTATCTGTGGAGACTCCATTAGGAGAAACTTTCATCACATCTACTATTTATAAATCTTGTTTGATCCAAGTTGGCACCATCACATTACCTGTTGACTTTATCTCTTTAAAGATACTTGCTTTTGATGTGATTTTAGGGATTGATTGGTTAACTACTCATCATGCCAAAATTGATTGCTTTCGTAAGGTTGTTAGTTTTCATATTTCTAACCAACCTGTTGTACGAATTCAAGCAACTAAACCATTAAAATTAATCACTGTCATATCTAATCATAAAGCTATTCGTTTATTAAAAAACGGATGTCAAGCTTTCTTAGCCCATGTTATGGATTTGAATAAAGACACGTCAGATTTGAATAATATTCCTGTAGTTTGTAAATTTCCTGATGTGTTTCCTGAAGAACTTTCCGGTCTACCCCCAGAACGTGAAGTTGAATTCTTTATTGATCTTGAGCCTGGTACAAAGCCCATTTCTAAAACCCCATATCGAATGGCTCCTATTAAACTTCAGGAGTTAAAGGTCCAACTACAGGAGTTGTTGGACATCGGTTTCATTCATCCTAGTACATCTCCTTGTGGTGCTCCTGTTTTATTCGTAAAGAAGAAAGACGGGAGTATGCGACTTTGTATCGACTATCGGGAATTGAACCATGTTACCATCAAGAATAGGTATCCGCTACCTCGTATTGATGACCTGTTTGACCAGTTGCAAGGAGCACAATTCTTTTCAAAGATCGATCTTCATTCTGGATATCATGAGTTGAAGATTAGAACTGATGATATTCCAAAGACTGCCTTTAGAAATCGGTATGGGCATTATGAATTCTTAGTCATGTCTTTTGGATTGACTAGTGCTCATGCGGCTTTCATGGATATGATGAACCGAGTATTCAAGGATTATTTGGATCTGTTCGTTGTTATCTTTATTGATGACATCCTCATATATTCCAAAAGCCGTGAAGATCATGAGCACCATTTGAAGTTGGTACTCTAAAGGCTTCGTGAAAATAAGCTATATGCCAAGTTGAAGAAATGCAAGTTCTGGCTTGAGGAAGTAGCATTCCTTGGGCACGTGGTGTCAAAACATGGAGTATCTGTTGACCTGGTGAAGATTGAAGCAATTCAAAGTTGGGAGCAACCAAAAATGGTGAGCGAAGTACGTAGCTTTCTGGGCTTAGTTGGTTATTATCGGAGATTCATGGAACGATTTTCTCGAATTGCTACTCCGTTAACTCAACTGACTCGAAAGGATACAAAATTTGAATGGAGCTATGAATACGAGAAGAGTTTCCAAGAGCTTAAGAGGAGACTCATTTCGGCACCTGTTCTAACAATGCCATCTGGTTCGGATGGATTTGTTATCTACAACGATGCTTCAGGCAAAGGGTTAGGATGTGTTCTCATGCAATGTGGGAAAGTCATAGCCTATGCCTCGCGACAACTTAAAGAATATGAGAGGAATTATCCTACTCATGATTTAGAGTTGGCAGCAGTCGTTTTTGCACTAAAGATCTGGAGGCACTATCTATATGGAGAGAAAGTGGAGATATATTCATACCATAAAAGCCTCAAGTATTTCTTCACCCAAAAAGAACTCAACATGCGGCAATGACGTTGGCTCGAGTAGTTAAAAGATTATGACCACACTATTCAATACCATCCTGGAAAAGCAAACGTGGTTGCTAACGCATTGAGTAGAGATCATATGCAGAAACGAGTGCGATGATGTCAAGTATACGCATAGAGCCAACTTTAATAGAAAAAGTTAAAGTTGCTCAAGCCACCGACCTGGAGCTGATGCGTATGAAGAAGAAAGTATAAGAAGGTGCTATTCCAGAAGCGAGAATCGATGAAGAAGGAATACTTCGAGTCCACTCCAGACTTTGCGTTCCTAATGACTCTGATTTGAAGTACAAGATTATGATGGAGGCACAAAATACACCACTTGCAATCCATCCTGGAAGTACTAAAATGTATCGTGATCTTCGATATACATTTTAGTGAAATAATATGAAGAGAGAGATTGCCAAGTTTATCTCGAGGTGTATAACTTGTCAACGTGTAAAGGCGGAGCATCAAGTGCCTAAGGGTCCATTGCAACCACTTGAGATTCTGAAATGGAAGTGGGAACACATTACCATGGATTTTGTTATGGGTCTTCCTACGGTTTCTCAAGGCATCGATGCTATTTGGGTTATTGTTGAGAGATTAACCAAGTTTGCTCATTTCTTGCCGATACGGGAGACTTATTCCCTTGAACGTCTTGCTAGTATGTATGTGAATGAGATTGTGAGGTTGCATAGTATGCCAGTATCCATAGTTTTGGATCGTGACCCAAGATTCACTTCAAGATTTTGGGTTAGCTTGCAAAAAGCTATGGGCACAGATTTACGATTTAGTTCGGCATACCATCCTCAAACGGACGGACAATCAGAGAGGACTATCCAAATTCTTGAAGATCTATTAAGACTCTATGTCCTAGACTTCAAAGGGAGTTGGGATAAGTATTTACCATTGGTGGATTTCTCCTACAACAACAGTTATCAGGCAAGTATAGGTGTGGCTCCATTTAAAGCATTGTATGGACGAAAGTGTCGCTCTCCAATATATTGGGACGAGGTGGGTGAAGCAACATTGTTGGGACCCAAGTTGGTACGTATGACTACGGAAAAGATCCAAATAATTCGACAACGTATACAAACGGCACAGGATCGACAAAAGAGTTATGCGGATCTTCATCGAAAGGATGTGGAATTTAGTATTGGGGATCATGTATTGTTGCGTGTTGCCCCATGGAATGGAGTTACAAGATTCTGGAAGAGAGAAAAACTTAATCCACGATTTATTGGTCAATTTCAAATTCTTGACCGAGTAGGAAATGTAGCCTATAGACTCGCGTTACCTCTGAGTATGTCTCGTGTTCATAATGTGTTTCACATATCTGTACTTTGTAAATATGTGAAAGACCCGAACCACGTTATTGAGTTAGAACCAGACGAGATAGCTTAAGACTTAACGTACGAGGAGGTACCTGTTAACATCTTGGATAGGAAGGAGCATGTCCTACGCACGAAGTTCATACCACAAGTTAAAGTTTTGTGGAGAAACCATGCTATAGAGGAAATGACCTGGGAGTTGGAAACGAAAATGAAAGTGAGGTATCCTCACCTTTTCGAAACACCAAGTACTTACGTCAATTTCAAGGACGAAATTTCATAAGTAGGGGAGGTTGTAAGATCCCAAATTATTATTAATGAAATTGAATTTCCTCTATTTATTATGTTGAAATAGTAAGGGTTGATTTGATTAATGTGGTGAGTTATGGGTAAAATACCGAATTATTTCAAACATGCAAGTGGTTATAAAATATTCATTGTTATTGGGGAATATTCGTTTGGTCGTGAAATATTTTTACTGTCGGGGAATATTCGTACGACGGCGCAGCCTTGTGTGGGCCCCATAACGGAAAGTGATTGGAGAAAGAAAACGACAAGAATAAGTTGTTTATAAATAACGGCGTAGTTGTTACCGTTAATACTATTAGAATACCCGGTGGTTTAAACACAGTAGCACACAGTATTGAACCAATTATTGATTCTTACGTAAGAAGGCATTACTCAATAATTGTTACAGTAATTACTGTTCAATATTATATTTTATTGATTCAATAATTGCTACGTTGATATTATTATTGTTTTAATAATTATCACTGCACAATATTTTTATTATCAGATCAATAATTCATATTATTTGAATAATATTATTAGATAACATTATTGGCAATGTCTAGAAAGTTCTGTCTAAGGAGAGGTTTGGTCATCTAATTGTGCGCCAGTAAGGAGAAATCCTTATTAGAAAGCCCCTTCTTTCCTGGGAACTGCCTGGTTGTTAGTATTGTGATTTTGTAATATTATTTGTGAATAATTAATTATTGATTTATATGATGAGAAAAATATTAATTTTATGTGGATATAGATGGAGAAAATTTTTAATGCGACAATTGTTAAAAATTAATATTTTATCTTTTTCTGATAAAATAATACATTTAAATATATTATTTTAATAATATAATAGTGGTGATATTTTTATAATGAATGTGGGATATATGAGTATATGAGGAGGAAGAGTATTTGTGTTGCATTAAATGATTAACACATGTTTTGTGTGTCGGTAGACCCCAATTCTTGACCGAAATTTGATTATAGCCTATAAAATCGTCCGTTTGTAGATTTCGGTCAATTTCTGTTTGGAATTTGGAAACACTTTATTCTGTAAAGTTGTAGAGAATGAAATTTTCTATGGAAATGACACGTGGTTCGAATTTTTCTGATAAAAGGGCTATTTATTATGAATTATTGAAGTTCTGAAGTTCCGAAATAATTGATTTTTAGAAGTTTTATTAATTTTTTTGATAAAAAACATTTTTTGTATTTTGTGGACATCATTAACATATACAAAGTGATGAAATCAGATGTCTAGAGGTGGGCTAAGGAAAATTTGATAAATATATTAATATTATATTAAATTTTCTACTTTGGTGTTCTAAGCATTTTCCTATAAATAGGGTGCTTAGGTTAGAATTGAAAATCACACCAAAAACTGAAGTTTTCTCTCTATTTCTTTCTCGATATATTGAGTGTATTCTTGTGAGTATTTTGATACCTTGAGTGTTGCTATACGGTGCAAGTTCCCTTAGCACTATATCTAGTATTCCAGTCAGGAGTACCGTCTTTTCGAGATAAGGGATGTTATTTTTTTCATATATGATATTATTTCTTTCAATATCATTATGCCGAAGTATTGATCTGAACTTTTAATCAAATTTGGAACTTTTTGTGTCGAGGTTACTATTCACGTATACGACACTATTCACATATACGGCACTATTCACGAATACGACACTATTCATAAAAAAATTAAAATTTTGTATTTTATCCAAAATATCTATTATGGATACTAGCTTTGATTGTATCCATGTTTTGATCATTCTTGAATTTTACGTCACCATGATTGTTTATGAAGTATTCTTGAACTCGGATTGTTTAAAGTACGAATCCATAATACATGTTCTTTTGTTTCACTGGATTCGTTTCTTTAAAATTATTTTCATCATCTTCAGTCCTAAATGATGATGTTACTGAATATATTTAGCCTGTAGTGCAAAGATGGTTGATTTTATGATGAATATCTTTAGCCCGTAGTGCAAAGATATACAGGTGTTGTGATGAACATGACCGACTGATGAATATCTTTGGCCTGTAGTGCAAAGATGAATATATGATTCAAGATGTGCATTGATTGATGTTACAGGGATAAAATAATGATGATGAACTTTTAAATTCATAGATTATAGTAGATTTCATTCTCTACGTAACTCATCTATGAATTATTATTTCCGCTGCTGATCTGAAACTTGTTGTCTATTGTATTCTATCAGATTTTTCCCCGTTGAAGACTAACGATAATTTGTTCTATAATATCTTAGTCATAATATTCTTTACTGGGCTAGTTGAGCTCACCCTTTTCCTTTTTGTTCCATTTTTCTTCTCAGGAGGCGAGAATGTAGCGAGTAATAGCCGGGGTACGGAATGCAGGTTCTAGGAAGTTGTTTTAGTAGTCCTCACCATTTTTGTAATGTATTGTATTAATAATTATAATGAGGACTTAGTTGGGTATGTATATTGTCTAGATGAAAATATTTGTATTTAAACTCACTGTTTATGGGTTGTATTAATAAAGTTGTAGTTGTTTCTGTACCATGTTATTGACAACTCAGAATGGGTGATGTATACCAGTTTTGGGGGCATCACACACGTGATATCAAATCACAGAATATCTGTTGACCCAACAAAGATTGAAGTAATACAAAGCTGGGAGCAACCTAAGTTAGTGACCAAAGTACGTAGCATTCTCGGCTTAGCTGGTTATTATCAGAGATTTGTACAAGGGTTTTCTCGAATCGCTACTCCATTAACTTAGCTGACTCAGAAAGATACAAAATTCAGTTGGAGCGATGAATGTGAGAAGAGTTTTCAAGAACTCAAGAGGAGACTCATTTCATTATGGGTATGTATAATTATTTTGTATTCATGAAGAGAGCTTTTGTTATTCCATTCTTTATTATTATGTTGGAATAACCTGTCTATGCGAAGTATCACATACACGGTGAAATTCTTTTGTTATTCCATTCTTTATTATTCTATTGGAATATCCTGTCTATGCGAATTATGCATGACCTGGTTCCATTCTATATTATTCTGTTGGAATAACCTATTTATGTGGATTACTGCATGTATGATGAATGACCCTTTGTATTCATTCTTTATTAAATTGTGGAAATGATCTGTCTACGTGGATTACCGCATGACGGGTGAAAATCCATTTGCAGTTTCGTATATTCTATTATACTGTATGAGATATCATTTTTTTGTACTCGTCATGGAATATCATTTTCTTTGGTATTTTTTATGAGTTACTATTCACAGGTTACTATTCACTCTAGTATTATTCACTCTGGTATTCGAGACACTTTTTGTGTCGATGTACTATTCATGAGTTACTATTTATGGGTTACTATTCACCCAAATATTATTCACTCGACAATTTAGAGTACTTTTCATGTTGGGGTACTATTCACGAGGTACTATTCCTGAAGTACTATTCACGATGAAAAATTGATTCTTTTCTGTCCAAATTATTTTTGGTACATGGATATTATTCTTGAATTTTACTCTACAAAGCAGTATCATGTTGACAATTTGGACGTTATTGATCTCTGGATAAATTAAATTATAAATCTTTAAAATTTATCCTTGAACTTGTTTTATTGAATTATTATATCATTGTCATCATCCTCATGCTTATATTGTGATTAAAGTCATCTTTGGCTTACGTGCATCGATGGACTTGGTATGATTATGACCATGGATTATTCGGTATAATCATGACCGTAATATAATGAATGATGTGATAAAAGTCCTCATTGGCCTGTAGTTCATTGATGGAGTGTTGTTAGTATGATTATGACTAGGGATTATTCGGTATAATCATGCATATTGATGATTACATGATTATCCTTGGCCCGTAGTGCAGTGATGATTCGATGATGTGGTTTATTTATTAAGCTGAGTCTCAGTGATAAAGTTGATGAAAAACTTTTTAAATCATAGAAGATAGTAGATTTTATGCTCTACTTGACTCTTTTAATGGTTGCTTATTTTCGCTGCAGTTGTTGATCTAAAACTTGTTGTCTATTGTATTTTATCAGTTGTTATACTGTTGAAGGCTAAGGATAATTTATTCTGTATTATCTTAGTCATAATATTTCTTACTGGGCTAGTTGAGCTCACCCTTTCTTTCACTGTTCTCTTCAGGAAATGAGAATATAGCTGGGACGAGTCGGGGAATGGAGTGATGGTCCAGGATAAATGGCTTTAGTAGTCCTCACCATTCTACAGAATAATGTGATACTAATTGTAATAAGGACACCATTGAGTATGGATATTGTCTAGATGACAATATTCTTGTTTAAACTCCCAGCTATGTTTTGTCGTATTTTACACGACTGTTGTATAATTAAGTTGTTTTTGAATTTATGTACCATGTATCTGGCGACTCAAGATGGGTGATGTATACCTGTTTTGGGGGCGTCACAATTGCAACCACTTGAAATTCCAGAATGGAAGTGGGAGCACATTACCATGGATTTCACTACTGGTCTTCCTAAGGTTTCTCAAGGAATTGATGCAATTTGGGTTATTGTTGATAGATTAACCAAGTCTGCTCATTTCTTACCTATACGAGAAACTTATTCACTTGAACGTCTTTCTCGTATTTACATAAATGAGATTGTAAGACTGCATTGTATGCCAGTATCCATAGTTTATGGTCGAGACCCAAGATTCACTTCACGATTTTGGGTTAGTTTGCAAAAAGCTATGGGCACAAATTTATGATTCAGTTTGGCATACCATCCATAAACGGACGGGCAATCAAAGAGGACTATTCAAACTCTTAAAGATCTATTAGGACTCTGTTTCCTTGACTTCAAAGGAAGTTTGGACAAGTTCTTGCCATTGGTGGAATTTTCCTTCAACAACACTTATCAAGCAAGTATAGGTATGGCTCCATTGGAGGCGTTGTATGGACGCAAGTGTCGTTCTCCAGTATGCTGGGATGAGGTGGGTGAAGCAATGTTGTTGGGATCGGAATTGGTATGTATAACTACGAAAAAGATTCAAATGATCTTACAACGTATAAAAACCTCACAAGATCGACAAAAGAGTTATGTTGATCTTCATTGAAAGGACGTGGTTATTATGTATTATTACGTGTTGCTCCATGGAAAGGATTTACAAGATTTATAAAGAAAGGAAAGCTCAATCCTCGATTCATTGGGCCATTCGAAATCCTCGATTGAGTAGGAACTTTGGCCTATAGACTCGCTTTACCACCAAGTATGTCTCGTGTTCATAACGTTTTTTACATATCCATATTACGTAAATATGTAGAAGACCCGAACCACATTATTAAGTTAGAACCAGAAGAAATAGCGGAAGATTTAACGTATGAAGAGGTATCTATAAAAATCTTGGATAAGAAGGAACATATTATACGCTCCAAGGTTATACCTCAAGTCAAAGTTTTATGGAGAAACCACGATGTTGAGGAAATGACCTGGGAGTTAGAATTTGAAATAAAATCAAGGTATCCTCACCTCTTCGACATACCAGGTACGTGCCCTAATTTTGAGGACGAAATTTTATAAGAAGGGTAGGTTATAAGACCCCAACTTTCATGAATAAAGATTAATTTTTCTCGAAATATATTTTTGAATATTATGATATGGATTTGATATAATGTTATAGTTGTGGGTAATATTTATAAATTTTACAAAGTATACAAGTTGTCAAAAAATATTTGATTGGTCGGGGAATATTCGTTTTAACAGGAAATATTCGCACGACGACACAATCATTGGTGGTCCCCACAACAAAATTATTATCGTAATTAGAAAATAACAGAAATATTTTTTTATAAAAGTAACGGCAAAAGTTTTACCGGTAAAAGTCCAGTAATATGCGTGGTTGCATAGTAGCACACAGTATTGATTATTGATGCTTACGTGAGAAGTCACTCAGTTATACTCAATTATTGCTACAGTAATTACTGTATAGTATCTCACGTTATTTGATTCAATTATTGTATATATTTTATATTATTAAATCAATAATTGAGATGACAAAGTTATTCATATTATTATTTGCATTATTAACGAAGTCAAAAAAGTTTTGTCGAAAAAATGAGTTTGGTCACCTAATTGCGCGCCAATAGGGAGAAATCCTTATCGAAAAGGCCCTTCTTTCCTCGGAACGATCTGATTGTTAAATATTGTGAATTATAATAATGATGATAAATATTGTTAAAAATATTGAGGGGATTTTTATGTCTTTTTTGTCAATTTTGCTTATTATATAGACCCCCACATACACATTTTTCAAAATAGTATGTGTTATGAGTATGATAATATATATATATATATATATATATATATATATATATATATATATATATTATATATGATGATGATGTTGACAAAATGGGTGGGGGGGGGGGGAAATGTGACATATAATGTCACGGGAAATGGAAGGAAATGGGATGGCTGAGAAGGGAGGGAGTTGTATTATTATTATTATTATTATTATTATTATTATTATTATAAGTTTTGTTTTTTTATGAAAAATAGAATATATTATATTTTATTATGCATAATATTTGCATAGTGAATTCAAATTTTTTTTTTCTTCAGCCGAACGTCGCCCGTGATTCCTACATTGTTCACCCGTGATTTTTATTTTCAAATAGTATCATTCCATTCTCCTATAAATAGGATGCTTAGTTTAGAATTGAAAATCACACCAGAAGTAGAGAATTCTTCTTCTATAATATTGAGCGTATTTCTTTCGAGTTTTAAGAAGTTTTGAGCGTAGAAAAAAGTGAAAGTTTTCTTCAAGAATATCCCCGCTATAACAGTTGGAATACTCTTCTTTTTAAGGTAAGTGATAATATTTTTGTTTAATACTCTTAAGAAATAATATTTTCTTCCACACTATGTAGTATATAAGTAATATTATTTCATTTCAGATTCTGAATTCTATACTCATTTTGTTACGTTTTGGCTTTTATACTCCATGAAATTAGTAGAATATCCTTGAAATTTTGCGCTTCATCCAATATCTTTTCATGAAAATATTATTATGAGCATTCTTGATAAGTTTTAACCTTTTCATGCCGGAGTACTATTCATGGGGCACTATTCCTGAATTACTATTCATGGGATACTATTCACTCGAGTACTATTCACTTGGGGTACTATTCATAACAAAAATTGATTTCTTTTCGGTTTAAATCATTTTTGATACATTATTATTCTTGAATTTTACTCCATAAAGTAGTATCATGTTGACAATGTGGACATTATTGAATTCTGGATAAATTGAATTATAAATATTTAAAAATTTATCCTTTGTTTTCTTTTAATTGAATTCTTATATCATTATCATCATCTTTATGCTTATATTGTAATGAAAGTCATCTTTGGCTTACGTGCATAGATGGACTGTTGATTGGTATGATTATGACTAGGGATTATTCGATATAATCATGATCGTAATGTTACAAATGATGTGGTAAAAGCCCTTATTGGTCTGTAGTGCATTGATGGATAGTTGTTGGCATGATCATAACCATTGGTGAAAACACGAATATCCTTGGCCCGTAGTGCATGGATAATTCGTGGTCGTGATACTAATGAATATCCTTGGCCCGTAATGCATGGATAATTCAGCGATGTGGATTATTTATTAAGCCGAGTCTCAGTGATAAAATTGATGATAAACTTTTTAAATCATAGAAGATAGTAAATATCATTCTCTACTTGACTTTTCTAATGGATTTCTTGTTCCGCTATAGTTAAACTTGATGTTTATTATATTTTATAAGTTTAACAGTATTGAAGGCTAACGATAATTTATTCTACATTATCTTTGTCATAATATTTCTTACTGGGCTAGTTGAGCTCACCCTTTGCTTCCATTGTTCTCTTCAAGAAATGAGAACATAGCCGAGACTAGTCGGGGAACGGAGTGATGGTCCGAGATGGTGCATTAGTAGTCCTCACTATTCTGTAAAATAGTGTGATAATAATTGTAATGAGGACTCTATTTGAGTTTGGATATTGTCTAGAAGATAATATCCATGTTAAAACTCTTAGCTTATGTTTTGTCGTATTTTACACGACAGTTGTATAATTAAAGTTATATTTGAATTTTGTACCAGTTATTTGGCGACTCAAAATGGGTGATGTCTACCTATTTTGGGGGCGTCACATAATATGCTTTGTTCTATCACCCTTTGGATAAACTAATCCCAAATCAATAGTCTCACGAAGATAACACAAAATATGTTTAATTTCATTACAATGTGTTCGAGTTGGTGCATAACTATGCATTGCTAGTAAGTTAACTGCAAATGCTATATAAGGTCTTGTCAAATATGTAAGATACGTCAAAGTACCAATTACATTAAGATATAGTACTTCAGGACGAAAACACCAATTTCACGAAGATATGGTACTTCAAGACCAAAAGTTTCTTCATCATTTTCTTGTGGTCAAAACGGATATTTCTTGATATCGAGTGACCAACCCATCATTGGAGTACTGAAAAGATTAACATTAACCATGTAAAATTACTTCAGGACTTTTCTATGTATGTTGATTGATAAACAAGAATTCCATAGTTCAATTTGTAGGACAAGACAAAAATTTGTCTTACTAATATCTTTCATCTCAAATTTGTTGTTTTTGTCGACTCTTCTGGAGCAAGATCTTTCATCAATAAATACACTAATAATAGCAAATCCAGATTATGCTCTTTTGATAAAAATGAATGCACAAATTGGATTATTCTCAAATCCTTCTTTCAAAAGATATCCACTCAGGCGATTATACCATAATATGCATCTGAATTGCTTTAACCCATAGAAGGATCTTTGTAGCTTGATAGAATACATAATTCGAGATGTAGAATTATATGTTTCAGATATTTTATATCCTTTAGGGATTTTCATATAGATATCATTATCTAATGATCCATACAGATATGTTGTAACAACATCCATTAATCCCGTTTCCAAATTTTCTTTTTCTACAAAGCTAAATAAAATTCTAAATGTAATTATGTCCAACATATGTTTCTTCATAATCAATATTAGGTCTTTGGAAGAAACCTTGTGCTACAAGTTACGTTCTGTACCATATAATTTCATTTTTCTTATTTCGTACAAGTACTCATTTGTATTCAACAGGCATCACACCTTCAGGTGTCCGGACTACAGGTCCAAAAACTTCATGTTTACTTTCTAAATTTATTCTACTTGAATCGTCTCTTTTCACATTGGCCAAATATTTATACATTCATCAACGATTTGTGGTTCATATTTATGATCATTACTTTTGAAAATATCAAGAACAACTTTATATGAAAATATGCTGTCGATAATAATTTTATTTCTATCCAATATATCCGTCTCCTGTATATACATAATGTATCGAGATCTCGTTATTTTTTCAGGTACTTTACCCTCTTCAGGAGATAACTCATCCTCTTCAAGGGGTAACTCTTCAAGAGTTTTATTTATAGGAGATTTTTGTTCACAAGTTTTGGATAGATCAATAATTTATTTATTTATTTTTTTGTAGCCTATTTCATGGGTATAACCTCTTTATAGGCTACAACTTCTTTTTCTTGTACTTTTCTCTTCCGCGAAATTTTATCTTTAACACCGATAAGCCTTCCATGCTTCAGGTGTGGCTTTGATTCATTTGTTGTTGTATTAACTGAATGTCCTACGAGGACTTTAATCCCTGCTGGAGTATTAGTAGCTGGAATGTAAGATTTCACTAGTTTCTTATTATCAGTGAATACTTCTGGTAATTGATTTGCAATTCATTGCAAATGAATAATCCATTGAACTTCTAGTTCACATTGATTTATACGAGGATTAATATCAATATTAAATAATGTTGAAACATTCCAATTAATCTCCCATCGTGCTTCAGTTAACGATCTCATGTTGTGCTTTAGGCAACGATTTTTCTCCCCCTAATGGTAGTAAGACTATTTCCTTAAAATAACAATTCTCAAAATATACCTTAAAAATATCACTTATTGAGGTTATGATGCAGCATGTAAAATAGCACAACCTCAAGCATAAATTGGTAATTTTGATTTCATAATCAAAGGTCGAGCAATAATTTAAAATCTCTTAAAAATTGATTCAGCTATACCATTTTGAGTATGTGTATGTGCAACATGATGTTTAACATAAATTCTAATTAACATGCAATATTCATCAAAAACTTGAGATGTGAATTTTACTAGCATTATCTAAATAAATTTTCCTAGTTATATAATCAGGAAATTGTACTCATAACCTAATTATTTGAGCAAGAAGCATAGGAAATGCAATATTTCTAGTTAAACGTAAACATACATGTGATCATCTGGTTAATGCATCAATTAAAACCATAAAATACTTGAATGAACCACACATGGTGGGTGTATTGATTCAAATAGATCACCTTGAATTCTTTCTAAGAAATATGAACACTCAATAATAATATTTAAATGTGATGGTTTGGTAATTAATTTACTTTGATATAATCAACATGTAAAGGAATCTTCTGGTTCTTTAAGGGATGTTCATAGGAGTTTTCAATAATTCGACACATCATTATTGATCCAGGATTATCAATACGATCATGCAAAATCATAAGAACGTTTAGATCTAAACACTTTTGGTGTATTACATGATGCTTTTGTTTCAACTATTCTCATTTTAGTGTAATATAACCTAGAAGAGAAAATATACAATTTTTCTAATATGAGCTTCTGACCTGATACTATTGAAGTAATATAAAGAAATTCTTCACTGTCTTTGCTATTGGTTTCAATATGATAACCATTATAACGTATATCCTTAAAGCTGAGCAAATTTCTGCTTGCCTCAGAAGAATATAAAGAATCATCAATACAAAGTTTTTGTGCCCTTTGACAACATTATAATCGTTCTTCGAGAGCCTTTAATTAAGTTTGATGAGCTTCTGGCCCATACATCTTTATATATGTAAAACATAAACTAAACAATTATTACTTAAAACATAAATAAAACATATCAAAATAAAAATACTTATTATAATAAAAATAATTGATTGGTATGAACATTTCCTTCAACATCCTCAAGGATATCAGTATCCACTCTATTTGGAAAGTCAAGATAATTCATGTGATCGTCAAGATCATTATGATCGTTAAAATTTGTTTCAATTACCTTCCTTTTTTTTTTCTTTTATGGAGGCATGGTATAAATCTACCAAATGTTAAGAAATATAACATGTACATTCTCTTTTCTATATTGACCGTTCCTTTCACGTCCACGAGCACAACCATAATTTTCTCTATGTTTATCAAATGATCAGGTTCCATTCACTTCAGGGAATGAAGTAAAACTGGTCTGAGCAAAAACTCATTATTTGTTCAGCCACTAGAAGAAATGATATCACTTCTAGGAATATAATTTCCTTTATCGCTTCAGGGAATATATTATGAACTTACACTCACATTTTTGCTACTGCAAGAGCATATTCGAGGCATAAAATATAGTAAATATTTTTTCGAACATGTCTTTATCAATATTTCTTTTTCATGGAGATGATGGCGAATAAAAATAATTGATTTTGCATGATCCTGCAGGGATGCATGTTTCTCAATCTTAATTATATCTCCAAAGTTGTCTTTATATGAATATCAGTATCAAGAGTTCATGACAAGTAATTCTTTCTCGATATATATCAAGGACAACAAATTCAAATTCATAAGATTTGACATCTATATAAATATATAAATATGTAAGAAATTAAATAACTAAGTATAAATTTATAAGAAGACAATAAAAATATTTACCCTTCTCTAGTCACTTTCAAAGTGGGAGAATTGGGAGGTGGAATGATTATTTATTTATACTAATACTACTACATCACAAAAGTAGTGTACTTACATAATTTGTATTCTCAGAAACTTCAGAGTTGTCTATCATTATTGTCTCATGCGTCTTTTGTAAAACAAAATATTTATATGTTTATCAAATTTAATTGTAATGAAACAATACTTATAGTGAATTGAGAGAACCTTTTTTTTCTTCCCAAAATTCCCAAAATTGGGTAGAGCTTCGTGCTGATAACGTATTATAAAAGAATACTAATATTGAGAACAATGATTAGTGAAAAGAGAGAGCATTCTCCTTATATTTTCATACCTCACTCACTTTACAATGCTATTATTTATAGATATAAGAACATCAATACTAGGAGGTTACAAAACTCAAAGGTCATGAGTTTCATAACTCAATGGTCATGGGATTTTAAAAATCATTATAATCAAAGATAAAAAGAACGAATCTAGACATCCATTATAATTTTATAGCATATTTAAGCATTGTAATAATTCATTAATTTTCAGATTATGAATATGAATTGATTAGAGATTAAAGCTTTGTGCTTGTTTGTATGTGAATCTACCGATTCCGTGTGTGGATAGGTTTTCTATCACCATTCTCTTTCTTCATCTATATTTCAAAACCTATTCTAAAACTGTCCTATATCAAATGTGGCTCAATTTTTTTTTTCTTTACCTCGTCTCCCCACAACTTCTCTTAGCTACTCACTTCCTTATTATGTAAGAATGAATAAATAATATGAATTGCACAAAACACTTCTTTGGCCTGACTAGAAACAAACTTCTGTTTATTAAAAAAGGGAGAGCAGTTACTTGTTTAAGAATGCAACAACAACTGATTTTTTTTCCATAATTTGGTTCAAAGATCTAATTCTTTATTACACAGATAAATATGAGTAAGAGTAAAATAATAGTTATTTCATGTGACTTGATGTCGATGTCGGGATTTTTACTGTCCCTTTTCTGTTTTTGTCTTTTGGTGTTCTCATGTTAGGTGAGATTTATTTGAAAAAACAAGTTGTGAAAAGGTCTGACATTTATATGTTGACGATTGGACTGTAAGAGTCACCAGTTAGTATTTTTAAATGGTTGCACCAACTCAACCGAGAAAAGGTTTGCATATTGACCACATGATGTAACACTGTTAAACTGGTCTGTGAAACCAAGATTTGTTAGGGTCCGAGGACTTACTTATGCGGAGGGAAGGTGTTAGGCCCCCCCCCGACATCCGTATTACTACGGTGACCGCCACTTTTCAATTAAACTGTTATATGAATGTGTGTGTATGGGTCAATATGCAATTATTTAGAAGTAGTGCTATGTCTCGTTCGCACCTATATACAAAGGGTTTGAATTTGTGTAAAGATTCAGTTTTAACAAGATATAGCAGTGATATTTTTTAAAAGAGGTTTTCCAAACCTTTATGCTCAATAGTAATTGAGGCCTTTGATACTTCCATTTTATTAAATGTTCGGCTTAGTTGCTTTTATTTTTTGAGATGCGAGGCATCTTCGAGAAAATAATATACAAAGTAGTGCCGAAATCCTTATGGGTATAAGAGACATCTAAGGAAATTCAAACACCGTAAATAATGTATAAGCTGAATACAACCGAAAATGTTCATCATGGGAACCAAATCTAGATTTAGGAGACTGAATCTATGATCACATGATTCTTAGGCTCACATGATATAGAAATTTGTATGAAAGCTGTAAGCAGTTATATATATAAAAGTTGTAAATATATATATATATATATATATATATATATATATATATATATATATATATATACAGACTGTCAACCACCACGAAGCGAACTTCATTGGGGACTGTAAATGTAAATATATAAAAGCGATAAATATATATATAGAGACACGATTAACCACCACGAAGCACCTCCATGGGGGATCAGAAATGTAAATAAAGCAGTAAAAAATGATCAACCGCCACGAAGTAAGCTCCAGGAGGGACGAAAAATGTAAATAAAGTAGTAAAAACGATCAACCGCCACGAAGTAAACTCCATGCGGGACGGAATGTAAATAAAGCAGTAAAAGGGCACGAAGTAAACTCCAGGCCTGATATATATATATATATATATATATATATATATATATATATATATATATATATATATATATATATATATATATATATATATATATAAGTAGTAAACGCTTCGAATGTAAAATCCAGGCTCATTGCATAGAGTCCGACAACAGTTTTTATATATATATATAAGTAGTAAATGCTCCGAACAGAATTTGATAACAGTTCATATATATAAATATATATACAAAAGAAAATAAACGCTCCAGACATGAGTTCAGGCTCAATCGAGGCATACCTCGATAATGTTAGTCCATATACATATATACAAAAAGAAATAAAAGCCGTAGACCGAAATCCGGGCATACACACGCAACACGATTCTTAACATGAAGAAAAGTGTGTGCACAGTAGAAGAGAAAGGCTTTAAGAAGTATAAGAAGGCTTACAGTGGACTGGAAAAGAAGACTTCTATAGCTTTAATGGATGAACACTCGGCTCCCGCCGATAAAAATAGGACAATATATAAGGTCACAAGTGTTTAAAATGAGAAAACACTCAATTTATAGTGTGTACAGAGCAAATTGGACATGGCTTCCTCACCATTTTTTCCTACAAAATGGCCACCTCAAGCCTTCTAATTATAGAGGGGGGAGTCGCAGGTACACCTGCGGAAGTCACAGATGCATCTGCGGCTGCCTGGGGTGCCCCGGGCTCCGCTGGTCCTACCGTCTCGAAGTATGTGCACACGTGCAACGTGATGTTCGCTCAAAATTTTAGAACTTTAATTCGGGCCTCTGATTGAGGTGTATATAACCTTTTACAGAGTGCTGTTGTCAAGAGCTACACATATGATATGGGATTAGAGGTTGTAAGAAGTCAGAAAGATGGGACCATGCCCTTTGTTTTCAAGCTTCAAATTATATCCGGTGTGCTGTCCTGTGTAGTAGTCACTCGGGATTGCAGTTATTTAGTTCTTGTAGGACACTTCTGTGTAGAATGTATGTTGAAATGTGTTAAGACAGCGCGCATATGGAATTGAGAAGGCAAAATGATGATTTTGCCCCTCACCGTGGTTATCTCCGGTTTGGGTTGATAAAGCAGTCGTTGCTTAGGGTTATCTCTGAGATTGGGCTGCTGGAAGTATTAGATGTCCTCAGGGTTATCTCTGAGGTATGCCTGACCCCCTGGGGTTATCTCCGGTTTTGGGACTGAGTGCCTTGGGATTATCTCCGAGATTGAAGCTAATTGCTGAAGGTTGAAACGAGCTTTACCGGGGTTATCTCCGGAACTGCAACTGCACTCCTCGGTGTCATTTTTGAGGTTAAAACTAAAACTCCCGGTGTTATTTCTGGGATTGAATATCTCAGGGTTATCTCCGAGATAGAAAAAGCTTCTCCGGTGGGATTTCCGGAACTGGAACTGTCTTGTCCTCTAGGGTTATCTCTAAAAGATGATTCTGCCCTCCTACATTGTTAGTAACAAGAATGCAAAATTTTGAGTGTCAACAGATGCCCCTATTTATCATATCCATGCAATGCAATGGCATGAATAGGATAAAGAATACTAGACACTTGAAATGTGACAGGATAATCATGATGCAATGTACAACAACATGATGCAAATGTATGTGGCTTGTTGGACTGTTTTCTAATAGGATGGGATGAATGTTGGCTCCCTTGACTTCTACCGGGGTTGGTAGTCATTACTGACAACCCTGATGAACTATCTTGGACATGCTATCCAAAGTCTTCAGGATCTTCCAGGATGTTGACATTGGGGTGATCACCAAAGTCCTTAATTCTTGATACAGACTTTACATTGAAGATGTATCTCTCATGTACAAGAGATTATGTGGGGATGTTTTTTGTCTGTTAAGGATGTGTATAACATATTCCATTATCGGTCCTCCCCGATGAGGATGTTCTTCCCTGGTTTATACTTCCAGGACTTTTCACTATTCTGTCGGAGTTACTGATAAGTGGGTTTTACACCTACTTATTGGATATTAATTCACACGAACTATGCCCATCTCAAGTACATTTTAGTGTGTTTTTAGTGCATTTCATGTTATTTTGCATTGCATTTACTTAAAACTCCTATGGTGTAAAAGTGCTGGATATAGCATAATTTGGTGATGTAAATGGCATGAGGCTGTTGGATGTATGGCATGAGGATCAAGTGGAGCAGGAGACTAGGCGTGGATGGACAAAAGAATGAACAGCAGAACAAGTCAGTAGCAGTAGCAGAACCAGAATCAAGACTGCAGAAGCCGTGTGACTATACAGGCCAGCACACGCGTTCCCGCGCAACCACCTGAGTTGCACAAAAACTGCAGACCTTGCGCCCGCGCAAGGATTACGAAGGAAGGCTGCGCGTCCGCGCGCGATGACTGCTGCTGCTGAGCTGTTTATTTTTATTTTTAATTTTAAGGGTTGTAATTAATTAAAAACGATTTCTGACTGGTGTCAGAGGGATATTCAGTAGTTTTTACGTATTTTCATATTGGGAACTAGGGTTTACACTCTTGGAGAGATTCCAACATAGAACGAAGCCTAAACTCCATCTTTACTAATTCTTCGTGGGATTTCCAATCATTGTGGATAACTCTAGTTATTTTACTGGATTTATATGAGGATTTGAACGTTAATATTGGTTTATAATCAGCAATTGGGTTTGATCGTTTCTATTCTTCTATTTCAATTGTTTGCTTATTATCCATATTTAGCTGATCCCATAATGGCTTTTGGTTCAGTCATGAACTAAACTCCATTATGGTATTCTAACGGATTTTAATATGTAGTTTAATTGCGAGCTTGATTGCTGGACTGTTTTACATATCATAAGGAATTTCTATCATGGTTGTTTTGCATGCATGAATGCATGATCACCATTCGTTTTAAGTGCTTGTATGGAATTGAAAATGAACATGCGAGTATTGATTGTAATCATGATAGCATACGTATATGGGGCTATTTTGTATGGCTTGTGTATTTTGTGAACCAGATAGACATATACTGTTTCACCATATGAGTTAAAATAAGGGCTTGCGCTTAAATTCAATATGGTTGCAATTTCACATAGACATATAGTGATTTTGGTTATATTGTTGATTACATGGTGTCTATCACTTGTGGATACTGTGTGAGTAGGTCATAGTGCATTGAAAAATGGCTATGACAATTTTTGTGCTCTTGGCTACTTTCCTGTGATATGTGAACTTTCTTGCATGATGGTGGTAATTAAATGAAGTTAGGATCCCATTATATCCAAATTTGGTATAATTCGTTATTATTCTTATTTTAGTTATTATTTGCATTTAGAGTAATTCACAATTATAATATTTAGTTTAAGCATATAAAAATAGTGATTTAGTTGATGCATAATGGTTTAAATTAAAAAACTTTCTCTGTGGGACGATACTCTACTTCCTCTGTATTACTTGTTGACACATGTAAGCTTGCATGAGTCAGAGCTCTTTTATTAGAACTGAAAAATAGGCAACAAGTTTTTGGCGCCGTTGCCGGGGAAAGGCGTTTATATTTAAATAGTTATCATCAATTTCAAACTATATTGTATGACTTAGATAAATCTAATCTTATCTCATTTTTATTTTTGTTTTTGTTTTTGTTTTGGTTTTAGGTACTTGTAGATTTTTATGCACACACGATCATCCAACTCAGAATTAACACCAGCGCATGATAACATTAATGGAAGAGGTTGGAAAACAAGTGTGAGTAGAAATTTACAAGCTCAGTTAGAAAGTACTACAACTAGTATGGCAGAAGAACAGAGAATTGAGCAAAGAGAAGAGCAACGGGCTCTAAGAGACTACTCCAAGCCCAATATTAATGGACTTCAGTCTAGCATAGTCAGACCGATGATAGCAGCAAATTCTTTTGAGATTAAATGGGGCACTATTCAGTTGGTACAGAATTCAGTACTGTTTGGGGGGGTGCTGCTACGGATGATCTGAATGAACACCTATCGAGTTTCATTGAGATTTATGATACATTCAGATACAACGGAGTGACGGAGGATGCTATTAGACTGAGGTTGTTCCCATTCTCTTTGAGGGATAAAGCAAGGAGTTGGTTACATTCTTTGCCTGCTGGATCAATTACTACATGGGAGGACTTAGCACAAAGTTCTTAGCCAAATTTTTCCCAATGGCTAAGACGGCGAAGATGAGGACAACTATCTCTCAGTTCGAACAACAACAAGGTGAATCCTTATACGAGGCTTGGGAGAGATACAAAGAGATCCTACGGAAGTGTCTGCACCATGGTATGCCAGATTGGATGGTGATCAACACGTTTTACAATGGATTGGGATGGCAGTCGAGGCCTATTATACACGCATCCGTAGGAGGGGCATTATGGGCAAAGAGCTATGATGAGGCCTATACCCTTATCGAGACTATGGCAACGAATGACTTTCAGAATCCTACATGACGAATGCCACAACCCAAGGGTGCAGGTTTGTTGGAGGTAGATGTTATTACTCAGTTGTTGGCACAGATGGCAGCTATGGTAAAGAAAATAGATACACTGGCAGAGAGCAAAGTGAAAACAGTTTCCTTCGTATGTGAGATTTGTGCGGGGTCACACTCGACAAATCAATGTGCTATCAGCTCAGAATTAGTACAGTATGTGGGAAATTATAGGAAAGACCAAGGACAGTTTCAAAACACATACCACCACAACAACCATAATCATCCAAACTTCAGTTGGTCTAATAACCAAGGGAATTAGCAGAATTAGTTTCAGCCGAATCAACAATTTCAATCACAGCCATCTCAGCCACATTTTACACCAAAACCATCGTTTTCGCCGGGATTTTCTCAACAACAGCAACATCACACTCTAGCTGCACCTCAGCAAGAGAAGAAATTAGAAGTGGAGGAGATGATGTTGAAATACATGGCAAACACAGAAGTTATGATCAAAAGCCAACAAGTGGCTATTAAGAATTTTGAGACTCAAATGGGGTAGATGTCGAGCATGCTGAACAACAGGCCCCAAGGTTCTTTGCCAAGTAATACAGAGTCAAATCCACCAAGAGAAGGGAAAGAGCAGTGTCAAGCGATCACATTGAGATCTGGAAAAAATATTGTAGGTACTGATAGTCGCACGCCCGCACATGATTACACTAAGGAGGTCGAGCGACCGCGCGAGGCAGAGCAGATGACTGCTCAGAAAGAATATTTGGAAAATTCTGAGGTACAACATGAAGAGAAAGATAAAGTAGGGTTAGTTGAGAAACCTGTGAGTTCAGTACCACCAGATCACCCTCGAGTTCCGTATCCGCAGAGATTAAATAAGCAGAGGGAAGATAAGCAATTCAACAAATTTTTGGAGGTATTTAAAAAGCTGCATATCACCATACCTTTCGCCGAGGCATTAGAACAAATGCCAAGCTATGCAAAGTTCATGAAGGGTATATTGTCAAGGAAGAGGAGATTAGACGAATTTGAGTCGGTAGCCTTGACAGAGGAGTGCAGTGTAGTGCTTCAATAGAAATTACCTCCAAAGTTGAAAGTTCCGGGCAGCTTCACAATTCTGTGAACAATCGGGAAGATGAGCTTCAGTAAATGTTTATGTGTTCTTGGGGCAAGTATAAATTTGATGCCCTTGTCAGTATTCAATCAATTGGGATTGCCGGATCCAAGGCCAACAAAAATTTCTTTACAGCTAGCTGACAGATCCATTACGTATCCACGGGGAATTGTTGAAGATGTGTTGGTAAAGGTGGACAAATTTATCTTTTCTATTGACGTCATCATCTTAGATTACGAGGAAGATAAAAGCATACCAATCATACTGGGGAGACCATTCTTAGCCGCAAGTAAGACTTTAATAGATGTGCAGAAAGGGGAACTCACAATGCGTGTACATGATCAGGAGGTTATCTTTAATGTCTTCAAGGCAATGAAGTTCCCAGCAGATGACGAAGAATGTTTCCGGGTTGATTTGGTGGATCGAGTCTTACATGATGAGGTGTAGAATTTGGTGAATTATGAACCGTGGTAGAATGTAATTGATGAAAATTTAGATCGGGAGGATGAGGAATTCAGTGAACTTGTACAATATCTGGACACTACTCCACAATTCAAAAAATTCAGGACACCAGTTGAGCCATTGACAAAAGCAGGAGAATGATCGGTAAAATTAAAGCCATCTCTTGAGTCACCTCCAGAGCTCGAATTAAAACCACTTCTAGAACATCTGAGGTACACATTTTTAAGTAAAGATTCCAAGCTACCTGTGATTATTTCTTCTGTACTAACATCTTTTTAGGAAAAAAAATTGCTACGAGTGCTGAGAGAGTTCAAATCAGCTATTGGATGAACCATAGCAGATATCAAAGGGACCATCCCTTGATTTTGTATGCATAAGATCTTGCTGGAAGATGCTAGTAAGCCGTCTGTTGAATAGCAAAGAAGACTTAATCTGATAATGAAAGAAGTGGTCAAGAAAGAGGTGCTGAAATGGCTGGATACAGGCATAATTTATCCGATCTTAGACAGCTCATGGGTGAGCCCAAAGCAGTGTGTACCGAAGAAGGGTGGTATGACAGTCGTGACTAATGAGAATAATAAGTTGATTCCAACAAGAACAGTGACGGGGTGGAGAGTCTGCATGGACTATTGCAGGCTTAACAAAGCTACAAGGAAAGATCATTTTCCACTCCCATTCATTGATCAGATGTTGGACAGATTAGTGGGTCATGAGTATTATTGCCTTCTGGATGGGTATTCAGGCTACAATTAGATTATGATAGCTCTAGAAGACCAAGAAAAGACTACCTTCACATGTCCATATGACACTTTTGCTTTTAGAAGGATGTCTTTCGGATTGTGCAATGCTCCAGCCACCTTTCAGAGATGCATGATGGCTATATTTTTAGACATGGTGGAGCAGAATGTGGAGGTATTTATGGATGACTTCTCAGTCTTCGGGGACTCATTTGATTTATGCCTTTAGAATCTGGTTATGGTTTTGAAGAGTTGTGTTGAGACGAACTTAGTGCTGAACTGGGAAAAGCGCCATTTCATGGTACAAGAAGGAATCATACTGGGACACAAGGTTTCGAAAAAGGAACTTGAGGTGGATAGAGTGAAACTGGATACGATTGAGAACTTGCCACCACCTACTTCAGTAAAAGGTGTTCGCTAGTTTTTTGGGACATGCAGGTTTCTACCGCAGATTTATCAAGGATTTCTCCAAGATAACCAAACCACTATGCAGTCTATTGGAGAAGGATATACAGTTTAATTTTGATGAAGCCTGCATGTCGGCATTTGAGCACTTAAAGAGGAAACTAACTTTAGCACCAATGATTACCGCACCAGATTGGGAATTACCATTTGAATTGATGTGTGATGCCAGCGATTACGCTGTAGGGGCTGTTTTGGGGCAGAGGAAAAAGAAGATTTTTCATGTGATCTACTATGCCAGCAAGACCCTTACTAGATGCACAGTTGAACTACACCACCACAGAGAAAGAGTTATTGGCAGTGGTGTACGCCTTTGATAAATTTCGAGCATATCTGATTGGCACAAAGGTGATAGTGTATATGGATCATGAGACAATTTGACATTAATGGCAAAGATAGATGCAAAACCCCGGTTGATCAGATAGATTTTGCTATTACAGGAATTTAATTTAGGAGATCAAGGACAGAAAGGGCACCGAAAAACCAAGTGGTGGACCACTTATCGGGACTAGAGAATCTGGAAAGGGAAGGCAGACGATAACGTTATAATAAATGAGACCTTTCTAGATGAGCAAGTTGTTTGTGGTGAAAGGGGAAGTGCCATGGTTTGCAGATTACGTGAATTATTTGGTGAGTAAGCTGGTACCTTCTGAAGTTATTGGGTTATCAAAAGAAGAAATTTATGTATGATGTTAAATGGTATATATGGGATGAGCCTTACTTGTTTCCACAGTGTTCTGATCAAATGATAAGGAGGTGTATTCCATATAGCGAGATCGAGGGGATTTTGAAGGATTGTCATGCTTCGGTGTATAGAGGTCACTATGGGGGAGAAAGAACAGCGGCTATAGTACTACAAGCAGGATTTTATTGGCCAACAATTTTCAAGGATGCACACAATTTTGTCCAGTGATGTGATAGATGTCAGCGAGTAGGGGAACATCTCGAAAATAAATGAAATTCCCTTGAACACGATCTTTGAAGTAGAAATTTTTGATGTGTGGGGGATTGATTTCATGGGACCTTTTGTTTCTTCCTGCGAAAATCTCTACATATTGCTCGCAGTGGATTATGTCTCAAAATGGGTAGAAAGTGGAAGCTCTTCCGACAAATGATGCCAAGGTTGTCCTAAGGTTTTTACACAGAAGTATCTTCACGAGATTTGGGACTCCAAGGGCCATCATCAGTGACGAAGGTAGTCATTTTTACAACAGGCAGTTTACAGCTATCGTTGGCTAAGTATGGGGTGAACCATCACATTGCTATAACTTATCACCCACAAACAAATGGCCAGGCTAAAGTGTCGAATCGAGAAGTAAGAGAATCCTTGAAAAAGTTGTGAATCCCACACGGAAGGACTGGTCGTTAAAGTTGGATGATGCAGTATGGGATTATAGGATGGCATATAAGACTCCATTGGGTATGTCGCCTTTTCAGCTCGTGTATGGAAAAGCCTATCACCTTCCTATGGAGCTAGAGTATAAGGCATATTGGGAAATTCAAAAGCTCAATTTTGATTTGAAAGCTGTGAGGGAGAAATGTATACTCCTACTAAATGAGTTGGATGAATTCAGATTACAGGCATATGAGAATTCAAAGCTTTATAAGGAGAAGGTGAAGAAATGGCATGGCCGAAAGATCATTGAGAGAGCCTTTGAACCGGGACAAATGGTTTTGCTTTATAACTCCAGACTTAAACTTTTTCCGGGAAGCTGAAATCGAGGTGGTCAGGGCCATTCACAGTGAAGACTATTTTTTTCGTATGGTGCAATTAAAGTATTTGATAAGTTGCCGGACAAGCCTTTTAAGGTGAATAGGACAGCACTTGAAGCATTACTTTGGTGGTGAGGTAGACAGACAGAAAGTTGCCTCAATTCTTTCTTCGACATGAGAGTCAGAGACAGTTCAAGCTAATTGACTATAACTTAGCGCTTGATGGGAGGCAACAAATTATTTCTATCTCTATTTTCTTTTTATTTATTTGGTAGGGTATTTAGCTAGTTCATCTTTATTTCATTTTTAACAAGACTACTATGTTGAGCATAAGTGAGAGTATAATTGAATCTGCATTGGACTGGGGTGTAGTAATGTATAGAATTTAATTGTCCATTTATGCTTATTCCAGAATTTACACGTTGATATGGGTAATTGGTGTGATGCAGGTGAATGGAATAGAAGGCATTACTATTTACAGATTGGGAGTTAAATAAATTACAGTCCAGGAATCTGCACCGTGCGGCTGCGCGATATCAGGATCAAGGAATCGCGCGCCCGCGCCCCAATGTTGTAGCTTAAACCAACACTTACACGATCGCGCCCTATGCTCATTCAACGATCTCGCGGTCGCGCGTGACACCAGACATTGAAAATTTTTAAAGTATTAAAACCGCGTGGGGAGTCTTTGGGTTATTATTTGAAAGCACATCGAAATGTATTCTGTTGCTCTCCTCAACACACACACCTCCTCCATTCTTTGCAGTTACAACTTGAAGCCCTAGCTATCATCTATATTAAGTGATTATTGCTGCATACTTCACCCCACATTACATCCAAGTTTCATACGACAATATATCTCTAGGGGTTTCTGCTTGGGTTGTGCAGCAATGAGTGTGGAGGTAATCTCATCAGCAACTCTTATTCATTAGCAGGCAAATCATCTACCCTCTCTCTCTCTCATCTGCAAATGGGTTCAAAAAGAGCACGCTCCATCTCCATCGCTTCCTCATCAGCATCTTCCTCTAGTAACCAAAAAGAGGATGTCGTGGACCACAGGAAGTTTATCTGTTTGGAAGCTCAGCAGGAATATTATCGAATCGTGGCCAAATATTTTATGAAGGAATGGGGATTTAAACCTGAGAAGCAAGACGACCAACTATGGTATATGATATGAGAAAGAGGCTGGGTTGGTTTAATTGCAACTCCTATACCTATTCCCATGGGGGTTGTTCGAGAGTTCTACGTGAATGCTAAGGAAATGAAAGGAGGGATAACGCTGGTTCGGGGAGTGTAAGTGGATTTTCGACCTCCAACGATCAGAGCAGTTTTCAAAATAAATGACACACCGACCGAGTCTGCTAATTGGGTAGAAGGTGCGCATTTAGAAATGGATCAGGCAATATTGATTGCTGAATTGTGCATTCCAGGCACCAAATGGAATTATAAGGCAGGGACAACTGAGCCCAAATCTTTTCCAGCGTCCGCTTTGAATCGTTATGCCAAAGCGTGGAACTTGTTTATCTGTGCCAAATTAGTTCCGTCAGCTCACCAGCATGAAATAACCACTGAGCGCACTATTATTTTGTGGGGCATAATCAAGGGCAAGTACATTGACGTAGGCTACTTAATTCATCAAAACATGCTACGCTCTTTGTGGGGGAGCACTACTTGGAATATTCTGTATGCGTAAGTGGCAGCCATGCTTTATACCGAACAAGGAGTCCCATGGAATATCGAGCAGCTACAGAACCCGAGCCATGACATCACTCATGCTACTATTGCCAAGTTCAAGGAATAGACGGGTGGTGAACCGCATCCGAGAGGATTAGGTTTTATTATACAGCCCACATTTCCAGAGCCACCACAGCAGCCCTATCAGACAGATGAGGCGGTCCCGTCGATGCAAACACATACTACTCATGGTGATCGCCAGCTCCGAAGGTTGGAGCGAAAAGTCGATGACATGTACGATAATTTCGGAGCGTTTGCTACGAGACTCACGAGGGCCTTGGCCGAGGCTTTTGCACAGCAAGGAACGATGCTAGAGTGGCCTCAGTTTGGGACATCAATGCTATATCCACCACCAGATTCACCACCCGAGGAGGGTGGTACCACTGATCATTAGGGGAGTTTTCTTTACCCTTTACATTCATTCAATGGGGCATTGAATATTATAAGTTTGGGGGTATTGAGGTAGTAGTATAGTTGCATGTAGTATTTGCATGATTAGTTTAAATTTTGCATGTTTAGTTTATTTGTTTGTGTTTGTTTATGTTTGAATTTTTTTTGCATGTCTCACAAAGTCTAGCTCTGTGGAAATTTTTACCTAGCCAATGATGATAGTGAATTGTGAAGGATTTTTGAGTATTTTGGATAACATGAACATAGTTATAATGTTTTACACGATGAATTCATGTTGATGTTTAAATACTTTCGGTTTGCACGAATGTGTTCACAATCACTTATAGGTATAAGAAGTATGTGTTGCATTGCTCGATAGAAAATGTAGTTTTAAAAAGAGAAATATGTGGAACATGGATGTAGACTTGCAAAAACATTGACATTCAAACTTTGGGAAAACATGGGTATTCTATGTATATATAAAATAAATAATAAAAAAATAAAATAAAATAAAAATCAAATAGCAATAACGTGGCTAGTCTTATTTCGGGGCCTTGGCTACTTGAGTAAGTACACCCGAGGGGATTGTCTCTATACCTAGCGCCCTAAGGTCTTACATGGTCTGGGAATCATTGGTTAAAAGCTCGCTAAGGGGTAACAGTGTTACCTAATGGAATAAGACATTGCACAGTCATGTGAAAAAAAATGAAAAGAAAAAAAATAGCAATAAACACCACGAGGAAAGTGCAAAAATTACCCTCGTGCAGTAGTAATAAAGCAGTTAAGCCCATTAGTTGAACCTCAGTTTGTTTTGATATGTTGGAAACAGTCTTCGTTGCACATGTATGCATGAGTCTTGAGTTAAACTATAATTTTCTATTTTGAGCAATTTAGCATGTGTATTCTTTGCTTAAATCAAGTTTTGGTGAACACAACACACACAACATATCTTTAGCATGTATGAATTATCTGAGTGTATGATATTATTTTATATGGTTCGATTTGAATTTGTATTCTTGAATCTGGATAATTCGCTGAGACATTTTGGACATAAATTCTGTTAGAGTTGGAACAATGTGAGACAAGTATGCATATTAATTTAGTTGCATAGTAGTGCTTTTGCATTTTCATTGTTATTTAGCATGCATTGCTTGAGGGCAAACAATAGTTTAAGTTTGGGGGTATTTGATAAGTGAGTTTTACACCTACTTATTGGATATTAATTCTAGCGAACTATGCCCATCTCAAGTACATTTTAGTGTGTTTTTAGTGCATTTCATGTTATTTTGCATTGCATTTACTTAAAACTCCTTTGGTGTAAAAGTGCAGGATATGACATAATTTGGTGATGTAAATGGCATGAGACTGTTGGATATGTGGCATGAGGATCAAGTGGAGTAGGAGACTAAGAATGGATGGACAAAAGAATGAACAGCAGAACAACTCAGTAGCAGTAGCAGAACCAGAACCAGAATCAAGACTGCAGAAGCCGCGCGGCTATACAGTCCAGCACACGCGCGCCCGTGCGACCACCCGAGTTGCACAGAAACTGCAGAACACGCGTCCGCGCGAGGATTACGAAGGAAGGTCGCGCGTCTGCGCGCGATGACTGCTGCTGCTAAGATGTCTATTTTAATTTTTAATTTTAAGGGTTGTAATTAATTAAAAATGATTTCTAACTGGTGTCAGAAGGATATTCAGTAGTTTTTACGTATTTTCATATTGGGAAATAGGGTTTACACTCTGGGAGAGATTCTAATGTAGAACGAAGCCTAAACTCCATCCTTTTTAATTCTTCATGGGATTTCCAATCATTATGGATAACTCTTGTTATTTTGCTGTATTTATATTAGGATTTGAACGTTAATATTGATTTATAATCAACAATTGGGTTTGATCGTTTCTATCCTTCTATTTCAATTGTTTGCTTATTATCCATGTTTAACTTTGATCCCATAATGTCTTTTGGTTCAGTCATGAACTAAACTCCATTATGGGATTCTAACGAATTTTGATATGTAGTTTAATTGCGAGCTTGCTTGCTGGACTGTTTTACATATCATAAGAAATTTCTATCATGGTTGTTTTGCATCCATGAATGGTTGATCACCATTCGTTTTAAGTGCTTGTATGGAATTGAAAATGAACATGCGAGTATTGATTGTAATCATGATAGCATACGTATATGGCGCTGTTTTGCATGGCTTATGTATTTTGTGAACCAAATAGACATATATTGTTTCACCGTATGAGTTAAAATAAGGGCTTGTGCTTAAATTCAATATGGTTACAATTTCACATAGACATATAGTGATTTTGGTTATATTGTTGATTACATGGTGTCTATCGCTTGTGGATACTGTGTGAGTAGGTCATAGTGCATTGAAAAATGGCTATGACTATTTTAGTGCTCTTGGCTACTTTCCTGTGATATGTGAACTTTCTTGCATGATGGTGGTAATTAAATGAAGTTAGGATCCCATTATATCCAAATTTGGTATAATTCGTTATTATTCTTATTTTAGTTATTATTTGCATTTAGTGTAATTCACAATTATAATATTTAGTTTAAGCATATAAAAATAGTGATTTAGTTGATGCATAGTGGTTTAAATTAAACAACTTTCTCTGTGGGACGATACTCTACTTCCTCTGTATTACTTGTTGACACATGTGTGCTTGCATGAGTTAAAGCTCTTTTATTAGAACTAAATAAGAGGCAATAGTTACTGCTAATAGTCTGTGCTGTCAAGGTTGCCTGACTTTCCCTAACATGTGCATCAACGGATGATATCCCTGCTGAGGATATTGTCAATACTGCTTGACCTTCATTGACATATGCATTAACAGATGATTTGGATAGAGTTTTCGCCGAGGAAGAAAGGTTTTGGGGTTCCGATCCCATATAGATGGCATCCGGACCTTCGTGAGGCTTTGCCTAGTATGGTTTGCAACTGTTGTGATCATCAGTATAGGGAACCCTGTGTCTGGGCGAATACCAATGAGTGACATATAGACCCACATTTTGGTCTCTGAAAACTAGGATTTTAGGCTATTCCGCTCAATTGCGTAACGTTTTTATTCCTGATTTGGCCTTTTCATCTTGTGCGATCTCATTTGTAACTCAAACTGGACTGAGCTGGAGGGGTGGTACCCACCCAGGGGAGTCAAAGGTACACTTGCAGCCAACCGTGGGTGGTTTTAAGCTGTAGTTTGCTTTTAAAATTTATTTTCACGTTGCGCCGCACAGGAAATCTGAGAGCTCTTCTTCAGATCTGTTGAGTTCGGGCGTCTTTCTACAAATTTTGTCACCGTACAAGTGTTCTACACTGTCCTGGTAACGTATGCATGTCTTCTTTTCCAGTTTTTATCCGTTGGAAAATGACTCACCATATGAAATGCATCTAAATACTTAGTAGTGAATATGCATGCTTATATGTCATGATAAAAAATATTCAACATAGTAAATGTTACTATTTAACCATAATGAATATAATGATGTTAAAAAAATTGACTTTTCAAACAGTCAACTTGGCACCTTTTTCTGCTATTTCTTATCCTATTTTAGGACAAATAAGCTAAGGTGGAAAAACAAAATAATCCTGGTAATTAGGCTACCCTTATGGTTTGTGACTTTGATGTATGTATACATATAGGATGATTATGACTGTGGGCAGGTGTGCTACTGAATGGCCACCTAGTTATTCCTATGTGCATATGGATAGTCCTATTTACAAAGGGGACTATGGCAAAATTTTTCCAAAATGTAGGCATTGGGTAGTCATGCATTTTTAACTCTACTGTAGACGTATGTTAAAATAATGCATGTATGCATGTAGTCATAAAATGCATTTGAAAAAGCTCCAGGTTAGAGTTCACCACACCCTTTCTAAGGTGATTTGGACACTTATGTCTAGATATATGGATCCGGATCAGTCGAGTAGTTCCCGCAGGACCACTTCAGGTGTGCGATGAGGGCTTCTGATGTGCCTTGACCCCGTTCAGTTAGACTTTCTCGTCGTCTTGTGGAGGTAGTGTTACGTCATGTCCGGGTTGAGGTACCAAATGTTGAGGATGAGGAGGAGGATGTACCGATTGCGGACCCCACTCCTACTGCCCATGTTCCCTGTAGGGATTTCCCAGGCATTTAGGTGACGATCCCAGAGCTTTTGGATGATTTGATTCGACACCCCTCAATTTACTTGCATGCAAATGAGGTACCAGCTGGATTTTTATCTTCCTTTTTTCCTATTGATGAGGAGTAAAGGTTCTGATGTTGATCTTCTTTGTAATGCAGGTTCCCGGCTTCACACAGCCTAGAGGGTACTTGTTCAGTATTCATTTTACATATCAAGCTCTGCATCTTGATTATTGAGCGATTGTGCATGGCTGTGGTTTTGGGGCGTTCTTTTCCATCCTTCCCCGTCGTTGTCCTTGGGGTTACCTCAGGGCATTGTCTGAGCGCTTGTTTTACCAGAATTAGTCTATCCATTTGTTGGATTATGAGGTGATGATTATGCCGATGGATTAATGATTTATCACCGATATGGAGTTTGGAGGGTTGCCAGTGCCATGTACGGTGAATATTACCCCGACTGCCATGAGATCCTTATGAAGAGTCCCGACTGAAGTGCTCAAAGACAGGACAGTCCGTACAGGTCCTTTGAGCGAAGATGCTATAAGCGGGCATTTGAGTGAGCCTATACCTGATGATGTGAGAGTCGGGGATCGCATTCTTTGGTGATTGTTCCTGATAATCATTAGGGGCTGCTTCATAGCTGATAACTCTTCCACTGTATCATTCGCTTTAGTGAGCGCCACACGAGATATGGACCGTATTGGATAGTATAATTGGGGTTCCTATACCTTCGCCTATTTCCTCAATGGAATGCGCATGCGTTTGCAGGGCTTAACATAGGCTTGGCTAGGATTTTACCCATTTATGCTGGTGAGTATTTCTCTTTTGATTTCCTATGTACAAGGTTAAGAGTGTTGACTAAAGTAGAGGTTTGCCTTTGTGTTGGAAGTTCTGGGCCTATGAGAGGCTCCCATGCTTACGTCCTGTGAGTGTGCTAGGCTTAGAGACCTATCCATGGGATGATGATGGCATCATTCCATATTGATGGAGGTTCCTGTAGCGGAGGGTTTCACCCATTGTAGACTATAGTTGGAGTTATTGACAGCTGGTGTCATTACTTGGATTCCCTACTCTGGGGAGCATTTAGCCATTCGGTTTAAGGATGGATACCCGACTGGTGTCGAGTACGTTATATCCACCCGTAGGGTTCCTCTCTTTACCGATGGAGGATAGGGGCTCTATTTAGGAAAGCGTGCTATCAGGAGCACCACAAGAGAGATTCGTATACCGATTTTTCCTCTGGCCAGTCATTATTGGCCTGTATCAGAGTTGCTCGCCATTGATATCACATTGTTGGGTGTTGACGGTTTTATATTGTCAGAGGGTCCTCATTCTCAGCAGGTGTTCCAGCATTGGTGGTCCCCCTCGTACCATCGGAGCCCAGACTCGTGCCACACAGTTTATGGGGGATATGGTTCCTCAATCTGTGATGATGATGGATTTGATGGCCTGTGTCAAGAGATCTGACTCATTTGACATAGATTGACTAGTTTGACCCGGCAGTTGGACCGAGCACATTTCTTTATCCGGCACTTGGGTAGAGATCCTTCAGAGGCAGATACTTTTGATCCTTCCAGCTCAGGCACTGGCCTCTTAGGTGACCCATATGGCTTTTGCCGGTACAGATCTTCTATTGTATAGGCCTGACATCCCCGTTGATGGAGATCCAATGACTCAGGAGGAGTTACATCAGGTGGACAGGATTGATGATGTAGACATTGACACCATTTCCTTCTTTTGATGTGTATTCTCACAATATCTTTTGATAGGCCTTTGTTAGATACTGGGTGGTTGTACCCCATTTTCGCTATATCTTTTGTTAGGCCTCTGTTAGTTGTTGGGCGTCTGTGCTCTATTTCCCTGTATTTTTAGTTGTACAGAGATGTATTAGATGATGATGTACTTAGGAATGAATATATTGTTATTCCCTACATCATATTTCCATCTATTGTTTATCCTGCATGTATTATGGTATGCATATGTATGTATGTCTAGAGATATTCAGCATTGACCCCTGGATGGTCTTATGATACAGCCCACACAGATGTCTTCCTCGACAGTTAGCCGCATTGATCATTCCCCACCAGTGTTGGTGGCATCCCGTCTAAGATCGTGGTTTGATAGTATGTCACCACCAGACAGGGTGACTGTAGATTAGTTATTACAGCATTCTATGACCCTTCTGATGTTTCAGGTTCCCACAGGCTTTGTATAGGGTATGCTGCAGCACTAGATACTGGAGAGGTAGATTTTTAGCTTTGGTATTCATGAGTTGACTGTGACAACCCGAGAAATTAGACAATTTATGAAAATCATAATTGATTGATTTAAGGTTCAATATTAGGACCTAGATAGGAAATAAGTGTATGGAATTGGCAGTTATGTAATGAAATTCCAAGAATTTCAAAAGTTTTGGACAACACTTGAATTATGTGATAGACTGTAAGTGATAGTCTAGTAATGAGGTATAAGATTATGGTAGATTTAAAATTCTTTTGAAGAATTATCAGGGATAAGTATCGAAGTGAATACTAGTCGGTATATTTGGTTACATATGTGAACCGTAATGATTTGAGATCAAGGATTGATCAGATAAGTTATAACTTTAGCAAATCCTAAAGTTATGTTAATCATATGTTTATTAAGTTAGAAAAATCTAACGAACTGTTAGAAACCCTAACGATACGCTCAGAAACTTTAATTTTAGTTTCGAAAATCCGAAACACTAATTCGGATATTTAAAACCCTAATTTGGGAATCCTAACGCGGAGTATTAAACCCTAAGGGTTAAAAAGTTGTGTGTAAGGAATATGAACATTAGGTGATGGTTTATATTTGTTTATTATATAAACAAACAAAAGAAACTAGTGAAACCCTAATTATATATTAGGAATGAAGGATTTAATAACTTAAGGGTTATGGAAAAAGAGAATTGTGGTATTTAGAATATATACTAATTTTAAGAGATTTATTTTATATATCTCAAATGATTAATTTTATAACCTAATTATAGCAAGTCTAATTGGGTTAAGAAAATAAGTGTGCATGAGTAAGGATTTATGTTATAATTGAGGAAATTGAAACCCTAATTAAATGAATTGGGTTGGATAAGAATTATAGGTATTGGACTATGTATAGCTCAGGTGTGGCCAAAGAAGTTAGTTAGAGACCAAACAATACATTAAAGGAATGGCTCAACTTTTAGCCAATTGAGAGAGAGAATTATTGGACTTTAAGTATGCTAGATAAGAGATCAATTTTTATGGATTAGAAGGCCACTTGGCCGGTTATAGAGAGCAAGGAAATGAGGGGAGATGAATGTGGATGGTTCACTTTAGTTGTTGAACCACTCCTACCAACTCCTTCCATGTGTCATTTTGTAGTTTGTCCAACATGTTTGTTTATTCTTGCAAGCAATGCTTAGGTAAGGATTGCTAAGGAAAGAAAAAGAGAATGAGTGGGAAAATTAAGGCATATGGCCGGATCATGCATGGGAGAAAAAGAGAGAGTGAGTGTAGATATTAATCGTACTCCAATAACAAGTTATCTTGTTTCTCTCCCATCTTATTACTTCCTAGTTAGCTAACTCAAATGGAATCAACTAGAGAGAGTGGATAGATGAGCCATATTTCGGCAGCCCTAGGGTGAGAAGAGAGAGAGATTTTGATATTCATATAATCAAGATCCATCTACCTCTTTGAAGGGAGAAAGGAAATCAAGCTAAGGTATAACAAAAATTTCTACTTATGTAGTATATTTCTTTTGTGGTTTGATTTGATTTATTGACAATATGTAGTTGTAATCTTGAGGCTTAAAACCTTAGATCTATGTGTATATAAGTGTTTAATATGTAGATCCAACTCTTTTGTAGATCAAAAGTTAGATCAAAAGCAAGAAAAATGAAGCTAGGTTTTCTAAGTGTAGAAAATCCTAATTTTCTTAGTCTTGATATTATTTAATCTTGTATTTGATGCTTGTTTGATGAATCAAGAAACTTTGTTTCTAAACTCAAAAGCCATGTATATACATGTTAATGAGTGTTTTGTGTTTGGTATTACCCATATTGGGTGTTGATTTTGGTTGGAATCAAAGGAATAGAAAAATGGAATTTTTTCGGAAAAGTTTGAAATTTTAAAGTGAGAGCTAGGTTTTGATTTTTCTTGAAATCTATGATGGATATTTGTGATTTATGTTCTTGGGATGCTATATATATGTGTTAAGGGTAAAATCCCTTTGGATTTACTCAAATAGGTTGAATATTGAACAAGTTATGGGATTTCTCCCAAACTACACAAAGATAGAAAACTGTTAAAAGGACAGTTTTGTAACAGCCACTTCCGGGATAAATTCCGGGAGCTTAACATGTTCAAATATGGATTGTGATAGATGAAAACTGTAGTTCGGAAAGATAGGAATCCAACAAAATTGACGGATCATTAATCGGAGTTATAGATTTCGTTTTATTTAAGTTTTGGTGAAGGACTCCAAAACTGCCAATTGATAAAAAGTTTGTGCCCAAAATTTTCCGGGGGCTGTTTCAGACATTTATTTAATGAGAAAAATTCTAGGCTTTTTGGAAATGAAAATACATGGTATTATGTAGCTCGTGTCCAAAAATGAACTAATTCTGAGTTAAAATGACCAAGTTATGACCATTACAATTTTTGTGATTTTCTGACGGAAATCGCTATAAACGGAGTTCTACAACTCCGATTGCCACGAAATTTAAAATGGAGCATCACGTTAACATATATAAGGTTATGCCAAGAGATGGGAATGTTTGGAGTTAAGCATGAGGTAGCTAATTTCTTAAGCTACGCACTAGAAATTAATTTTTGAAAAATACCAAAGGAAGTTGGAAAATTATGGAAAAATAATTTTTGTGCATGAAATACATGTATATGTGTTTGGCCAAAGGATAGGAGAATTGTGACAACCCGAAAATTTGGGCAATTTAGTAAAATCTTAAATGATTGATTTAAGGTCAAATATTAGACCTAGATAGAAAATAAGTGTATGCGTTTAATGTTATTGGGATTGAATTTTGAGGATTTCAAAATTCGGTGAAGGAAATAGGTGAATTATTCAGGATTAATTGTTTATGTGATTAAGTTCTGTGTTTATGGTTAATGATGTGTTCAGAATGTGGTTAAGGGTCAAGGGTTGACTAGATAATTTATATCTGTACCAAACCCTAAGAATATATTAAGAACGACAATGTTCGGTTAGAAAATCCTAGCGTTTAGCAAGAAACACTAGAAACTGGTTCTGGAAACCCTAGTTTCAGTTCCGGGAATCCGAAACCCTAATTCGGTGTATGAAATCCTAAATCGGGAACTTAATGGCATAAGTGTAAATAATTAAAAGATTATTTAGGGTTAATCTTAACAATTGATTACAAAACCCTAATTCCAAATTTAAAAACCCTAATGCCAGATCTGCAAACCCTAGTTTCAGATTCTGTTAAATTGAAGCCCTAATCTGGGATTATAATGGAGAATTTTAATGATTAAGTGTTATTAATTAAGTATTAATTAGGGTAAAAGGTTAATTTATTAACAAACCCTAATTTTCAAATTATGGAACCCTAATTGTTCCGTCAGAAACCCTAATTGTTCAGTGGTGCATTTAATTGCTAAAATTAGCAATGTTAATTAGGAAACCCTAATCCAAATTATTTCAATATTATGAGTAATTAGAAACCCTAATCTAATTACGAGATTAAATTTCTAAATTAGAAATTAATTTTTCTATTAGAAACCCTAATTAGCGGTTTTTAAACCCTAATCTGTATTTTGACCCTAATTGCGTAATTAGCAATCGTAAGTATGAAATGCTAATCCTAATTAGCAAGATTTAAAGAATGATTAAGAAATTTTTAATATAATTAGTAAATTCTAATTATAATTTTTAATTGTTAATTTTCTAATTTCTATAACCGAAATTCGGAAATTGTAGAAATTAAATTTTTGTAAAGTTAAGGGTTAAAACCTAAACTCTCAAATGCTCAAACCCTAAACCCTAAGGGTTTCATCAAATTGGAAAATCTAGAATAATTGGGAAATGTCCAAAATGCCCTTAAGTCACATTTTTAATTGGTGGAGTGTAAATCTTGCATGATCTTGGGTTGTTTACCAACCCTAAGCCTAAAACTAGCCTAGCCTTTGACAAATTCATCAGATCAGCAGCTGGAGATCAGATCAAGCAACTTGTATAAATGGATTTAGAGAGAGAAAATGCTCAAAATATAGCCAAACTCATTTTTTGCTCTCACCAACTCCCATCCTCTCTCAAACCCACGAAATGTCAAGTAAATTCAGTCTAAAATCAAGCCCCACGTGTACCAGAAACAGATATGAGGATCAAAAATAAAAATCAAGCATGAAAAGGTATAAAACCTTCAAATTTTGAAATCTATGATTTTTATGTTAAATGTTGAAATTGATTGTGCAAATATGTGTAATAGGGTGTCTTTTAATGTTCTGGGTTGTTAAAATACAAACCCATAACATCAAAGTGCTCGGATTTGATGTTTATAGAAATCTGGAAAATGGGAAAAAGATGGCCTGACAGCCTAATGTCAGGGCCTCTAGATCTTTGTCTGTTAATGTTTAGTTGTGTTTAATGTTATAGATCTGTTCTTTGTTGTTAGCTCTTGGATCTGAGACTTTAATCAAGTCCAGATCATGTCCAGATCGAAAGATATAAGCGGTCAAAGGTCGTTGACCGGTCACATGGACTGAAAATCTGGGTAACCCAGAATGTCCAGAACGGTCTGACAAGGTTGTTCATGCGTCTGATCTTGCAGTGGTTTAATGTTTTGACCATGTTTTTGTGTTAATAATGTAGCCTGACATGAATAATACATGTTAAAGGCTTTATATCACTTAGATCCATAACCAAACCGTATAAAAATCGTGGTCAAACGTGTAAGGAAAAACTGCTCAAGAACATTTCTGGGTAACCCAGAAATGTTCAAGAACAGTTTTTCTTGACTACTTTGACCGAGCTAGATCTTTTTATTGAAGTGTTAATTTGATGATCTGAAGCTTTCTAGTTGTAGTATGACATCTTTTATACATGATATAACCATTAGAACTCATAAACGAAGCATAGACTGCAAGTCACAATGATCGAAAACTAGTACCATGACTGTTCTTCATTTTCTGGAAAACCCAGAAAATGAAGAACATGGTTGTCAGACTTTTTGGATGGCTAGATCTTGATGCTCCGTTGTTGGATTGACATGGAACATGATATTTAGTTGTAGTATTACATAAATACTACAATATGAAAGTAATTACAAGCCCAGAACATAAGCAGATTTGATTTTATAAGCGGTCAAACTAGGTACCTCAAAATCTGTCAAGAACACTCAAGAACATCAAGAACACCAATAGCGACAGACAAGTGTCGCTAAAAGCCTTTCGCGACGGTTTATTTATATTAATTTCCGGAAATTTATTAAAAATTAGAAAAAAATAGTTTTTAATTATTAAAAATACAAAATAAATTATGAAAAATTATTTTAAAGTCTGAAAAATAGTTTTTAACTATTTTGAGTATATTTTGAAAATATTTAATATTTTTGGAATATAAATGGTATTTATTTATTTAATTACAATATTAAATAAATTATTTAAAATAGTTTTTAATTCATGAAAAATCATGAAAAATAATATTATGATAAAAGAAAATATTTTAAGTTATTTTCCATAACTTTTGATGAAATTCATTAATAATTTATTATTAATGGTAATTAATTTATTTAATAAATATATTAAATAAATTAAGGAAAAATGGAATTAATGTTTTAAAAATCATATAAAAATGATTTAAGTGTTATAAAAATATTTTAAGTTATAAAATATAACTTTTGATATTCTGGCATGAAAATATTAATATTTTAATATTAATATTAATTATTGGATAATGAATTAAAGTGTTGGAAAATCATATAAAAATGATTTTAAAGTATTAAAAATATTTTGTGATATTATAATTATATTATAATATTATATAATGATTTTCATTAATATTTTATATTAAATAAATATTAATGATTAAGGTATTAAGTGGTATTTAATTCATTTAAATACGGTACTAATGATTGAAAAGTGTTAATAAATGGTAATAATTATCCAAAAATTATTACGAGCCTAGGAAAAATGTTTTGTCTGATAAGAAAGTTATCTGTGATATGGTTAAGTGTTCAAGAAGAGTTTAATTGAACTTAAACTCGAGTATTGTCCGACTTGACCGTCGGGATGATAGAATTGTGTCGGGTTCAACTCAGACTGCAATAGTTTGACTTGATACCTAGTCTTATGTGTGTTAAAGACTGATAGGCTTATGTGCTATGTGTTTAGGTTATTATGTGTATAAGAATATAACATTATATTACTGTGATGATATTATTCTAATTATTGGAGATCTATATTATTAATATTAGGTCTTCAGATAAAGCGTTATTAAATTTCGTGCGGTAATCAACGATTCAGGCAAGTTTTCTTGTACTTAACTCTAATAAGAGTAGTTTCTTCAAGCTTATGGTTAATCTTTGCTGATTGCCATGAAAATTGTACTCTGTACATCTTGCATGTATAAGTCAGGTATGAAAGGCTGATCACCTTCATTACCAGTTGGTTCAGAAATGTTTGTTCATGTATAATACTTGTTCAGTCAAAAATTTGTTCGTGCTAGTTCTCAATTATATTGATGAATTATAGCAAGCCCTTTATTCATACTCTTCAATCATGATATATCGTTAAATTGTTGTAAATAAACTTGATGGGCAACTTTCATGCTCACCCTTGCTATATCATGATAAAACATTGCAGGTAAATCAAATGCGTTCATATACAGGAAAAAGGAGAATGCCAAGCTCATCTTGGGAGAATATGTGCGACTAGTTTATAATAGTTTATTTTGATAAATATTATTGTATAATAGATAGTTTATGAAATGTGTTTTAAGTTAAGGTTACTCGACCTTGGGGAATAGTGTGTAATGTAATGTATAAACAATTTATGTTTATATCTTCCGCAAATAGTGATAGAAATAGTATACCGGATCCGAGGTGATTTGGGGCCCGGATTCGGGGCTACTACAGTTGGTATCAGAGCTGTTGGTTATGAAGCTTAGGTAGGAATACCTGAGACCAATAACCGCAGTGATTAGGATAAGTACTAACTCAAATCGAGTTAGTGTGTCGATAAGATTCAAAGACGAATCTCGGCGAGTGTAAAGCACAGAGTTCCCTAACTCTGATAATAAAGTTGAACGGTAACGGTGAATAGATCGAGTCTAAAAGACTGGAAAGTGCAGGGATAGGAGATCGTAAAACAAAACGATCATAGTGCATGGAAATTGAATCGTAATATATACGATAAGATCACCCCGTGATCTGATAAAGGTTATGATATGGGAAATGAATAAATCTAATGATTGAAAAGTTTACAGCAAGATGCTGTGTGAAAGTTGTACTATAAAATGGTACTATGAAAATGAAAACTCATAAATGAGTTGTGGATAATGAATACGAATTAAATTCGTATTGAAAAATGGGGTTAAGGTTAGGTGGGGATTTCAATGAGGACTCGTGCCAGCAACAGAGTTGTATGATTCCTCGTATGGGAGGGGAATTGTACTTGGTGTAAAAACTACTTAGTTGGTGGCATTGGTAATAGTTGAAATGTTGTGTCACGCTAGTTATTATATAGATAAATAGGTCATAGGTAGAGAATGTAGGATTAAGTACGAGTTCTTAGAACTCATACTTATGTGACATTCTTGAAGCATAGTTATATGAAATGTTTATGAGCCCCTCAGCGAACGGACGCCAAAGGTCAGACTAGGGTCAGTTCGTAAACTCATATAATTATGGTCAGGTTATGAACTCATAAGTGTGGTTTTATGAACTGGGTATAGTTATGTGTGAATGGAGTATTGAGGATAATAGGAACAGATAGAATGTTTAAGCAAATGATCATTAATGGAGAATTAGGTTTTCCTAAACCTCTATCTATGCTAAATTTCAAAATTTTGACATCAGCTAAATACGCACTATGTGCCTTTTTAAAATAAAAATTGTTTTTATTTATCACGTATGTACCATGCGACCTGGTGCAGAGATGATAAAAATGATGGAGTCATCAATGCAGTATTACTTAGTGTGAATTTGACTTAAAGTCACTATTCCACTATGGTATGATGTAGCATGATAAAGTCATCAAATGACGAAGTCCTCAACGGACTGTTAAATACAGTACGGCATCATGACGTCAAATGACGGAATCCTCAACGGACTGTAAATACAGTACGGCATCATGACGTCATTCTCAAAAATGTTTTATTGAAAGAAATTTCTCAAACAAAATTGTTTTGCTGCGGAATCCAATAAGACTGAGGTAAAAGTTTATGCGCCCAAGGCGGATAAGAGGAACAAATTGTTCCGACCAACAATACCTGATCAGTACAGGGCATATCGGGCTGATCACCCTTTGTGTCCGTAAGTAATGTCGGTTTGCGGATGAATTTCCATAAAACCTTTTCGAAATGAAAAACAACCAGTCTATACGATTCCTCAGCACAGTTTTAAAAATATTTACCCTTGTGAGAGGTGTATTGGGTAGCATGTAATAATGTGTGTGAATGGTATATGTGTGAAAGGTGTATGGTATATGTGTGAATGGTATAAGGTGCACAGGTGTAAGGTGTAAGGCGAATTTCGGGGACGAAATTCTTATAAGGAGGGGTGAATGTGACAACCCGAAAATTTGGGCAATTTAGTAAAATCTTAAATGATTGATTTAAGGTCAAATATTAGACCTAGATAGAAAATAAGTGTATGCGTTTAATGTTATTGGGATTGAATTTTGAGGATTTCAAAATTCGGTGAAGGAAATAGGTGAATTATTCAGGATTAATTGTTTATGTGATTAAGTTCTGTGTTTATGGTTAATGATGTGTTCAGAATGTGGTTAAAGGTCAAGGGTTGACTAGATAATTTATATCTGTACCAAACCCTAAGAATATATTAAGAACGACAATGTTCGGTTAGAAAATCCTAGCGTTTAGCAAGAAACACTAGAAACTGGTTCTGGAAACCCTAGTTTCAGTTCCGGGAATCCGAAACCCTAATTCGGTGTATGAAATCCTAAATCGGGAACTTAATGGCATAAGTGTAAATAATTAAAAGATTATTTAGGGTTAATCTTAACAATTGATTACAAAACCCTAATTCCAAATTTAAAAACCCTAATGCCAGATCTGCAAACCCTAGTTTCAGATTCTGTTAAATTGAAGCCCTAATCTGGGATTATAATGGAGAATTTTAATGCTTAAGTGTTATTAATTAAGTATTAATTAGGGTAAAAGGTTAATTTATTAACAAACCCTAATTTTCAAATTATGGAACCCTAATTGTTCCGTCAGAAACCCTAATTGTTCAGTGGTGCATTTAATTGCTAAAATTAGCAATGTTAATTAGGAAACCCTAATCCAAAATATTTCAATATTATGAGTAATTAGAAACCCTAATCTAATTACGAGATTAAATTTCTAAATTAGAAATTAATTTTTCTATTAGAAACCCTAATTAGCGGTTTTTAAACCCTAATCTGTATTTTGACCCTAATTGCGTAATTAGCAATCGTAAGTATGAAATGCTAATCCTAATTAGCAAGATTTAAAGAATGATTAAGAAATTTTTAATATAATTAGTAAATTCTAATTATAATTTTTAATTGTTAATTTTCTAATTTCTATAAGCGAAATTCGGAAATTGTAGAAATTAAATTTTTGCAAAGTTAAGGGTTAAAACCTAAACTCTCAAATGCTCAAACCCTAAACCCTAAGGGTTTCATCAAATTGGAAAATCTAGAATAATTGGGAAATGTCCAAAATGCCCTTAAGTCACATTTTTAATTGGTGGAGTGTAAATCTTGCATGATCTTGGGTTGTTTACCAACCCTAAGCCTAAAACTAGCCTAGCCTTTGACAAATTCATCAGATCAGCAGTTGGAGATCAGATCAAGCAACTTGTATAAATGGATTTAGAGAGAGAAAATGCTCAAAATATAGCCAAACTCATTTTTTGCTCTCACCAACTCCCATCCTCTCTCAAACCCACGAAATGTCAAGTAAATTCAGTCTAAAATCAAGCCCCACGTGTACCAGAAACAGATATGAGGATCAAAAATAAAAATCAAGCATGAAAAGGTATAAAACCAACAAATTTTGAAATCTATGATTTTTATGTTAAATGTTGAAATTGATTGTGCAAATATGTGTAATAGGGTGTCTTTTAATGTTCTGGGTTGTTAAAATACAAACCCATAACATCAAAGTGCTCGGATTTGATGTTTATAGAAATCTGGAAAATGGGAAAAAGATGGCCTGACAGCCTAATGTCAGGGCCTCTAGATCTTTGTCTGTTAATGTTTAGTTGTGTTTAATGTTATAGATCTGTTCTTTGTTGTTTGCTCTTGGATCTGAGACTTTAATCAAGTCCAGATCATGTCCAGATCGAAAGATATAAGCGGTCAAAGGTCGTTGACCGGTCACATGGACTGAAAATCTGGGTAACCCAGAATGTCCAGAACGGTCTGACAAGGTTGTTCATGCGTCTGATCTTGCAGTGGTTTAATGTTTTGACCATGTTTTTGTGTTAATAATGTAGCCTGACATGAATAATACATGTTAAAGGCTTTATATCACTTAGATCCATAACCAAACCGTATAAAAATCGTGGTCAAACGTGTAAGGAAAAACTGCTCAAGAACATTTCTGGGTAACCCAGAAATGTTCAAGAACAGTTTTTCTTGACTACTTTGACCGAGCTAGATCTTTTTATTGAAGTGTTAATTTGATGATCTGAAGATTTCTAGTTGTAGTATGACATCTTTTATACATGATATAACCATTAGAACTCATAAACGAAGCATAGACTGCAAGTCACAATGATCGAAAACTAGTACCATGACTGTTCTTCATTTTCTGGAAAACCCAGAAAATGAAGAACATGGTTGTCAGACTTTTTGGATGGCTAGATCTTGATGCTCCGTTGTTGGATTGACATGGAACATGATATTTAGTTGTAGTATTACATAAATACTACAATATGAAAGTAATTACAAGCCCAGAACATAAGCAGATTTGATTTTATAAGCGGTCAAACTAGGTACCTCGAAATCTGTCAAGAACACTCAAGAACATCAAGAACACCAATAGCGACAGACAAGTGTCGCTAAAAGCCTTTCGCGACGGTTTATTTATATTAATTTCCGGAAATTTATTAAAAATTAGAAAAAAATAGTTTTTAATTATTAAAAATACAAAATAAATTATGAAAAATTATTTTAAAGTCTGAAAAATAGTTTTTAACTATTTTGAGTATATTTTGAAAATATTTAATATTTTTGGAATATAAATGGTATTTATTTATTTAATTACAATATTAAATAAATTATTTAAAATAGTTTTTAATTCATGAAAAATCATGAAAAATAATATTATGATAAAAGAAAATATTTTAAGTTATTTTCCATAACTTTTGATGAAATTCATTAATAATTTATTATTAATGGTAATTAATTTATTTAATAAATATATTAAATAAATTAAGGAAAAATGGAATTAATGTTTTAAAAATCATATAAAAATGATTTAAGTGTTATAAAAATATTTTAAGTTATAAAATATAACTTTTGATATTCTGGCATGAAAATATTAATATTTTAATATTAATATTAATTATTGGATAATGAATTAAAGTGTTGGAAAATCATATAAAAATGATTTTAAAGTATTAAAAATATTTTGTGATATTATAATTATATTATAATATTATATAATGATTTTCATTAATATTTTATATTAAATAAATATTAATGATTAAGGTATTAAGTGGTATTTAATTCATTTAAATACGGTACTAATGATTGAAAAGTGTTAATAAATGGTAATAATTATCCAAAAATTATTACGAGCCTAGGAAAAATGTTTTGTCTGATAAGAAAGTTATCTGTGATATGGTTAAGTGTTCAAGAAGAGTTTAATTGAACTTAAACTCGAGTATTGTCCGACTAGACCGTCGGGATGATAGAATTGTGTCGGGTTCAACTCAGACTGCAATAGTTTGACTTGATACCTAGTCTTATGTGTGTTAAAGACTGATAGGCTTATGTGCTATGTGTTTAGGTTATTATGTGTATAAGAATATAACATTATATTACTGTGATGATATTATTCTAATTATTGGAGATCTATATTATTAATATTAGGTCTTCAGATAAAGCGTTATTAAATTTCGTGCGGTAATCAACGGTTCAGGCAAGTTTTCTTGTACTTAACTCTAATAAGAGTAGTTTCTTCAAGCTTATGGTTAATCTTTGCTGATTGCCATGAAAATTGTACTCTGTACATCTTGCATGTATAAGTCAGGTATGAAAGGCTGATCACCTTCATTACCAGTTGGTTCAGAAATGTTTGTTCATGTATAATACTTGTTCAGTCAAAAATTTGTTCGTGCTAGTTCTCAATTATATTGATGAATTATAGCAAGCCCTTTATTCATACTCTTCAATCATGATATATCGTTAAATTGTTGTAAATAAACTTGCTGGGCAACTTTCATGCTCACCCTTGCTATATCATGATAAAACATTGCAGGTAAATCAAATGCGTTCATATACAGGAAAAAGGAGAATGCCAAGCTCATCTTGGGAGAATATGTGCGACTAGTTTATAATAGTTTATTTTGATAAATATTATTGTATAATAGATAGTTTATGAAATGTGTTTTAAGTTAAGGTTACTCGACCTTGGGGAATAGTGTGTAATGTAATGTATAAACAATTTATGTTTATATCTTCCGCAAATAGTGATAGAAATAGTATACCGGATCCGAGGTGATTTGGGGCCCGGATTCGGGGCTACTACAAGAATAATACATTGATTTGGTATTTTCGTGATATGGATATAGAATACAGATTGCTGGATTAGGTAAATTGTGATTCGAGTTTACTGGATTGAAATACAGTTTGATGAATTGAAAATATGTCGAATCCAGTTTACTGGATTGCAGTTTAGGTTGCTGGATTTGGAATCCAGGTTGCTGAATTAGAAATTTGGTTGTTAGATATAGAATCCAGGTTGTTGGATTAGTATTTGACTTACTAAGTGTTAGCGAATAACTTATGAAATGAAAAAGCGAGTGTTAAATCATATAAATGTGATTCTATGGCATGGTTAAGCGCTTAGGAAGAGTTTAATTGAACTTAAACTCGAGTGTTGACCGACTAAACCGTCGGGATGTTAAAATTGTGTAAGTTTCAACTCAGACTGCAATAGTCTAACTGATACTAAGTCTTATGTGAATTATAGACTGATAGGGTTATATGGTAATGTGTTTAGATTATTCTGTGGATATAAATATAACAGTATTATACTGTGATGATATTATTCTAATATTGGAGATCTATATTATTAATATTAGGTCTTCGGGTAAAGCGTTATAAATTGCGTTGCGGTAATCAACGGTTCAGGCAAGTTTTCTTTTACTTAACTCTTATAAGAGTAGTTTCTTCAAGCTTATGGTTAATCATTGCTGATTGCCATGAAATTTGTACTCTGTACATCTTGTATGTATAAGTCAGGTATGAAAGGCTGATCACCTTCATTACCAGTTGGTTCAGAAATGTTTGTTCATGTTTAAAACTTGTTCAGTCAAAAATTTGTTTGTGTTAGTTCTCAATTATATTGATGAATTATAGCAAGCTCATTATTCATACTCATCAATCATGATATATCGTTATATTGTTGTATATAAACTTGCTGGGCAACTTTCATGCTCACCCTTGCTATATCATGATAAAACATTGCAGATAAAGCGAATGTGTTCGGATTACAAGAAAAAGTTAAGGCCAAGTTCAGCTTGGAATAAAATTATGCTGCTATTTTGTAATAGTATAGTTTGCTAAATGTGTTAGAAAATTTATGAATTGTGTTTAAGTTAAGGTTACTCGACCTTGGGGTAATGTGTAAAATGTAATGTATAAACAATTTATGTTTATATCTTCCGCAAACAGTTATAGAAATAGTGAACCGGATCCGAGGTGATTTAGGACCTGGATTCGGGGCTATTACATTGACTCCTACCTATGAGGAGTATGCACGGTTGACGGCGCTGCCATTGGACAGACCTTGAGCGCGGATGTCTATCGGTGACATGAGTCGGCAGTTTATGACCCTCATCGGACTGAGGCATAGAATTGTGCATGATGAGATCACATCCATCCACGTGGTATCCTAGTGTTTTCTGATGGACATATTTGGCTCAGAGGAAAGTTACACACGACACTCTAGTGATTTTACCATGCCGGAGGATCATCTGAGTCTAGCCAGAGTAGACGTATTGTTGATGTGTGTATTGTCATACGTGTACATGCCACGATATATGGATGAGCTGGACATTGGCGTCATTATGGCATTGAGAGCTCTCAGGGAAGGTCACACCATTGTGACGATGATTATAGAAGAGATGCTGAGATCGGCCACATATTACAACACCTAGCCTGCAGAGGTATTTACAGGTAGCTCGGTCATGTTGTACGTATGGTTTATGTCACACCTGAGACCGATTGACGCTTTCTGACGGCACGAGTGTAGACACTCAAAATTTTCGGCATGCCTGTTACTAACATTACAGGAGGGCAGATTCGTCTTTCGGAGATAACCCTGGAAGACAACTTACATTCATTCTGGATACTATCAGAAGTGCTTTTCCAACCAGGAACACAAACCGAAAACATCAGTTCCAACCCGGAACACAAACCGGGAACTTCATCTCAAACCCGAAACTCACACCGGGAATGTCATTTCCAATCTCGGAGATAACCCCGAGGTTTGCAAAATTAAACTGTCTCGGCGATAACACCGCGATGTTCAGTTCCAGTCCCAGAAACAACACTGGGAGTAGCAACTCCATCCTTGGTGATAGCCCCAAGGGATGCTTTTGCAGTTCTGACGATAACTCCAGAATTGTTTGTTTCAAACACATGCGATCAGCTTCAAGCTCAGACCTCCTACCGAGGCAATCATACCTCAGACCCAGAGCTAACAACGGGTAGATAGGTTCTTTCACAGATGACCTTGTGGTATTCAAACACTTGCAGCAGTCCAATCTCAGATGTAACCCTGTGCAACGTCTGCTTTTCGCTCAAACCGGCGATGACCCCGGTAAGGAGTCAAAAGCTTCATCTTATCGTCTCAACAATATGATATCGTGACATACCAACAAGTAGTCCAATCTCAGATGTAACCCTGAGCAACGTCTACTTTCAACTCAAACCGGCGATAACCCCGGTGAGGAGTCAAACATCATCTTGTCTCTTCAACACCTACGCGTCGTCTCGATACTTCATATATACATACATACAACAATGTCCCACAAGAACCGAGGAGTAACAATTCCGAGTGACTATTACACATGGCAGTACTTTGGATAGAATTTGAAGCTTGAAGACCATGGGCATAAACCCCTCTTCCTGACTTCGTACAACCTCTAATCCATGTCATTGCATAACTCTCGGCACAAGCGGTCCGAAGAAGGTCAGAAATACCTCGTTCGGATGCTCGGATTAAAGTTCTACAAGTTTGAACGGACAATACAGTGCACGAGTGCACGTACTACGAGATAACGGGACCCGCAAGGCTCGGATGCACCACGACCAACCGATACAACCGCGGCTACCGCAGGTGTACCTGTGACCATCCGTCTATATATATACAAGCCTTGGGGTCAGCCATTTGAAAGAGAGGAGATAGAGAAAAGGCGAGGAAGCCCTGTCCATTTTACTCTGCATACACATCTTTTGAGTGTTTCCTCACTTTTAAACACTTGTTAGCTTACATATAGCTATCTTTTATCCGGCGGGAGCTGAGTGTTTATCCATTTAAAGTCATTGAAGTCTACTTTGGCAGCCCATTGTAAGCCTTCTCACATTATATAAAGTCTTCTTCTCATATTAGCACACACTATTGTACACGTTGAGAGTCGTGTGAGTGTGTTTGCCCGGACTTGGGTCCGTGGTTTTCATTCCTGTTTGTATATATACTTATATATATATGTATATATTTCATATATGGACTAACATTATCGAGTTATGCCTTGATTAAAGCCTAGACTTCGGTCTGGAGCGTTTATTGCTTATATATATATATATACTTATATATATAATTGTTGTCAGACATATCTGATGAGCCTGAATTTTACATCCGGAGCATTTACTCGCTTATATATATATATACACTTATATATGTAATTGTTGTCGGACATATCCGATGAGCCTGGATTAACATCTGGTGCGTTTACTGCTTTTATATATATATATATATATATATATATTTATACATATATATATATATATATATATATATATATATATATTTACATTTCTGTCAGGCCTGGAGTTTTCTTCGTGGCCTTTTACAACTTTATTTATATTTCGTCATGCCTGGAGTTTACTTCGTGGTAGTTAATCGCTTTTACAGCTTTATTTACATTTCGTCCCACCTGGAGTTTACTTCGTGGTGGTTGATCATGTTCATATATATATATATATATATATATATATATATATATATATATATATATATATATATATATATATATATATATACCGTTTTTATATATTTATATTTCCGATCCCCCATGGAGTTGCTTCATGGTGGTTGATCATGTTTGTATATATATATATTTACAGCTTTTATATATATAACTGCTTACTGCTTTCCATACAAATTGCAGTATCATGTGAGCCTAGGAATCATGTGATCACAGATTCAATCTACTGAATCTAGATTCGGTTCCCATGATGAACATATTTTTCAGCTGTAAGCAGCTTGTGCATTATTTTACAGTGTCTGAATTTCCTTGGATGGTTGTCATGCCCATGAGGAGTTCGACACTGCTGTATATTATTTTCTCGAGAATGCTTCGCATCTCGAAAATAAAAGCAAACAAGTCGAACATTTAATAATAAAATGGAAGTATGAAAAGGTCTAAATTCCTATTGAGCACAGGGTTTGAAAAACCTCTTTTACAAAACTTCATTGCTATATCTTGGTTAAAACTGAATTTTTCTATAAAATTCAAACCTTGTGTATATTGGTGCGAACGAGGCCTCGCACTACTTTTAAATAATTGCACATTGATCCACACACACACACACACATTCATATAATAATTTCTTTGAATAGTGGTAGTCACAGTGGTAACACGGATGTCGGGGGGTTCCTAACACCTTCCCTCCGCATAATCAAGCCCCCGAATCCAAAATGAATCTCGGTTTCATAGACCCGTCTAGCAGTGTCAAATCACTTGGTCAATGTGCAAACCTTTTTGGTTGCGTTGGTGCAACCAATTAAATACACCAACTGGTGACTCTTAAAGTCAAATTGTCGACATTATATATGTCGGACCTTTTTCACTTGTTTTTTCAAACAAATCTCACATTAACATGAGAACACCAAAGAACAAGTAACGAAAAAGGACACTCAAAAATCCCGACGTCGACAGTTGGCGACTTTACTGGGGACTCCAGTAAGAGGGCTTAAGCCGCTATTACAAAATTTTCAAAATTGTTATATGCTTGTGTGTGAATGTTGCATTTACATTTATGATGAATGTGTACGAATGCATCTTAATTACTGCACTGGTAAATATCTATCTGTGATATTAGTGCTTCACACATGTCATCATTTTGCATAAACGGTGAGACACGTTGTATGTGAATGTATGTTGTTTGGTCCCTCCACCAGGAGGCTATCCTGTCGGTGTTTGATTACTGGACTCGTGGGAAGAATAATTACCCGGGGCTCAGGAAAGGCACCACTCAGATTCGCTCTAGTTGAACGACCGGATTAACTTCCCTTCAAGTAGATTGCGATGATCTGGGAACCTTCATGCCAAAAAGTCGCGAGAGTAACCCTAAGATAGGTCAGCCTCTGATAAACCAAACGCGGAGGAAAGTCTCTTCATACTTTCTATTTTTAATTACTTGTAAAAGACTTTACTTGTAATTTATTCCATGTTCATCCATATGTAATGGAAAATATGAAGAATATCTGTGCATGCATGACATGTTATCAATTAAGAACCGATTTTGCAGGACAAAATTCCTAAACGGACATGTTATGATAACATTTACATTACCCTAAGACTAAACTATGTAAGTCTTTTGTAGGGAAGCAATTGGGCCCGTTACCCGCTCAAAATCCAAAAAGGCCACGAGCCTACAGCTAATCATTCTTCTTCTGACCAGTCTAATGCCGTCTCCCAAGAAGAATTTGACGGATTGAGTAAACAAATTACAGACATGGCCGTTCTACTGAAAGAATTGCACCAGTCCACTCAGGGTATGAAGATACCTACACATACAGAATCCCCTACACAAGGAGTTGTTCAAGGTCTGGAAGAAACAATTCCAGAACCTCAGTTGGATACAACCAATAAAGACCCTGAAAACACCCATCTTAAAGGAGATCTAGACAACGGTGATATCAGGAAGAAGGTCCTTCAAATGGAGGAAACTATTCATGCTCTCAAAGGGATTGGAACACATGGCAGTGTTTCATATACAGACCTTTGCATATTTCCTGGTGTTCATTATCCAGAGAAATTCAAGACCCCTGATTTTGAGAAATATGACAGATTAGGGGATCCTTATACACATTTAAAAGTGTTCATTGGAGAACTTGGGTCTTACGCAGAAAATGAAAAGGTCAGAATGCAGCTGTTTCAGAAAAGTCTGACTGGAGAAGCCCGTTCATGGTATACCAGATTAGACAACTCAAAGATCCATAGCTGGGAAGAGTTGGCTCACGCCTTCCTTACTCAATATAGTTTTCAATCTCAGATGTCTCCTGACCGGTACCAAATTACTAAGGTCAATAAACAGTCTAATGAGTCATTTAGAGAGTACGCTCAAAGGTGGAGGCACCTTGCTGCTCAAGTTATTCCTTCCATGACGGAATCAGAAATGGTCATGACTTTTATAGATGTACAGGAAACTCCTTTCTATGAAAGAGTTCTAGCTGGTTGTTGATCGATTTCGCAATCAATGAATACGTGCAAGTATACACGGTCAACAAGTAATAAAGTGAAAGTAGAGTATCGTTCCCACGAGGAATTATTTAATAAAAATCACCAAATACTAATTCTTAACCAAACTAATTTTATTTAAACAATCTCAAATCGTGTTTTTTTCTAATTAAGAAAACTAAATTAACTAATTAAAACTAAGATTTTAACGAATGAATTCAAATAAATAAAGATTAAGACTTCAATATCCCCAATTAGGAATTATAAATCACTTATTCAATTATCCCAATTATTATGTCTACTGAATTGTTAACAGGAATTCTCAAATGCCAAAAGTACTTTTCCAAGTGATCAATTGCCTTCTATTTAATCCAGATTAATTTTGCTATATTCCTATGCAAAACAATTGAATTAAACTCTTTCAATTCCAATTCCTTATGTGTTACATGCGGTGAACAGATATTTCCATTCAATTCACAAACCTAATTATTCACTGTGCAAATAACTAAGTCACATGATATCATGCCCAGTTCTAACCCTAGAATTCCTATTCCAATTCCTTCTAGAGTAACAAGGTAATTACTGATCAAATAATTAAGCAATAAGCACAAGACAAGATAAACAATTCACTTTAACATAAATAATTGGAATATAATGAATAACTAATTCATAGCCATAAAAAGTTCAATTGAAATCTCAATAAAAGAGTTAGTTCATAATTAATGAATGGAAACCAAGAATCCACAACTGAATAGACATTAAAAGATAAAAGTATGATAAGAGAAGAGAATAGAATCTGTTGTCAGCAAATTTGATGCTCCCCTCTTGCTCTTGTTCTTGATCTTCAATGATCTCCAAGTTGCTTCAATCTCCAAAACTAATAAGAACTAGGGTTAATGTTCTAATCTATTAGAGTGTTTCTCTAATCTAAGCTATGTAATCTCCAAGCTAAGCTATGTAATCTCCCTTTATTTTATGCCTTACATTATGTATTTATAGGTTACAAGTCCAATTTTTAGTTTTGGAACAACCCCAATCCTATTTGGAGTCAAAAAGGTGTCAAAATTCGCCCAAAACACGTCCAGGCCCGCACCAGGCCCTTCCCCAGCACCCCAACGCTGGGCACGGCGCTGGGATTCTGCCCCCCAGCGCCCCGGAGCTGGTATCAAGCCTAAAATGAGCGCCCCGGCGCTGCCACAAAGTCTAACATTTTCTGCTCCGACGAAAACGGCCATAACGTCTTCGTCCGAACTCCGATTTAGATGATTCAAGATGATCCGGAAAGAGGAAAAGTAGATCTACAACTTTCATTCTTGAAGGTTTACAAAATAATGTCCGGAGCTATAGTCAAATTGGCTCTGAAGTGACTGCTATGTAAATGACAAGCCGAAAACGCGAATCTAGCCACCCCGAACGTCGATCCATGCAACTTTTGTCCCAAATCCTACAAAACAATATAAAACATGCTTGAATAGACACAAACACATAAAAACATCATAAAAGACTTGAGAACAACAATAAATTAAGCCCGGATGTATCCAATTCATGTGTATAAAACTCACTCATCAAATACCCCCAAACTTAAACCTTTGCTTGTCCTCAAGTAAAAACACAAAAATGTTATGCAATGCAATGTAATGAAACTAATCTATATGCCTACGAATCCAACAGTAATGATAGAAACATGTCTATTCAACCAGCCTTAGAGAAATCAAGTAAACATGATAATACATCATATTAAAACAAATCAGTAATTTCCCAATCAATCATCAAATCTTAGACTGTTATCACTGATATAGTGCGTGTGTGCTCCACAACAATGTTAACTGATATAAAATCAAATTTAAGACATAATAGATATCTTCGAAGGCATCATACAGTGAAAACTCACAAAATTCACGAACAAACTAGATCCAACTAAAGTCAAACATCCACCAAGTTCAAGAGTCCAATTTGGGATACTTATGCTTTACTTTTCATTACGGGGGCTTTTTGCTCTTTTCCCGTTTTATTATTTTTTTTAACCATGACTGTGCAATGTCTCATTCCATTAGGCTAACAGTGTTACCCCTTAGCGATCTTTCGACCAACGACTCCCAGACCATATAAGACCTTAGGGCCCTAGGTTTTAAGATACCCCTTCGGGCGTACTTACTCAAGTAACAAAGGCCCCGAAACAAAACTAGCCACAGTAAATATTTTATTTTTTTTTATCTTTTTTTTTGATAGATGGTTGGTGAGTGCGTTTTACGCTCCATCTCACGCTTGTGTTTATAGGGAGTGTTTCTCCTCAACCCACCACAAGACTCAACATGTTTTTTTTAAAGCTTATATACCCCAAAATTTCCCCCCAAACTTAAGTTTTTATCAAAATTTAGTCATCTCTGCCTATTCATGTCTTTCATTCCTTCACATTAGTATTATCCTTAAGAAATCCATTATGTATCAATTTAAACTTAATCAGTCAACATAGCTGTTATTAACGTGTTAACCTTGGTTATACCAGTTTCAAACAGGAAAAGATTCAATTCATAACAAGAAATCACATCAAAGCCTGAATATTCAATACTATACTTATTTACTTAACTCCAGTCTCATCATTGGCCAAAATAGACTTTTACTATCTAACAGTTGGAATCATGAAAATATAAACTAACTGCAACAAACACAGTAAACTAACTACTATTTTTGCGATTTTTAAAAATTTTTTTTAACAAAAAACTGAATGCAAAAACTAAATGTAAATAACCCGAAAACATAACGAACTTACAATGTAAATAACTAACTATATGCAATATGACACTAAAATGCCCCCAAACTTAAACTAGACATTGTCCTCAATGACTGAAATAGAAAAAATTAAAGCAGAGGACTTCCCTGAAAATATAGCAATCTTCCTCTTTGTCCGCTAAGTTTGGAGAATAGGCTAAGCACATGGAACAAATTGGGAACCACACTTGAATTTGACTTAAATAACCTGTAAAACCATGATAGAAGCAATTTTATTAAATCCTAAATAAATGTAAATTCAAAACTACTAATATAAAACTTAATAAAAACTAAAAATAAAAAATAAAAATTAAACTTGGGTTGCCTCCCAATAAGCGCTTGTTTTACAGTCTTTCAGCCTGACTTTGTCTGGTCAACGCTATCCAATTCCTCTTCGAAAGTTGAGAAACCCTCCATCCATTGGAAATAATATAGCTTTTGGTAGGTTCCCATTTGTAATAGCCATTGTATTAAAGTCACCTAGCATGCTTTCTTTAAATAAGATCACATTCAAGAACGTCCAGCATCTAGGTGGTTTCTCCATTGTGTCTACGAATATATTCTGGCATTGAGGCTTGTCAGACACAACAATTTCTTCTTCTATCTTCTCTAGCTCATCGCACCATGGTTTCGAAGGTGTACTTGCTTTTACATCACAGAGAGTATTGTCGACGACATGACTACCAATCGGACAAGGTTTTGCAAATCTAATCGGAATCTTGAACTGTGGAGGAGAAGGCACTTGAGGCATAAATAACATTGGCTCATCATCATTGGGTCTCACATTTAGTTCTTCACCGACCTTGTTGTCATTATCCCCACTTGTCTCCTCTTTTTCATCTCGTGGCTCATCCAGTTGTAGATTTGGCTTGGGCTCACCATCAGTCTCGGAATCCATGTCATAGGGCCAGGTGTATTGAGGACGATTGTTCAATGCATGTGCTATCTGTTCCACTTGATTTTCCAGTTTCTTGATCAACGCGCCTTGGCTTTGCAAATTCAGCTCTATTTGATTCATTTTCTTGTCTTGTTCCTCATTCCTTTTTTCAGAAGCTTTAATAAATTTTTCTAAGGCTTCTTCCAAACTTGATATCCTCTCTAGTTGTTGAGTCGGATTTTGAAATCCGAAGGTGTGTTGTTGTCTAGGTGGTTGAGCTGCAGCTTGATTGTTACTCCATGAAAAATCCGGGTGATACCCCCAATCCTGAAGATAGTTGTTGGGATAGACATAATTATTGGGGTAATCACCACTATATTGTACCGGCTCGAAACTGATGGCGCATTGATGACTCATATGATTTCCAGCATAATAATCACAAGTAACCGCCATACTTTGACGACGCTGAGCTTCAAAAGCTTCAAACATCCTCGAAAGTGTCTCAATCTGTGCAGACAATGCAGAAAGTTTCTCGAGTCTTTCAATCTCCGCTCCCCTTGGTTGAGTCATGTTCGTGTATGGCCATTGATACACAAAGTCATCCATGGTACCTGAAAAGAGAGAATTATAGAAAGAGAATTAAAAATAAAAATATAAATATTTAAATTAAGACTAATTTGATTGAAATTAATATTGGACAATAAGTATTAAATTAATTCCCCGGCAACGGCGCCAAAAACTTATTGATCGATTTCGCAATCAATGAATACGTGCAAGTATACACGGTCAACAAGTAATAAAGTGAAAGTAGAGTATCGTTCCCACGAGGAATTATTTAATAAAAATCACCAAATACTAATTCTTAACCAAACTAATTTTATTTAAACAATCTCAAATCGTGTTTTTTTCTAATTAAGAAAACTAAATTAACTATTTAAAACTAAGATTTTAACGAATGAATTCAAATAAATAAAGATTAAGACTTCAATATCCCCAATTATGAATTATAAATCACATGATATCATGCCCAGTTCTAACCCTAGAATTCCTCTTCCAATTCCTTCTAGAGTAACAAGGTAATTACTGATCAAATAATTAAGCAATAAGCACAAGACAAGATAAACAATTCACTTTAACATAAATAATTGGAATATAATGAATAACTAATTCATAGCCATACAAAGTTCAATTGAAATCTCAATAAAAGAGTTAGTTCATAATTAATGAATGGAAACCAAAAATCCACAACTAAATAGACTTTAAAAGATAAAAGTACGATAAGAGAAGAGAATAGAATCTGTTGTCAGCAAATTTGATGCTCCCCTCTTGCTCTTGTTTTTGATCTTCAATGATCTCCAAGTTGCTTCAATCTCCAAAACTAATAAGAACTAGGGTTAATGTTCTAATCTATTAGAGTGTTTCTCTAATCTAAGCTATGTAATCTCCAAGCTAAGCTATGTAATCTCCCTTTATTTTATGTCTTACATCATGTATTTATAGGTTACAAGTCCAATTTTTAGTTTTGGAACAACCCCAATCCTATTTGGAGTCAAAAAGGTGTCAAAATTCGCCCAAAACGTGTTTAGGCCCGCACCAGGCCCTTCCCCAGCGCCCCAGCGCTGGGCACGGCGCTGGGATTCTGCCCCCCAGCGCCCCGGCGCTGGTATCAAGCCTAAAACGAGCGCCCCGGCGCTGCCACAAAGTCTAACATTTTCTGCTCCGACGTCCTTTGGGAAAACGGACATAACTTCTTCGTCCGAACTCCGATTTAGATGATTCAAGATGATCCGGAAAGAGGAAAAGTAGATCTACAACTTTCATTCTTAAAGTTTTACAAAATAATGTCCGGAGATATAGTCAAATAGGCTCTGAAGTGACTGCTGTGTAAATAACAAACCGAAAACGCGAATCTAGCCACCCCGAACGTCGATCCATGCAACTTTTGTCCCAAATCCTACAAAACAATATAAAACATGCTTGAATAGACACAAACACATAAAAACATCCTAAAAGACTTGAGAACAACAATAAATTAAGCCCGAATGTATCCAATTCATGTGTATAAAACTCACTCATCACTGGTATTGGCAAACCATTCTCTGAAATGATCAAGCACAGAGAAATGGCTGAGATGGGATTGAAGTCCGATAAAATTCAAGACCTAGCCGCTCTTAAAGTTGTTGCTGAGTACATCCAGTCCGGATCTTATGGAAACAACCCCCGGAGGGTCCATAAAAAGAAAGAGGAGGATGTTTCCTTGATACTACAAGGACAAAAAGGCAATCAAAGCATGCCTATACAGAGGAGAAACTACTCCCCTTTTCCAGCACAATCTTTAAACCCTCCATTATCTAAAAGTGGAGAAGTAAAGCGGTCTCGAACGTTCACACCCTTAGGGGACTCGCTCGAGAATGTTCTTTCTCTTCTGACTGCTCAGAAGAAAATTACACATCTTCTTCCACCGGCCAACCTTAATGGGAGGGGTTTTAATGCTACTCGGAAGTGTGCCTATCATGTCGGAGCACCTGGACATGATCTCAAGATTGTTGGGCCTTGAAGACTAAGATTCAAGATCTAATAGACAATGGTGAGATCGTGGTCACCAAACCAAATCAACCTCATGTGCAAGACAACCCTCTTCCTCAACACAAAGAAGAAGAGGTCAACATGATCAGTTGGAGCACTGTACAAGGTTCCAATTTTAACGGTGAATCATCCCAATCCATCAAAGACGGTGTTGACAAATGGGATTATACAAAGTTCTAGTTTACGATGGAACGAAAGATGAAAGCTCTTTGCAAACAAATTTAGCAATTGGCAGAACTGGTGACCCACCAGCATCAAGTCACACGCCAATTAATCAAGCAAGAGCATGCCTATCTCCTTCCTTTTGTTATGAATGCCTCCTCACCACCTTCAGAAAGCGAAGCTATGGAGGATAAGGCTTCGAAGAGAGAAAATTCTAAAGCCCGTTAGGATTTTGCCAATAAGAGGGAATTCACCTATTTGGGCCAATTTATGGAGGAGATACTACAGATGTTGATCAAAGAAGGAAGAATTACCTTCCTTCTCCCTCCAATCAATCCCCATTCAGGATGGTTCAATCCTGATGAAATGTGTTAATATCATTCACATTCTCGCGGTCACAACACAGAAGAATGATGGACACTTCGCCATCTCATTCAGAATCTTATTGATAGCGGTGTCCTGCAAATAGCAGATGATTACACTGTACAACTCAAGGGTGGGAATGCATGTCCTACAAAATGGAAGGGATCAGTAGCAGTTATATCTGAAGAGGATGATGAGACTGTTAAAGTATTTCCCATACAACCAATTCAACTCAAAAGAGCTGACAATCCTTTGAAAGTGGTCGTACCAGAGCCAATTTCTTTATATTGCAGACCACAATATCCTGTTGTCAGCTTACACAATGTTCCATGGAATTATGGAGAAACTAAAGGATCCATGTCTCATACTACTGCTACAGTGTCGAAGGAAAATCCACTGTATCTTCCTCAACGGGTTATTAAACCTACTTGCGAAGCAAAGGGGAAGTTGCCCATGGAGAAGATTGAAAAATTCCTCCGCACTTTGGGCCACAATGAAGCCAAAGTGGTTTTAAGCTTACGAAAAGCTCCACACCAGATTTCAATACTGGACTTGGTTTTCTCTTCTGAGGATCATCGGAAGATCTTACTAAAGGTTTTAGAAGAAGCCTATTTGCCAAAATCAGTGGACGTGGAAAAATTTCAACATTTGGTTGATAACATTTTCAACAACAATGTGATATCCTTCACTGATGACGACATATCTCCCGAAGGGACCGGTCATTGGAAGCCATTGCATATTACAGTTTTATCTTCCGGGTACATGCTAGCTGGAGTTTTGATAGATGGAGGCTCATCTCTAAATATCTGTCCTTATGCCACCTTGGTGAAGATGAATGTCAATATCAGGCGGATCCAAAGCAGCCATACGGTTATCAGAGCTTTTGATGTATCCCGACGAAATGCCGTCAGAAAGATTGAATTGACAATTGAGATTGGTCCAAATACATTCAATGTATCCTTCCACGTCCTCAAGATAGACTCAGGATACAATCTGCTATTGGGGAGACCATGGATACACATGGCTGGAGTCGTTCCCTCCATACTACATCAACAGCTCAAATACATTATCAACAACAGTCTAGTCACTATCAATGCTGAGCTGGATTGTCCTAAACAAGGAACTCTACCAATCATCAGCTTCAATTCAGAAGTTGAACCGACCAGTTTCTATACTTTGGAAGTGAGTAACATGTAATACCATTCTATTGGAGCGCCACTTCCCATACCTAAGATTTCTTCCGAGGTTATGTCGGCCATTCAAGAAATGATGTCATTGGATTATCAACCTGGACAAGGGATTGGTAAAGATAAGCAGGGTATTAAGCACCCTATTCAAATGTCCAGTCAAATTGGAACAGCCGGACTAGGCTATTCTGCCAATTCCACTCACAAGAATCCTCATAAGCACAAGCAGGTTCCTCAAGCTTCCGTCGCACGAAAATTTTCTATCCCTTTACCCCATGAGCTAATGCAGTCTCCAGTAAAGGTGCCAGCCCATGTTGTGGCCATGCTGTTTCCTAAATCAGTGCCAATTAATGCAAAAGATGTGCTGATTCCTGATCCCAAAGTAGAAGGAAAGGAATGAAAACATAAACATGACCTTGCCTTGATGATGGCAGGCCTACGCATCATTGTTCATGATGAACATACAAACAGATACACCCCAGATGATGATTGCCCAGATGTTATGGTTATCATTCGGGAAAAGAAGGACAATGACGATCCTTCCATCACTGCAGTCCATCAGGACTTTGCCCTCGACAACTGGAGCAGCACTCCATGCATTGGTCGATGAGGGTAAAATGGGCAGAAAAATCCCTCTGCATTGTAGATAACTTTAATTGCTTGCTTTCCTTTACAGTACCAGTAGTTATTTTATCAAGTACATGCTAACACTTTTGTATGATCGAACAGTTGCATATATTAAGTGAAAGCATCTTTTGTTTCAGAACTCTGAATTTAGATGTGCCTGTACTTGCTGATGAAGTGCATTCTCTCCACGATGACTGTAACTTTGATGCAAAGTTGGACTCAGATTTGATGGACATCCAAGAGGACATTGAGACACCTTAGGAGATTAAGGAATGGGTCGCAGACAAACCCAAACCAAATCTTGATAAAACCACTTCTTTTAATCTTGGAACCTTAGACAACCCTAAGCTAATCCAAATTGGTTTAGACCTTACCACAAATCAACGGAATGACATGGTTGCACTATTAACCCAATTCCAGGATGTATTTGCATGGTCTTATGAAGACATGGTGGGTTTATCCACTGACATTGTTCTTCATTGCCTTCCCATCAAAGAAGGATTCAAGCCAGTCAGGCAAAAACTCAGGCGATTGAAACCTGAGTGGAGTTTAAAGGTCAAAGAAGAAATTGTGAAACAATTTCAAGATGGCATCATCATGGCGTCTACATATCTGGAGTGGATATCCAACATTGTTCCCATACCTAAATCAGGGAGAAAGGTGCCAGTCTGCGTGGATTACCGGGATTTGAACAAAGCTTGCCTTAAAGATAACTTTCCCGTGCCCTTTATCCACATTCTTATTGATAATATTTCTCAATACGACATGTACTCCTTTGCTGATTGCTTTTCGGGGTACCATCAAATTATGGTCGCTAAGGAAGATCATGAGAAAACTGCTTTCATCACGCCTTGGGGAACCTTTTGCTGTAGACGGTTGTCATTTGGCCTCATCAATGCCAGGGCAACCTATTAGCGAGCTATGATGGCTTTTTTACACGATTTAATGCACAAAGAGATAGAGATCTACGTGGATGACATCATTGTCAAATCTCGGAAGGAGGAGGACCACTTAGACCATCTAATAAAACTTTTCAACAGGTTACGTAAGTAACACTTGAAGTTGAATCCCGCCAAGTGTGCCTTTGGTGTTAAGTCAGATAAGTTGCTAGGTTTCCTAGTCAGCCACAAAGGGATTGAACTGGATCCTACCAAAATCCAGGCCATCAAGGAAATGCCTATTCCTCAGACAGAGAAGGAAATACGGGGATTTTTGGGAAGAATCAACTTCATTAGCAGATTCATTTCTCAACTCACAGCAACTTGTGAGCCAATCTTCAAGTTGTTAAGGAAGAACTCCTCCATGAAATGGAATGATGAGTGTCAGAAAGCCTTCCTCACAATCAAAGAGCAACTGATTAACGCTCCTGTTTTGGTACCTCTCAGGGATGATGTTCCCCTGTTCATGTACCTGTCCATAAATGATAATGCCATGGGCTGTATGCTGGGACAAAAAACCAATAGAGGCCAAAAACGAGCTATCTATTACCTCAGTAAAAGATTCAGCATCAGTGAACACAAGTACACTCTGATTGAGAAGACTTGTTGTGCTTTAGCATAGGCTTCCATGAGGTTATAGTATTACCTCCATGGTCACACAACCCATCTCATATCCCGAATGGATCCTCTCAAGTATGTGTTCAGTAAGCCTATACTGAATTGTCGGCTGTCCAGATGGTAATTGATCCGACAGCAATTTGACATCGTCTATGTAATGCAAAAGTCTATCAAAGGTCAAGGAATTGCGGATCAACTGGCCGCCGCATCTGCAGGGGACTACAAACCCTTGGAAATGTACTTCCCCGATGAAGGGGTAATGACAATTTAACAACAACATTAGTACAATACATGCCGTACGTGGAGAATATATTTTGATGGAGCTGTTAACACAGAAGGCTTTGGAGCTAGAGCAGTCCTAATATCCAGTACGGGGGAGCAGTATCCCGCCGTCGTCAAATTATAGTTTGTCAGCACTAACAACATAACTGAGTATGAAGGTTGTATCATGGGGCAAAAACTTGCCCGTTCAATGGGCATTAGGCAATTAACTGTCTTTGGCGAATCCAAATTGGTAATCATGCAATCCACAGGAATCTATCAAACCAAAGAATTACATTTGCTTCCTTACCATCGACAAGTTTTACAGATGTCTTTGGAGTTCAAAGAAATCTCATTTCTACATATTCCTCGTAATAGGAATGATTTTACAGATGCATTAGCAACGCTGACCACCTTGGTTTACATACCAGACAAGGAAAACATGCCAAACATCACGTTTACTCTGCAAAGAGCCCCAGTCTATGGGAATTACGTTGGAGAAGTATCGGATGAGCTACCTCCCATCCACAGTCTGTGGTATCAAAGCATCAAGGAGTATCTACGAGATGGATCTACAATCGCTAAGGCGAGTCTAACTGAGAAGAGGCTGATTCATCTACTTGCTAAGAAATTCTACCTGAGCAGAGATGCACTCTACAAAAGAGATACTGGATTAGGTCTCCTCAGATGTCTGGATAAAGACCAAGCTTAGAGACTCATGGATGAGATCCATGGTGGAGTATGTGGCCCTCACATGAGCGGACCCCAACTTGTGAAGAAGATCCTCAGAATGGGGCATTATTGGCTTACACGCAAAGCTGACTATGATGATCACGTCAAAAGGTGCTATCAATGCTTGATTCATGGGAATGCTATCCACGCCCCTCCAAGGGAACTCCACAATATGAGTTTGCCATGGCCCTTCTCAATCTGGGGAATGAACGTGATCGGGATCATCGAGCCCAAAGCCAGTAATGGACATCGATTCATATTCACCATGATCGACTACTTCACTAAATGGGTAGAAGAAGCATCCTTCCCCAGGGTTACTAAAGAAGTTATCATTGCTTTCATCAGAAACAATGTCATCTGTCGATATGGACAACCAGAGGTCATTGTGTCAGACAATGCTAAGAACCTCAACAACAAAATGATGGAGTAGTTATGCAGAAAATTCCACATCAAACACCTCAACTCCGTCATCTACCATCCAAAGATGAATGGTGCTACTGAAGCGGCTAATAAAAACATCAAAAAAAATCATGCAGAAAATGTCCGCCAATCACAAAGGAGGGCCTGACCTCTTGCCTCTAACTTTATTAGCCTACAGAACTTCCATGCGAACTTCCACTGGGGCAACCCCCTACTCATTAGTCTATGGGATGGAAGCAGTGCTCCCCATAGAGGTGGAAATGGAATCCCTCAGAGTATTGTTGGACGCTCAGTTGGGTGAAGACCAATGGGTACAAGACAGGTATCACCAATTGTCTCTAATAGATGAAAGGCGATCCACGACTATCTTCCATGGTAAGTTATATCAGTAAAGGATCGCATGATCCTACAACAGAAAAGTCTAACTACAACAATTTAAACAACATAACTTGGTTTTAAAGAAGATGATTGACAACCAAGATCAATCTAAGGGAAAATTCACTCCTAACTGGGAAGGCCCATTTGTTGTCAAGGAAGTATTGACAGGAGGTGCTCTCAGATTACAGCAAATGGATGGAAATGAATTTCCACAGCTTATCAACTCGGAGACAGTAAAACGGTACTATGTCTGAAGTTACCATCAAATAAACATCCTGGTTTTGATCATCAAATCACTAGTCATTCCAGTTTTGAACCCTTTCCTTTCTACATACTCTTCTGCCCCTCAGGAAAACATGCACTTTAAGCCAGCAGCCTGGTTTTACCTCAATTCAAACCTTCTATACAATCTCTGTTATCCTGAAGACGGGATTTAACCTTTCACAATTTTGGTTATCCTGAAGACGGGATTGAACCTTTCACACTTGCAGTTTATCCTGAAGACGGGATTAAACTTTTCTACGCTTGCAGTTTGTCCAGAGGACGGGATCAAACTTTTTACAAACATGCAGTTTATCCCCATTACGGGATTAAACTTTCCTCTCCCCGCAGTATAGCCTGCACATAGGATTCATGTTTCTCTTCAGCTGCGATTCGTCCTGAGGGGCGAACTATGCCGACCAGATCTCCTCTTCAATAGGAGTATGTAGGCAACCATATGATATATGGCCCGGTCGCAACAATAAAAACAACAAAAACATTTCTGCCCTTTCTTCACAACAAAAACAATAAAAGCATCTCCACACCTATCTGCCTTTCACAATCAGCGTTGAACCTCCTACATTAGGTTTGAACTACGCAAACTTGATCTCCTCTTCAATAGGAGTACGTAGGCAGCCATTTATGGTTTAATCTAACCCCTACCAGAACAAAGATTCTTATCACACTGTACTGGGATCAACCTTCAATTTTCCACATTTCATCAGTTTCAGATCAAAGGGATGTAATTACCCAACCTCTTCTCACAAATAAAAGATTCGGTGACCATCTAAGCTGCGATCGTGCCTCAAAGAGCAATACCAACCCATAAGAGATGGAATTAACTAGGCGTCTCACAAATAGAAGTACTGGAGACCATCTGTGGTGCGGTCAATCTCAGAGAGGAAGAAGCCACCCTCCTCTCCACTTTTTCATACAGGTACCAGTCCCCAGACACCAAAGATGGTAGGGATTTACAGAAATCAATGATCCGTTCTGAGAGATCTTGCGACATCTCAATGTCCATCTATCAAGGAAAAGTTTAAAATGCATTAAGATCACATGGCCCTGAAGAAACAACCAAACATCAAGCAAGTATCAAGGCATAACTAAAAGGGAAGTGAATCAAAATATATTTCCCTGCCATACATAATACTGTTTGATATATAGAGCTGTGCTGTACATGACAAAATGGCTAAGCTAGTCTGTACAGGAAAATACAAAGCTATCTACAGATCTGTATATAGGAAAACTATCAAATCTAGCATGGAATCCCTCTCTGAAGACGGAGGTAACGCTGCAAGCTCTTGCCCAAGGGTATCTACACGAGTTAGCAGATCAGAGGCTAAATGCATGGTGGCATAGTGCTCATCAATGTAAGCACTCATGTCGGCAAGACTGACAATCATCTGGGATCTAACGGAAGTACTATCTGCAATGGCTACTTCCCTAGCAGATAAGGCGGCATCCCGCTCCCCAATCAATGAATCCCTGGTTGATCTAGCCTTATCCCTCTCTAACAGAGCGGTATCTCTCTCATCAAGAGCTGTCAACATCGCGGCCCTAGCCTGATCTCTATCATAGGTCATCAGATGTAAGCTCTGCTCTAAATGTTGTGCCAAATACTGAGTAACAGTGGCACTCGGGGTGGGAGAATCCATCACAAATGCTGGAAGCCCAGCAGTCAAGTCATCGGTGGGAATAACAGCCTCCTCTATAGGCTCCTCATCATCAGAATCAGTCTCCTGCACTATGGATACTACCGCAGCCGATGTAGTCTCTGTCTCTATCCATGCGGAATACTCTGCAGAACAACCTGGATGACTGACAGAAAAATCAGCCAGCTCTCACTGATCCCAACAGGCATACAACCTGGATCTGTCCTCCACTGACAAATGGTATGAAGCGAAGCGCTGACTCACTGCCCCCTCATAAGGATGAAAATCTTGAAACTAGTCAAAATGACACATCATGGCCAGTGGGTGGTAAGTAATCATGCCCCTCAATCCAACCAGAGGGATATAATCCATGCTTGGAGCATGAGTAATGAAGCTGTAGGGTGAGCTAAGCCCTGAACACGGCAATATGGCAAACGGATCCCTAATCCCTACCAGGAAAGCTGACCACGATGCATCATCTGTGTACTTTAGAGGCTGAAAGGAGTATGACATGGCTATCTCCTGGGTGAAACAAAACCCCTTCCATCTAAATGTGCCAATCGGTCTCAAGTGTGACATAAACTACACATACAGCATGACCGAGCTACTTGTAAACACTCTTGCCGGATAAGTGCAGCAGTATGTAGCTAACCTTAGAGTCTCTACAATGATCATCGGTACAATGGTATGACCCTTCTTGAGAGCTCTCACTGCCATAATGACGCCGATATCCAGCTCATCCATGTACCGTGGCATGAAGACGTATAATAATACGTATAGAAGCAGAACGTCTACTCTGGTTGAACACCAATGGTCCTCCGGTGTGGTGAAATCCCCAGAATACCGTGCATAGCTGTCCTCAGAGCCAAACCTGTCAAACAGGAAACGCTGGGATATCACGTGGCCGGATGTAATCTCTTCCTGGACCACTCTACGTATCCCCGATGGGGGTCACAACGCACATCTTTCAAGCATCTATATACGTATCCCCGGCGGGGGTTACAATGCAATGCAACCATTGATACACACATCAATGAAGGTCAAGCAACCTTGACATCATGTCAGCCGATGGTAAGTAAACCATCGAAGCAACCTTCCCCAACAAGGGCTACAACACAATGCTGCCATTGACACATAGATTAATGAAGGTCAAGCAACCTTGACAATACACCCAACAGGGATTTATTCGGTGATACACACATCAATGAAGGTCGGGCAACCCTGACGACGACAAACTGTTGGCAGTACCTCCGACAGAATGAGGGAATATGTTATACACATCCTCAAACAGACAAAGCTTTATCCCCACAGATCTCTTACACACAAGAGGTACATCTATGGAATATAGGCCAGTGTCTAGGATTCAAGACTTTGGTGATAGCCCCAACGTCAACATCCTTGGAGACTTGGATCGTATGTCTAAGCCATCACTGATTGTCATCACAACAGGATTACCTGACAATCATGCATCATACATTTGCATCATGTTGCTGCATATAACATTACTAGTAATTGCTCGTGCCTGAAGGCACGGCGTAACGAAAAATTAGATTAAAATTCGAAAAATACTTTACCACACTACCACAATAATTAATTTTTCTTTAAAAATAGATATCCAGAAAAAATTAAACTTGTCTACAAAACTTACAATTATCAATAAAAATTATCATAATTCACCACACCACCACAATAATTATTATTATTGTTATTGTTGTTGTTGTTGTTATTATTATTATTATTATTATTATTATTATTATTATTATTATTATTATTATTACTATTACTATTATTATTATAATTATAATTATAATTATTAATATTAATATTAATTTTATTATAATTATTATTAATTTATTACTATTATTATTATTATTACTATTATAATAATATTATTATTATATTATAATTATTATTATTTTGAATTAAAATTAGAATGAATCCGAACCGTACTTGTGCTTTCCCGCTCAAATCAATTAGAATGAATCAGAATCTTTATTATATAGATTACTATTATTATTATTATTATTATTATTATTATTATTATTATTATTATTATTATTATTATTATAATTATTATTACTATTACTATTACTATTACTATTACTATTACTATTATAATAATAATTATTATTATTATTACTATTATTAGTACTATTATAATTATTATTAGTACTATTATTATTATTATATTTATTTTTAGTACTATTATTAGTTGTTTTTGTGTGTGTGTGAAAAAGAGGAGAGAGAGAAAGATTTTGTAAGTGAACATGAGAGAGAGTATGGTGTATGAGTGAATTTGATTTGGGCGGGAAAAATATGAGCCTTTAGATTAAGTTGGAAAAATTAAGTTAGAATGAATCTGAACCGTTCTTGTGCTTTGTCAAATGAAAGGTTCAAAATGAGTTCTGTTTTATTATATAGATTTATTTTTAGTACTATTATTATTTGTTTTTGTGTGTGTGTGAAGAAGAGAGGAGAGAGAAAGATTTTGTGTGTAAACATGAGAGAGAGTATAATGTATGAGTGAATTTGATTTGGGCGGGAAGAAATATGAGCCTTTAGATTAAGTTGAAAAAATTAAGTTAGAATGAATATGAACCGTCCTTGTGCTTTGTCAAATGAAAGATTCAAAATGGGTTCTGTTTTATTATATAGATGTTTATCTTGCTTGCATTTCAAGTGTCTAGGATTCTTTATCTTATCCATTCCTTGCATTGCATGAATATGATAAAGAGGGCTATCTTTAGACACTCGAAATTTTCTGCATGCCTATTATTAACATTACAGGAGGGCAGATTCGTCTTTCCGAGATAACCCTAGAAGACAGCTGAAATCCATTCCGGATACTACCGAAAGTGCAGTTCCAACCCGAAACACAAATCGAGAGCATCAGTTCCAACTCGGAACACAAATCAGGAACTTCATCTCAAACCCGGAACACACACCGGGAATGTCATTTCCAATCTCGAAGATAACCCCGAGGTTTGCAAGATCAAACTGTCTCGACGATAACACTGCGACGTTCAGTTCTAATCCCAAAAACAACACTGGGAGTAGCAACTCCATCCTTGGTGATAACCCCAAGGGATGCTTTTGCAGTTCTGGCGATAACTCCGAAATTGTTTGTTTCAAACACATGCGATCAGCTTCAAGCTCAGACCTCCAACCGAGGTAATCATACCTCAAACCCGGAGCTAAGAACGGGCAAATAGGTTCTTTCACAGATGACCTTGCGGTATTCAAACACTTACAACAGTCCAATCTCAGATGTAACCCTCAGCAACGTCCGCTTTCCACTCAAACCGACGATAACCCCGGTAAGGAGTTAAAAATATCATCTTACCGTCTCAACAAGAAGATATCACGACATACCAACAAGTAGTCCAATCAGAGATGTAACCTTGAGCAACGTCTACTTTCAACTCAAACCGGCGATAACCCCGGTGAGGAGTCAAACATCATCTTGTCTCTTTAACACCTCCGCGTCGTCTCGACACTTCATACATACATACATACATACATACATACATACATACAACAATGTCCCACAAGAATCAAGGAGTAACAATGTCGAGTGAATATAACGCGTGGCAGTACTTTGGATAGAATTTGAAGCTTGAAGACCATGGGCATAGACCTCTCTTCTTAACTTCGTACAACCTCTAATCCATGTCATTGCGTAACTCTCGACATAAGCAGTCCGAAGAAGATCAGATATACCTCGTTCGGATGCTCGGATTGAAGTTCTGCAAGTTCGAGCAGACATTATAGTGCAAGAGTGCACGTACTATGAGACGACGGGACCCACAAGGCTTGAATGCACCACGACCAGCCGCAGGTACAATCGCGACTGCCGCAGGTGTACCCGCGGCCATCCTTCTATATATATAAGCCTTGGGGTCAGCCATTTTAAAGAGAGGAGAGAGAGAAAAGGCGAGGAAGCCCTGTATATTTTACTCTGCATACACATCTTTTGAGTGTTTCCTCACTTTTAAACACTTGTTAGCTCACATATAGCTATCTTTTATCCGGCGGGAGCTGAGTGTTAATCCATTTAAAGTCATTGAAGTATACTTTGGCAACCCACTATAAGCCTTCTCACATTATGTGACAACCAGAGAAATTAGACAATTTATGAAAATATTAAATGATTGATTTAAGGTCAAATATTAGACCTAGACAGAAAATAAGTGTATGCGTTTAATGTTTTTGGGATTGAATTTTGAGGATTTCAAAATTTGGTGAAGGATATAGGTGAATTATACAGGATTAAGGATTTATGTGATTACATTCTGTGTTTATGGGTAATGATGTGTTCAGAATGTGGTTAAGGGTCAAGGGTTGACCAGATTAATTACATCTGTGTTAAACCCTAATTATATTTTAAGAACAACAGCGTTCGGTTAGAAAACCCTAACGTCTAATAAGAAACCCTAAAAATCGGTTCTGGAAACCCTAGTTTCATTTCCGGGAAATCCGAAACCCTAATTCGGTGAATGGAACCCTATATTGGGAATGCAATGTTATGAACAAGGTTAAACGCCATTAATTTTAATTAATTAGGAAAAACCCTAATGAATTGTTTAAAATCTTAATTGATTATTTGGAAACCCTAATACCAGATCTGAAAACCCTAATTTCAGATTTTGATAAAATGAAACCCTAATCTGGGAATATAACGGACAATTTTAATGCTTAAGTGCTATTAATTAAGTCTAATTAGGGTAAATGTTAATTAATTAACAAACCCTAATTTCCAATTTTTGGAACCCTAATTGTTCCGTCAGAAACTCTAATTGTTCCGTGGTGGAAATTAATGGCTAAAATTAGCAATGCTAATTAGGAAACCCTAATCCTAATTATTTTAATTTAGGAGTAATTAGAAAACTCTAATCTAATAACGAGATTTAATTTCTAAAATTAGAAAATTATTTTCTATTAGAAAACCCTAATTTGTGGGTTACAAACCCTAATCTGTGATTTTGACCCTAATTGCATAATTATCGATTGTAATTATGAAATGCTAATCCTAATTAGCAAGAATGAAAGTATGATTAAGGAATTTTAATATAATTAGTAAATCCTAATTATAATTTTGAAATGTTAATTTTCTAATTTTTATAACCGAAATTCGGAAATGGTAGAAATTAAATTACAAAGTTATGGGTTAAAACCTAAACCCTAAAATGATCCAAACCCTAAAGATTAAGGGATTCATCAATTGCAAATCCTAGAAAATAAATGGAAAGGACAAAAATGCCCTTTTTAGTATTATTTTTTTTAGCTTGCAATCTTGGCAAGATCTTGGGTTGTTGAGCAACCCTAGCCCTAGCCCTAGCATAGCCTTTGACAAAAATCCAGCTATCTTGCCTTGGATCAGCAACATTCAATGAATCCAACTTTATATAAATGGATTTGGAGAGAGAAAGTGAATAATTTTAGTCATTTTGCAACTTTGCTTTCACCAACTATTTCTCTCACCAAACCTCCGAATTTATTAAGTAATTCAGTCCCTAAACATGATCTTTATCAAGCCAAGAACAAACATCAAGGATCAGAATCATTGATCAAAGCTCAAAGTGGTATAAACCCTAATTTTTGAAATCCTTGATCTTATGTTTAATGTTGTTGTTTGTTGGTTATATATGTGATATAAGGTGTCAATTAGAGATCTGGGTTGTTGGATCATGGATCCATAACACCTAGAGGCTCGGATTTAATGTTTATAGAAATCTGGAAATCTAGAAAATTTGGACCTGACAGCCGAATGTCAGGGCCTCTAGATCTTTATGTGTTATATTTTTTGTGTATGTTATGTTTTGGATGTGTTCTATGTCATGAGGACTAGGATCTGAAACTTGAATCAACCTTATATCATGTCTAGATCTCCAGATACAAGCGGTCAAAGTTCGTTGACCATTCACGTTTTCTGGATTTCTGGGCAAACCCAGAAACCCAGATCGTCTGACAACCTTTTTGAAGCTTTTGATCTTGCTGTACTTTGATTACTTGGCCAAGTTGTTGTTGATTAGTTGTAGTCTGGTATATAGAATACACATTAAAGTCTTTAGATCACTTAGATCATAACTGAAATAGCAGGAAATCGAGGTCAAACCACCGTTGACCGACTGTTCTTGACGAAATCTGGAAAACCCAGAAATCGTGAAGAACAGTGCTTGACCCGTACTTTGACCGGCTTGGATCGGGTGTATAAGTTGTTGTTTGACTTATGTTTTTCTTTATTAATGTACCTTAACATAATGACTATAGATCTGAACCTTATCATCACATGAAACATTATCGGATCATGTAGCTAATCGAGTCGCAAACTGACCACTCGAACCTGTCTGGGTTTCTAGGTAACCCAGAAAACCCAGCAGGCCTCTGACAGTATTTTTGAAAGCTTGGATCTTGCCGGTTAGTGATGTTATGGTTATAAAACTTGTTCATAATTGTAGTATTACATTTATACTACAATATTAGCACTTTAGAAGACCCAGAAATCATAAGGAACACAGATTAAAACTGGTCAAACAAGGACCCTCGAACTATGTCAAGAACACTCAAGAACACCTATAGCGACGGTTCTGTCGCTATAGGGCCCTTTAACGACGGTTTATTTCTTATTTTCCGGAAATTAATTTAAAATTAGAAAAAAATGGTTTTTAATTATTAAAAATACAAAATAAATTATGAAAAATTATTTTAAAGTCTTAAAAATAGTTTTTAACTATTTTGAGTATATTTCAAAAATATTTGGTATTTTTGGAATGTAAATGGTATTTTATTATAATATTATAATATTAAATAAATTATTTAAAAATAGTTTTTAATTCATGAAAAATAATATTATGGTATAAGAAAATATTTTAAGTTATTTTTGATGACTTTTAATATTTTGGGATGAAATTCATTAATTAATAAATATTAATGATAATTAGTTTATTTAATGGATATATTAAATAAATTAAGGAAAAATGGAATTAATGCTTTATAAATCATATAAAAATGATTTAAGTGTTATAAAAATATTTTAAGTTATAAAATGTAACTTTTAATATTTTGGCATAAAAATATTAATATTTTAATATTAATAGCAATTATCGGATAATGGATTTAATGGTTTAAAAATCATATAATTATAATTTTAAGGTATTAAAAATACTTTGATATATTATAATTATATTATAATATTATGTTGTGATTTCATTAATATTTTATATTAAATGAATATTAATGATTAAGAAATTATGTGGTATTTAAGTCATTTAAATACGGTTTTAATGATTGACAAATGGTGATAAATGATAATAATTATCCGAAAATTATTACGAGCCTAGGAAAAATGTTTTGACTGATAAGAAAATTATCTGTGATATTGTTAAGTATTAAGTCAGAGTTTAATTGAACTTAAACTCGATAAAAGTCCGACTAGACCATCGGGATGTTAGAATTGTGTCGGTTTCAAGTCAGACTGAAATAGTTTGACCTGATACTAAGTCTTATGTATTGTAAAGACTGATAGGGTTATGTGGTAATGTGTTTAGGTTATTTTGTGTATATAAATATAACAGTAATATACTGTGATGATATTATTCTAATATTGGAGATCTATATTATTAATATTAGGTCTTCGGGTAAAGTGTTATTAAATTGCGTGCGGTAATCAACGGTTCAGGCAAGTTTTCTTATACTTAACTCTAATAAGAGTAGTTTCTTCAATCTTATGGTTAATCATTGCTGATTGACACGAAAATTGTATTCTGTACATCTTGCATGTATAAGTCAGGTATGAAAGGCTGATCACCTTCATTACCAGTTGGTTCAGAAATGTTTGTTCATGTATAATACTTGTTCAGTCAAAAATTTGTTCGTGCTAGTTCTCAATTATATTGATGAATTATAGCAAGCCCTTTATTCATACACTTCAATCATGATATATCGTTATATTATTGTATATAAACTTGTTGGGCAACTTTCATGCTCACCCTTGCTATATCATGATAAAACATTGCATATAAGGCGAATGCGTTCGGATACAGGAAACGATTAAAGCCAAGTTTGGCTTGGGATATAAAGTGCAGCTAGTTGTAATAGCGTATTTGATAAATATTGTTGTGTAATAGATATTTTAGGAAATGTGTATTAAGTTAAGGTTACTCGACCTTGGAGAATAATGTGTAATGTATTGTATAAAAAATTTATGTTTATATCTTCCGCAAATAGTTATAGAATTAGTGTACCGAGTCCGCGGCGATTCGGGGCCCGGATTCGGGGCTGCTACAGTTGGTATCAGAGTTGTTGGTTATGAAGCTTAGGTAGTAATACTTGAGACAAATAACCGCAGTGATTAGGATTAGGAACTAACTCAAGTCGAGTTAGTGTGTCGGTAAGATTCAAAGATGAATCTCGGCGAGTGTAAAGACACAAAGTTCCCTAACTCTGATAATAAAGTTGAACAGTAATGGTGAATAGATCGAGTCTAAAAGACTGAAGGTGCAGGGATAGAAGATCGTAAAACAAAAACGATCATAGGCATAGAAATAAATCGTAATATATACGATAAGATCACCCGTGATCTGATAAGGTTATGACAGTCAGAAAGAATCAATCTTATGATTGAAAAGTTTACAGCAAGATGCTGTTTGTAAGTTGTACTATGAAATGGTACTATGAAAACTCATGAAAGAGTTATGGATTATGAATACGAATTGAATTCGTATTGAAAAAGGGGGTTAAGATTAGGTGGGGATTTCAATGAGGACTTGAGCCAGCAACAGAGTTGTATGATTCCTTGTATGGGCGGGGAATTGTACTTGGTGTAAAAACTACTTAGTTGGTGGCATTGGTAATAATTGAAATGTTGTGTCATGCTAGTTATTATATATAGATAAATAGGTCATAGGTAGAGAATATATGATTAAGTACGAGTTCTTAGAACTCATACTTATGTGACATTCTTGACGCATAGTTATATGAAATGTTTATGAGCCCCTCAGGGAACGGACGCCAAAGGTCAGACTAGGGTAAGTTCGTAAACTCATATAATTGTGGCCAGGTTATGAACTCATAAGTGTGGTTTTATGAATTGAGTATAGTTGTGTGTGAATGGAGTGTTAAGGATTATAGGAACAGATAGATTGTTAAGCAAATGATCATTAGTGGAGAATTAGGTTTTCTTAAACCCCTAGCTTTGCTAAACCTCAATTTTGATATCAAGCTAAATACGCACTATGTGCCTTTTAAAAAAAAATTGTTTTTATTTATCACTTATGTACCATGTAACCTGGTGCAGAGATGATAAAAATGATGGAGTCATCAATGCAGTATTACTTAGTGTTAATTTGACTTAAAGTCACTATTCCACTATGGTATGATGTAGCATGATAAAATCACCAAATGACGGAATCCTCAACGGACTGTTAAATACAGTGCGGCATCATTACGTCATTCTTGAAAATGTTTTCAAAAACTACAAGTGTTTATTGAAAGAAATTTCCCGAACCAAAATTATTTTGCTACGAAATCAAATAAGACTGAGGTAAGAAATTTTGTGCGCCTAAGGCGGATAAGAGGAACAAATTGTTCCGACCAGCAGTACTTGGCCAGTACAGGGCATATCGGGCTGATCACCCTTGTGTCCGTAAGTTATGACGGTTTGCGGATGAATTTCCATAAAACCTTTGCGAAAATGAAAAACAACCAGTCTATACGATTCCTCAGCACAGTTTTAAAATTTTTACCCTTGTAAGTGGTGTATTGGGTAGCATGTAATATGTGTGAATGGTGTAAGGTGCACGGTGTAAGGTGTAAGGTGAATTTTGGGGACGAAATTCTTATAAGGAGGGGTGAATGTGACAACCCGAGAAATTAGACAATTTATGAAAATCTTAAATGATTGATTTAAGGTCAAATATTAGACCTAGACAGAAAATAAGTGTATGCGTTTAATGTTTTTGGGATTGAATTTTGAGGATTTCAAAATTTGGTGAAGGATATAGGTGAATTATTCAGGATTAAGGATTTATGTGATTACATTCTGTGTTTATGGTTAATGATGTGTTCAGAATGTGGTTAAGGGTCAAGGGTTGACCAGATTAATTACATCTGTGTTAAACCCTAATTATATTTTAAGAACGACAGCGTTCGGTTAGAAAACCCTAACGTCTAATAAGAAACCCTAGAAATCGGTTCTGGAAACCCTAGTTTTAGTTCTGGGAAATCCGAAACCCTAATTCGGTGAATGGAACCATAGATTGGGAATGCAATGTTATGAACAAGGTTAAACGCCAATAATTTTAATTAATTAGGGAAAACCCTAATGAATTGTTTAAAATCTTACCAGATCTGAAAACCCTAATTTCAGATTTTGATAAAATAAAACCCTAATCTGGGAATATAACTGACAATTTTAATGCTTAAGTGCTATTAATTAAGTCTAATTAGGGTAAATGTTAATTAATTAACAAACCCTAATTTCCAATTTTTGGAACCCTAATTGTTCTGTCAGAAACTCTAATTGTTCCGTGGTGGAAATTAATGGCTAAAATTAGTAATGCTAATTAGGAAACCCTAATCCTAATTATTTTAATTTATGAGTAATTAGAAAACTCTAATCTATTTACGAGATTTAATTTCTAAAATTAGAAAATTATTTTCTATTAGAAAACCCTAATTTGTGGGTTACAAACCCTAATCTGTGATTTTGACCCTAATTGCATAATTAACGATTGTAATTATGAATTGCTAATCCTAATTAGCAAGAATGAAAGTATGATTAAGGAATTTTAATATAATTAGTAAATCCTAATTATAATTTTGAAATGTTAATTTTCTAATTTCTATAACCGAAATTCGGAAAGGGTAGAAATTAAATTACAAAGTTATGGGTTAAAACCTAAACCCTAAAATGATCCAAACCCTGAAGATTAAGGGATTCATCAATTGCAAATCCTAGAAAATAAATGGAAAGGACAAAAATGCCCTTTTAGTATTATTTTTTTTAGCTTGCAATCTTGGCAAGATCTTGGGTTGTTGAGCAACCCTAGCCCTAGCCCTAGCATAGCCTTTGACAAAAATCCAGCTATCTTGCCTTGGATCAGCAACATTCAATGAATCCAACTTTATATAAATGGATTTGGAGAGAGAAAGTGAATAATTTTAGTCATTTTTCAACTTTGCTTTCACCAACTACTTCGTGGCAGTTGATTTCTTTTACAGCTTTATTTACATTTCGTCCCACATGGAGTTTACTTCGTGGTGGTTGATCATGTCCATATATATATATATATTTGCCACTTTTATATATTTATATTTCTGATTCCCCATGGAATTGCTTCGTGGTGGTTGATCATGTTTGTATATATATATATATATATATATATATATATATATATATATATATATATATATATATATATTTACAACTTTTATATATATAACTACTTACTGCTTTCCATACAAATTAAAGTATAATGTGAGCCTAGGAATCATGTGATCACAAATTCAGTCTACTGAATCTAGATTCGGTTCCCATGATGGACATATTTTTCAGCTGTAAGCAGCTTGTACATTATTTTACAGTGTCTGAATTTCATTGGATGGCTATCATGCCCATGAGGAGTTCAATACTGCTGTATATTATTTTCTCGAGAATGCTTCGCATCTCGAAAATAAAAGCAAACAAGCCGAACATTTAATAATAAAATGGAAGTATGAAAAGGTCTCAATTCCTATTGAGCACAGGGTTTGAAAAACCTCTTTTACAAAACTTCATTGCTATATCTTGGTTAAAACTGAATTTTTCTATAAAATTCAAACCTTGTGTATATAGGTGCGAACGAGGCCTCACACTACTTTTAAATAATTGCACATTGATCCACACACACACACACACATTCATTAACAATTTCTTTGAAAAGTGGCGGTCACCATGGTAACACGGATGTCCTGGGGTGCCTAACACCTTCCCTCCGCATAATCAAGCCCCCGGACCCAAAATGAATCTCGGTTTCACAAACCCGTCTAGCAGTGTCAAATCACTGGGTCAATGTGCAAACCTTTTTGGCTGCGTTAGTGCAACCAATTAAATACACCAACTGGCGATTCTTAAAGTCAAATCGTCGACATTATACATGTCTGACCTTTTTCACTTGTTTTTTCAAATAAATCTCATATTAACATGAGAACACTAAAGAACAAGTAACGAAAAGGGACACTCAAATATCCCTACATCGACAGGTATAGTTTTAACCATGAGAAAGCCATGTCATACTCCTTCAAGCCAGCGGAGTGTATAAACGCTACGTCTTGGTCGATATTCTTGGTAAGGATCGCAGATTCGTTTGACATTCTACCGTGTACAGGGCTTAGTTCACCTTACAGCTTTATTACTCATGTCCGGGCATGTATTATCTTCCTCTAGTTGGTTTGAAGGGAATAACCACTTACCACCCACTGGCCATGATGTTAAAGTTTGACCAGTTACAGGACTTCCATCCTTTTGAGGGGGCTTTGAGTCAGCGTTTGGCTTCTCGCCACTTGTTAGCAGAGGAAAGATCAAGGGTGTATGCCTGTTGGGATCAGTGCGAGCTAGCTACATTTTCTGTTAGCCATCCGGGCTGTTCAACAGAGTATTCTGCATGGATGGAGACAGAGACAACATCAGCTGTAGTAGTATACACAGTGTCGGGGATTTATTTTGATGATGGGGAGCCCACAGAAGACATTTATCTTCCCAACGAGGAGGAGCTATTCACTGGGTTAACAACAGCTCTTGTAGATTCTCTCAATACGAGTGCAACTGGGATCCATCATTCAACACAGTATTTAGAGTAAAGTCTTCATTTGATGACCTTTGAGAGAGATCAAGCTAGAGCCTTGATGTTGACAACTTTTGATGGGAGAGATGCCGCTCTATTGGAGAGAGAGAGGAGGCTGTAGCTCATAGAGACACCGTTATTGCTGAGCGGGATGAGGCTAGATTATCCATAGATGCATTGATTGTTGAGAAGGATGTTATATCTTCCCGTGATGTGGCCATTACAAATAGTACTTTAGTGAGATCCCTTACTATTGGCATGCTTGCCGATATGAGTGCATATATTTATGAGCAGCATGCCACCATGCAGTTGGCTCCGGATTTGTTAGCTCATGTAGATACCCTTAGGCAGGAGCTTGCAGCGTTGCCTTCTTCTTCGAAGAGAGATGCCATGTTGGAATTGATAGTTCGTATATCCACGGGATTGTAGTAGATTTGTATTTTCCTGCACAAACTAGCTTAGCCATTTTCCCATGTACAACACATATTGTATATATCAAACAACATTATATATGGCAGGAAAATATATTTTGATTCACTTCCCTTTTAGTTGTGCCTTGCTACTTGCTTAATATTTACATGCTTCTTCTAGACTTGTGATCTTGATGTATTCTGAACTCATCCTTGATGGGTGGACATTGAGATGTCACATGATCTTTTTGAATGGATCGTTGATCTCTGTGTATCCCTACCCTCTTTGGTGTCTTGGGACTGGTTTATTTATGTAGATGTGGGGAGGATTGTGACTTTTCCTCTCTGAGATTCACCGCACCACAGATGGTTGTCGATACTCCTATTGAAGAGGAGATCCCAAATAGTTCCATCTCTTATGGATTGGTGTTGCTCTTTGAGGAATCAACCGCAGCTTAGATGGTCGCCAACTCTCTCATTTATGGGGAGGCCAGATAGTTCCATCCCTTTGGTTTGAAGCCGATGAAATGTGGTGGATTGAAGTTTGATCCCAGTACCGTTGACAAGTATTTATTTTGGTAGGGGTAAGACTGAACCATAAATGTCTGCCTACATACTCCTATTGAAGAGGAAATCAGGTCTGCGTAGTTCGAACCTGGTGTAAGAGGTTCAACGTTGTATGTGAAGGGGTAAAAAGGTGTAGAAATGTTTTTGTTGTTCTTTTTTTGTTTGTATAGAAGGGTGTAGAAATGTTTTTGTTATTTTTGTTTTATTGCGACCGGGCCATTAGAAAATGGTTGGCTATGTACTCCCAGTTATCGCGGTGACCAGGTCGACGTAGTTCGCCCCATGTTCAAGACGATTTGCAGCCAAAAAAATTTGAACCCATGTTCAGGACAAATTGCAGGGAAAAAGTTTGATCCCATGTTCAGGACAAATTGCAGGTGCGAAAAAGTCTTATCCGTAGTGGGATAAAACTGCGGGTATGAAAGGTTCAATCCCTGGTGGAATTGTGACAACTCGAATTTTTATAAGTTATTAAAATAAGAATTTAATAATTAAATTCTTATTATAAGGTGTATATATTTTGAATTATGTGATTTGGTGTGAAGAAAATTATATATTCATATGTTGGAGAAAATGAGATTTAATAGTTAATTAAACTATTAAAGAAATTAAATAATATTAGTTAATTTAATTAAGTGAAATTATATTATGAGATAATATAATTTTAATTGTTATGCGTTGTGGGCAATGGAAATTATTATGAGTTAAGTTTCATAAATAGTGTGAATAATTCACTTAATTAAAATAGCGAATTAATACAAGTATAATTGATTTAATAAAGTGAGAAGCTAATATATTGCATGAAAATATAAATGTTAGTATAATACGAGTAAAATATTTATTAAGTACATTAAATATTTTAGTTGAAAGCTTTATGGAATAAAATAAATATTTATGGTATTCCATAAATATTTGATGGAAATTGCCATGGGATAATTTATTTAAGTGTGATAAAATAGATGAGATTTATACGTATTTTATTACGCTAGTATAATGGTGATATTCTAATTTAATTAAATACTTAAATTAGAGGAGTGAGAATTTGTTAAATAAATTGTGGCAATAAAACTATATAATAAATGAGTTATTACCATAAATTAAAAGAGTTTTAAATTTGATTTTACCAAACAAAGTCTTAGAGCTTTTAAAATTCTTGTTTTGCTAAACAAGACTTAAGAAATGATTAAGTCATTATTTTAAGTGGTTGTACCAAACAAGGCATAAAGGTTGTAAGTTATTAATTTTTTAAAAGTGGTTTAGCCAAACAAGCCTTATGTCTTTTGATTTTTTTTAAAAATAACTGACATCAGTTATACATATAATTATATTATATATTAATATGTATTATATTATACGTTATATTTTCTAAGTTACGTAAGTTGGAAAAGAGAGAAGAAGAGAGAATATAGAGAAGAAGAAGAAGAGGAGGAAGAAGACGAAGAAGAAGAAGGGAAACCTTGAGAAAACAAAAGAAAGGCTTTCATTATCTCCATCTTTTCTCCTAATTCAACCTAGAAAGTTATAAAACTAACCCTTATACTAAATTAAGATGTTTTGTATTTAGTCTTTGTAAAATTAGATTTTCATATTGTGAATTTATATGCATATATGGTGTTCATGTGTTTTCATGTATACGCTTACATGAGATTTTTATAGTTGTTCAAAGGTTTCAATTCACAAAGATATGATGAACATGATGAAATTATGTTCATATTGTTTGATTATGAAGTTTATGTTGAAAATTGTGCTTAAATCTTTGATGTGAGTATGAGTTATGTGTAATATATATTATGATATATTATAAGTTATATGGTTGTTCTAGCAATTCAATCCATGTAATTCTGATAAACAAGAGGAATTTTGTTCATAATGATTTTTCGTGAATTAATTTCTGAAAAATGGCTTTTGAAACTATCAAATTGATGTTTGGTTATGATTTATTATTGAAATTAATCATGTATTAAGTTAGTATGTTAAGAATATACGTTATCACAATTGGAATTACTTGAATTGGTTTAAAAATGAATTCACAGTGAAGAATTTCGCTATGAATGTTAAAAGAAGAGGAAATAAGAGAAATAGAAAAATTAAAGGTTGTAATCTTTGATATTTATGTTGTTTATGTGGTTAGAAACGTGTTAGAAATATTAGTTTATGTTTCTGTAAATATATTATACCTTGGGTAGGTTGGTATGGTTGTTAGAAAGGAGTTTATAGACCTAATTTGGCCTTTTGTAGTGTTCTAGATCAAAAATCACAAAAACACAGAAGGGACCCCCACCCCGACGGGCGCCCCTAGTACAAAAAACCCCACCCCGGCAGGGGGGGTAGTCTGTCTAGACAAATTTTGAAAAAAAATTGACCGGACAAGTTTTACTAAAACGAGCATAACATTTTCATACGAACTCTAATTGAGGTGATTCAAGATGATCCGGAACGAGGACAAGTAGACTTAAAACCTTTGTTCTTTAAGTTTTCCAATTTTATGTCTGGAATAGTGGTCAAAATGGTCATCTTTAGGACTATTGTGTTTTCAGGGGCACTCGAAGGGTGTCGGGCATGCACGTATGCATGTGTAATGCTTTTTAAGATAAAAGATATTTTTCTAAGTTATAAAACATGAATGTTAGTAAACATAATGAGGCTTAAAATTAATAAATATTATATTAGATAAGTTGTAGAAGTATATTAAGCATACACAAGAGAGACAAATCGGGCGTGTGACGAATAAACGTCGAAACGCCGTGATAAGTGTTAATGAACGTAAAAAGTGTTTTAAGTCAAATAAAATGAATATTATAAATTATGAAATAGGTTTAATATAAAACCAATACTGATTATTAGCAAGATTTAAACACTTGAATGAATTTTGAATATTACATAAGTCGAAAAGCTAACACAATCTAATTGAACATTGTGCGCTAATTAATATGAAAGATTATGAGATGTGGAGTAGAGTTTGCATTACAATTACTATGTGTTGTAATGTGACTAATAGTTGATGTGTATGATTATATAATTGTGTAGGGCACGTGAAGTGCAGATAACTGTAAGTTGTTAAACTGTTGTTGGTAAACAACAATCAAGGAAAGTCTTTCAGTTCCTATTTGTTATGTGAACTTGATGATGAACTGTTTTAAATATTTGTTGTAAAGAGCATGATGTGTACTATATATATTGAAAGTATGAAACGTTAAAGTCAATTTATGACTAAGTTGATTGAATAATGAATGTTGATTGAGTAAGAAACTCAATCTTTATACTAGTTATATGAAATGCAGTATGTATGTTATGTTAGTCCAATGTTTATGAGATATATGTCGAGCATGTTATTATGTGCTATGTTATGCCTGAAAACTGTTAGATTTTACTGGGTTGTCGAGCTCAGCCTTGCAAATAACCACTTTTGCAGGTTAAATATTTAAGGTTAAGTTATGTGCTACTTGAAAGATATGAATCATATGTGATACTTGAAGATTTATATACTTTGATTGAGTGATTATTATTTGAACCATGTTTAAGGTTCCGAATAATGTATTAATATTGAATTGTAATATCATTTTACGATGTAAACTCTTGTAGTATTAAAATAATTCTTAGATATTTAGATGTAAAGGTTGAAAGTTCTAGGAACGAGAATAGTTTGAAATAGAAAATTTTAATTGTAATACAAAATTTTAATTATTTCGTAAATTTCAATGGTTGTATTATCGTTTAATAATGTAAAATTAGAGGTTGAATGTATTATTAACGACCGAAGTCGAGAATTAAATTGTATGAAATTTGGGGTTGTTACAGTTGGTATCAAAGCTGATAGGTTTGAAACCTTAGGTAAGAATACCTTAGGCTATAACCTCAGAGAAGAGAGGTGCAGATAATGAAAGAATAAGCTTAGATAGAGTTTGAACAATAAGAAGTAATTTAAGAAATTTATAAAGAAGGGATTAAAACATGTGTGAGATGATTCAAAGAAGAATCTCGCAGAGTTATAAGGAATATGAATGTGAGGTTACCCAACTCCAATAATAAGGATGTAAGGTGATAATAAATAGACAATGTCTATAAGAAGAGAATGATAAAGAAGTTAAGAATAAAAAGTTATATTTAAGTATGGTACAATTGTACTCTTTAATAGTTGATGTATGATATCTAGGCTAAATGATTCCTTTATAGAGCGGAGGTATATACGAACTAGCAACTCGGAACCTAGTTTGTTGGTTGTTTGAGGAAAACCACCCAGCGTACCATATTAAAACTATTAGAGACTCGATGTGTACCAAGTGTAGAAAATGGATACGTATGATGAAAATGTGGAACTCAAATGAAATGTTGATCAATGTAAATGAAGTTAGAAATTCTTAAAGTAAGAATTGTTATATAAACAAGAGAATGTAAATAAGAATCTTGAAGAGCCAAGATAACGAATAATAGCCAAGATAAGAAATGAGAGTTGCCTAACTCAAATAGCCAAGATAATGAATAATGTCGTAAATGATGAAAAGAAAGAAAGAAAGAGGATCGTAAAACAAAACGATCACGAGTTAAGAAAAGAATTTTAAGGGAGATGATTATAGAATAAGATCAAGACGTGATCGGTTTAAGTTATAAAAGAAAGACGGTCTGTAATGTTTGAATAATTATAGCTTGATGCTATGAAGGTAATGTACTATGATATAGTACGAGTTAAACTCACAAGGAGTTATAGATAATGTGATACAATGAATTCGTATTGAGCAAGTTAAGGGCAAGTTAAGAATAAGTTAAGAGTAAGGTAATGTTAGGTGGGATTTCAATTGAGGACTCATATGGTGACTAAGTTGTACAAACCTTTGTATGGGCAGAGATTTTGTGCATGTACTTGGTTTATCACATTGATAATCATTGGAATGTCGGTGTCGCGCTATCAATGTATGTGTGGTGAAAAGGTGATTCTTTTTCTCATGTGTATATTTGATAGTTAGAAACTATTATGATTAGTCAGATAATATTAGGATTAGGTGCGGTTCTTAAAACTAATGCATATGCTAAGTTCGTGACTCATAATAATATGGTATGTTTTGAACCCCTCGGCGAATGGACGCCTATGGTCTGACTAGGACAAGTTCTTAAACTCTTATTATTGTGGCAAGTTCCTGAATTTCCAAAGTGTGGTAAGTTTGATGAACTATTTTGGGTAGAAAAAGGTTATAGTATAGAGAGCATTGATGAAGTTGAAGATTGATAGAATAGTTAAGTAATGAAGTAATGGAGTAAAGATTGAAGTTGATGGATACCTGGATATTCTAAATCTACTAGCTATGCTAGACTTTCAAGATTTATTGACTTCGTGCCGATGTTTGTACTTTTGATTTTTGAAAAATGTTGGATCACACTAGTGACCAAAGAATTTTTAAAACAGTGCTATTATTCGTAAATCTATGCTGTTTGTTTCGGCTAGATAAAAAAATATATGATTTTTAAATTTTCAAAATATATTTTAATTATATGTATCGGGTGATATGATAAACGATGGAGTCATCAATACAATGGAACCTGGTGTTGGATGTGATCTTATGATTGTCAGCCCACTATGGTGAGATGTAGTATGAAAACATCATAATCATGATGTCATAAAGGATTTTTGAGATTTCTTTGAGATATGAGAATATATGTATATGTATATTTCGATTGATGTCCGAATTGTTGTAGAAGTCTATGCTATTTAATTCAGCTAGATGATAAGTAGGGTTTAAACCTACTTATTCGGTATCTATTACTTGAATTAGTTGCTTAAACTCACGTTTCTTAGTTACTTTTCATGCATTTTATGTTCATTTTGTAGGTTATATGTTTAGGAGCGGTGTACGCGACCATTGGTATGAAAAAAACAAGGAAAATACAAAGAAAAACAATCCGGATATCGTTTGGGCTTTTATGTTTATTTCATGTTCTTGGCTTGGAACTTGACTTACATTGTATACCATCTTCTTAGATTTGTGGAACATCTTGAATCATTCCAATCGGAGTTTGGATGCAAGAGTTATGACATTTGTACCAACGGACGTTGAATTTCGCTATATTGGATGGTCATTTACATAGCAGTCACTTCTAGTCCAATTTCGACCATCATCCATTCGTTATTTGTCAAATCTCAAAGAATTAAAGTTGTAGAGCTCGTCGATATCTTCAATTTGATAGGTGACAGGCCCCGTAACTCTTTCCGGATCAAAAGTTATGAATATTTTACCAGAGGACGCTGCAGTAGAAAAATAATTGGCAGCTTACTTGCAAGCCGGGGCTTGCCCTTTTGTGCTTTGATAGCAAGCCGGGGCTTGGGGTCAAGAATCAATAGCAGGCCACTAGCAAATTGGGGCTTGCTATTTACAAGGCAAATAGCAAGCCGGGGCTTGGGTATGCGTGGAAAGAGGAGATTTTGTCCGAATTTGAGTTTAATAAGGATTGTTTCAAGATGTTTGATTCAAGGACTTCCAAGAGGACTTAAAGACATATAAAGAGGCTTATAAAAGAAGGAGATTTACAAGGATTAGAGTGAGTTTTTGGAAGAATTCCATTAGATTAGATTAGAGTAAATTAGAACAAAACCCTAGTTCTAATGAGTTTTGGAGATTGAAGCAACTTGGAGACCATTGAAGATTTAAAGTAGGAGCAAGGAGGGAGCATCAAATCTACAGATAATAGATTATATCTTCTCATCTTCTTCTATCTTTGTCTTTTATTGTTTATTCAATTGTGGATTCTTAGTTTTAATTCAATGAGCTAATTCTTTGTTTGAGATTACAGTGGATCTTATTGTGTAATTTATTTTAATATGCTTCGTTATCAATTGTTATGTTCTATCGTGAGGATTGTCTATTGTGATTTGGACTTAATGGTTTAATTGATTGGCCATCAATTACCGTGATAATCTATATGAACTCGAGAGATAAAGTATTGATTTAGATCTAATCATGATATCATATGTTCAAGATTTTGTTAATAACTTAAACTTGATGAGTGTTATGGTAGAGACATGCTTGACATCGCATGTAATCAGATAGAGAACTTATTCTTAAACCTTCTTCAATTGTAATTCACATAGAGATATAGTTGGTTAGTTGATTAAGGTGTTTAACGGATTTCTATCTTAATTGTGGATTGACGTTAATACGATATTAGTGCATCGAGAGGTGGTTAATACTACTTTAGTGTTCTTGATTAACAATTCGGGATAGAGAATAATTGATGAGAAGTGTGTTAGCTTAAATGAAGTAATAAGTGAAGTTGTGATCTTAAATCTCCATAGTCTTAATTTAACTAGTGAAATTTAATAGTAGTTTAATTTATATAATTTGAAATTCATTCGTTTAAATAAGATTGAGTTGGTTACGGGTTAGTACTTGGTGATATTTATTAATTAATTCTCTATGGGAACGACACTCAACTTATCACTTTATTACTTGTTGACCACGTATACTTGCGTGTTGTGCGTAATTAAATTTTACCCAACAAGTTTTTGGCGCCGTTGCCAGGGAATTAGTTTAATATTTTTTTCCCAATATTAGCTTCAATCAAATTAGTCTTAATTTAAACATTTTTAGTTTTATTTTTAATTCTCTTCCTATATTTCCCTCTTTTTGGGTACCATGGATGACTTTGCGTATCAATGGCCATACACGAAAATGACTCAACCAAGGGAAAAAGGGAATGATGGACTTAATACATCTTCTATAGAGCCAATACAAAGTGAGGAAACTTTGAAGACGTTGGAGGTTATTGCAGCCCAACGGAGTCGAAGGATGGCAAGAATGACTCAGCCAAGGGGAGCGGAGATTGACAGACTCGCGACACTTTCCGCAATGTCAGCACAGATTGAAGAACTTTCTAGGAGGTTGGACGTTATTGCAGCCCAACAGAGTCGAAGGATGGCAGTTATGTGTGACTATTACGTTGGCAATCACTCGAATAATCAATGCACCATCAATCTTGGGCCGATACAGTATGGTGGTAACTACCTCAATCAGTATGCATATGATAATTATGATCAAGTTTGGGGGCATCACCTGAATTTTTCATGGAGCTTTACTCATCAAGATCAATTCTATGCTACAAGTCCAACATACATGACAGAATTCTTATATCCACCTCCAAGGCGACAAGAAGTCAGTTCAGAGTTTAAGGAATTCATGTTAAGGAGTATAATAGAAACAGAAGAGCTGATAAGGAGTCAGGAGCTGTCAATCCAAAATTTTAATAAATGGATGGAACAACATTTCACAACCTCAACCCATGGTCCTCAGTACATGGCTTCCGAGACTGAAACAAAAAATTCAAGGCTGGGGGAATTATTGTCCAAGTTCATAGTAGATGAGGAGAAGATGAGTAATCAAGCGAGGGAAAGTCAAAATCTTGCGGATCAGATAGAGAAAATGACCAAAGATGTAAGAAACCTTCCTCCAAACACTTGGCTTTATGACATGGATGACGAAATTAATGGAGAATCTGAACCAAGTCTGCAACTGGATGAGCCATAAGATATAGGAAGTGTGGAGACAATTGGGGATAATGAAATAGAGGTCCACGAAGATCTAAATGGGTCTCCACCAAAGATAAAAGAGTCGGTCAGATTTACAAAATAATGCCCACTTGGTAGTCATGTCGTTGGCGAAGCTCTTGTTGACATAAGAGTGAGTACAATTTTCAATCTATGGTGGGAAGAGAAAGAGAAGATAGACTAAGAGCCCATTGTCTGTGACAAGCTTCCATTCCCCAAAGTGATCACATACACAATGGAGAAAACACCTAGCTGTGGGACGTTCTTAATTGAGATCATACCAAATCGGAGCATGCTAGGTGACTTTGATGCATTGGCCATCGTAAATGGAAACCTACCAAAAGCTATATTATTTTCGATGGATGGAGGGTTCCTCAACTTTCGAAGAGGAATTGGATAGCGTTGACCAGAAAAAGTCAGGCTGAAAGACTGTAATTCAAGCGCTAACTGAGAGGTAACCCAGAATTTTTTTTTATTTTATATTTATATGCTTTACTAGTTTATTTAGTAGATAGGAATTAAATTGCTGTTAAGTTCTCTTATAATCTAATCCATGTTGTCTCTCTTCAGTGCAGGTATTGGAGGTTCAATGTATAAGACAATGATCATCGCAGCCATCACTTCACGTTTAGCTGATTACAGGGAAGTTCTTTTCTACTTACCGCTATATTCTTACAATGAGGACATTGTAATTGCTAAGTTTGGGGGAATTTAGTTTAGTTCATTATTGCATGTTTAGTTTCATGTTTATGTTTATGTTATGTTATTTTGCATATGTTGTTAATTTAGTTTAGGTTCATTATTATTAATAAATAAATAAAAAATCAAAAAATCAAAAATAATAGTTAGTTACTATGTTCATCTTGCATGAGTCCAGCTGTTTGATAGTTTAAGTTTATTTTGGCCAATGATGAGATTGAGATTGATTAGACAAGTATATGCTGATTATTAGAGCTTTGATGTGATTTCTTTTTACGAATTGAATCTTTTTCTATTTGAAACTGGTATAATTAGGATAACATAGTAAAAAAAACTTGTTGATTGATTGAGTTTAAATTGATACATAATGGGACTCTAAAGGATAATGCTAGTTTGAATGAAAAAATGATAAGAATAAGTAGTGATGGCTAAAGTTAGACAATAACCTATGTTTGGGGGAATATTTGGGGTATATAATCTATATAAAAAAAAGAAAAGAAAAGAAATCCGGATATTGTTTGGGATTTTATGTTCATTTCATGTTCTTGGCTTGGAACTTGGCTTACATTGTAGAGCGTCTTCTTAGCATTACGGAACATCTTGAATCATTCTAATCGGAGTTCGGATGCAAGAGTTATGACATTTGTACCAACGGACGTTGAATTTCGCTGCTTTGGGTGGTCATTTGCATATCAGTCACTTCCAGTCCAATTTGGACCTTCATCCATTCATTATTTCTCAAAACTCAAAGAATAAAAGTTGTAGAGCTCGTCGATATCTAAGATTTGATAGGTGGCAGGCCCTATAACTCTTTCCGGATCAAACGTTATGACCGTTTTACCAGAGGACGCTGCAGGAGAAAAATAATTGGCAGCTTACTAGCAAGTCAGGGATTGCCCTTTTGTGCTTTGATAGCAAGCCGGGGCTTGGGGTCAAGAATCAATAGCAGGCCACTAGCAATCTGGGGCTTGCTATTTACAAGGCAAATAGCAAGCCAGGGCTTGGGGTCAAGAATCAATAGCAGGTCACTAGCAAGCCCGGGCTTGCTATTTACAAGGCAAATAACAAGCTGGGGCTTGGGTATGCGCGGAAAGAGGAGATTTTGCCCGAATTTGAGTCCGATAAGGATTGTTTTGTGCTGTTTGATTTAAGGACTTCCAAGAGGACTTAAAGACATATAAAGAGGCTTATAAAAGGAGGAGATTTACAAGGATTAGAGTGAGTTTTTGGAAGAATTCTATTAGATTAGATTAGAGTAAATTAGATCAAAACCCTAGTTCTAATGAGTTTCGGAGATTGAAGCAACTTAGAGACCATTAAAGATTCAAAGTAGGAACAAGGAGGGAGCATCAAATCTACAGACAATAGATTATATATTCTCATCTTCTTCTATCTTTGTCTTTTATTGTTTATTCAATTGTGGGTTCTTAGTTTTAATTCAATGAGATAATTCTTTGTTTAAGATTACAATGGATCTAATCATGTAGTTTAATTTAATATGCTTCGTTATCAATTGTTATGTTCTATCGTGAGGATTGTCTATTGTGATTTGGAATTAATTGTTTAATTGATTGGCCATCAATTACCGTTATAATCTATAAGAACTCGAGAGATGAAGTATTGATTTAGATCTAATCATGATAACATGTGTTCAGGATTTTGTTAATAACTTAAACTTGATGAGTGTTAAGGTAGAGATATGCTTGACATCGCATGTAATCAGATAGAGAACATATTCTTAAACCTTCTTCAATTGTAATTCACATAGAGATATAGTGGGTTAGTTGATTAAGGTGTTTAACGAATTTCTATCTTAATTGTGGATTGACGTTAATACGGTATTAGTGCATCGAGAGGTGGTTAATACTACTTTAGTGTTCTTGATTAACAATTCGGGATAGAGAATAATTGATGAGAAGTGTGTTAACTTAAATGAAGCAATAAGTGAAGTTGTGATCTTAAATCTTCATAGTCTTAATTTAATTAATGAAATTTAATAGTAGTTTAATTTATATAATTTGAAATTCATTTGTTTAAATAAGATTGAGTTGGTTACGAGTTAGTACTTAGTGATTTTTATTAACTAATTTTCTATGGGAACGATACTCAACTTATCACTTTATTACTTGTTGACCACGTATACTTGCGTGTTGTGCATAATTAAATTTTACCCAACAAGTTTTTGGCGCCGTTGCTAGGGAATTCGTTTAATATTTTTTTTTCCAATATTAGCTTCAATCAAATTAGTCTTAATTTAAACATTTTTAGTTTTATTTTTAATTCTCTTCCTATATTTCTCTCTTTTCAGGTACCATGGATGACTTTGCGTATCAATGGCCATACACGAACATGACTCAACCAAGGGAAACAGGAAATGATGGACTTAATACATCTTCTATAGAGCCAATACAAAGTGAGGAAACTTCAAAGACGTTGGAGGTTATCGCAGCCCAACGGAGTTGAAGGATGGCAAGAATGACTCAGCCAAGAGGGGCGGAGATTTACAGACTCGCGACACTTTCCGCAATGTCAGCACAGATTGAAGAAATTTCTAGGAGGTTGGACGTTATTGCAGCCCAACAGAGTCGAAGGATGGCAGTTATGTGTGACTATTACGTTGGCAATCACCCGAGTAATCAATGCACCATCAATCTTGGGCTGGTACAGTATAGTGGTAACTACCTCAATCAGTATGCATATGATAATTATGATCAAGTTTGGGGGTATCACCCGCATTTTTCATGGAACTATACTCATCAAGATCAATTCTATGCTACAAGTCCAACATACACGACATAATTCTTATATCCACCTCCAAGGCGACAAGAAGTCAGTTCAGAGTTTAAGGAATTCATGTTAAGGAGTATAGTAGAAACAGAAGAGCTGATAAGGAGTCAGGAGCTGTCAATCCAAAATTTTAAAAAATGGATGGAACAACGTTTCACAATCTCAACCAATGGTCCTCAATACATGGCTTCCGAGACTGAAATAAAAAATTCAAGGCTGGGGGAATTATTGTCCAAGTTCATAGTAGATGAGGAGAAGATGAGTAATCAAGCGCGGGAAAGTTAAAATCTTGTGGATCAGATAGAGTAAATGACCAAAGACGTAAGAAACCTTCCTTCAAACACTTGGCTTTATGACATGGATTTCGAAATTGATGGAGAACCTAAACCAAATCTGCAACTGGATGAGCCACAAGATATAGGAAGTGTGGAGACAATTGGGGATAATGAAATAGAGGTCCACGAAGATCTAAATGGGTCTCCACCGAAGATCAAAGAGTCGGTCAGATTTGCAAAATCATGCCCACTTGGTAGTCATGTCGTTAGCGATGCTCTTGTTGACATAAGAGTGAGTACAATTTTCAATCCATGGTGGGAAAAGAAAGAGAAGATACACGAAGAGCGCATTGTGTGTGACAAGCTTCCATGCCCCAAAGTGATCACATACTCAATGGAGAAAACACATAGCTGTGGGACGTTTTTAATTGAGATCATACCAAATCAGAGCATGCTAGGTGACTTTGATGCATTGGCCATCGTAAATGGGAACCAACCAAAAGCTATATTATTTCCGATGGATGGAGGGTTCCTCAACTTTTGAAGAGGAATTGGATAACGTTGACCAGACAAAGTCAGGTTGAAAGACTATATTTCAAGCGCTAACTGGGAGGCAACCCAGGAATTTTTTTTATTTTATATTTATATGCTTTACTAGTTTATTTAGTAGATAGGAATTAATTTGCTATTAAGTTCTCTTATAATCTAATCCATGTTGTCTCTCTTCATTGCAGGTATTGGAGATTCAATGTATAAGACAATGATCGTCGCCGACATCACTTCACGCTTAGCTGATTACAAGGAAGTTCTTTTCTACTTACCGCTATATTCTTACAATGAGGACATTGTAATTTCTACGTTTGGGGGAATTTAGTTTAGTTCATTAGTGCATGTTTAGTTTCATGTTTATGTTATGTTATTTTGCATATGTTGTTAATTTAGTTTAGGTTCATTATTATTAATAAATAAAAAAAAATTAAAAATTCAAAAATAATAGTTAGTTACTATGTTCATCTTGCATGAGTCCAACTGTTTGATAGTTTAAGTTTATTTTGGCCAATGATGAGATTGGGATTGAGTAGACAAGTATAGTACTGATTATTTGAGCTTTGATGTGATTTCTTTTTATGAATTGAATCTTTTTCTGTTTAAAACTGGTATAATAAGGATAGCACAGTAAAAATAACTTGTTGATTGATTGAGTTTAAATTGATACATAATGGGACTCTAAAGGATAATGCTAGTTTGAATGAAAAAATGACAAGAATAACTAGTGATGGATAAAGTTAGACAATAACCTAAGTTTGGGGGAATATTTGGGTTTATAAGCTATATAAAAAAAAAGAAAAGAAATTCGGATATTGTTTGGGCTTTTATGTTCATTTCACGTTCTTCTCTTGGAACTTGGCTTACATTGTAGAGCGTCTTCTTAGCTTTCCGGAACATCTTGAATCATTCCAATCGGAGTTCGGATGCAATAGTTATGACATTTGTACTAACAGACATTGAATTTCGCTGTTTTGGGTGCTCATTTGCATAGAAGTCACTTCCAGTCCAATTTCGACCTTCATACATTCGTTATTTTTCAAAACTCAAAGAATGAAAGTTGTAGAGCTCGTCGATATCTTCGATTTCATAGGTGGAAGACTCCGTAACTCTACCCGGATCAAACGTTGTGACCATTTTACCAGAGGACGCTGCAGTAGAAAAATAATTGGTAGCTTACTAGAAAGTCGGGGCTTGCCCTTTTGTTCTTTGATAGCAAGCCGGGGCTTGGGGTCAAGAATTAATAGAAGGTCACTAGCAAGCCGGGGCTTGCTATTTAGAAGGCAAATAACAAGTTGGGGCTTGGGTATGCGCGGAAAGAGGAGATGTTGCCCGAATTTGAGTCCGATAAGGATTGTTTTGTGCTGTTTGATTCAAGGACTTCTAAGAGGACTTAAAAACATAAACAAAGGATTATATAAGGAGGAGATTTACAAGGATTAGAGTGAGTTTTTGGAAGAATTCCATTATATTAGATTAGAGTAAATTAGATCAAAACCCTGGTTCTAATGAGTTTTGGAGATTGAAGCAACTTGGAGACCATTGAAGATTCAAAGTAGGAGAAGGGATGGAGCATCAAATCTACAGACAATAGATTATATCTTCTCATCTTTTTCTATCTTTGTCTTTTATTGTTTATTCAATTGTGGATTCTTAGTTTTAATTCAATGAGCTAATTCTCTGTTTGAGAGTACAATGGATTTTATTGTGTAGTTTATTTTATTATGCTTCGTTATCAATTGTTATGTTCTATCGTGTGGATTGTCTATTGTGATTTGGACTTAATTGTTTAATTGATTGGCCATCAATTACCATGATAATCTATATAAACTCAAGAGATGAAGTGTTGATTTAGATCTAATCATGATAACATGTGTTTAGGATTTTGTTAATAACTTAAACTTGATGAGTGTTAAGGTAGAGATATGCTTGATGTCACATGTAATCAGATAGAGAACTTATTCTTAAACCTTCTTCAATTGTAATTCACATAGAGATATAGTGGGTTAGTTGATTAAGGTGTTTAACGGATTTCTTTCTTAATTGTGGATTGACGTTAATACGGTATTAGTGCATCGAGAGGTGGTTAATACTACTTTTGTGTTCTTGATTAACAATTCGGGATAGAGAATAATTGATGAGAAGTGTGTTAACTTAAATGAAGCAATAAGTGAAGTTATGATCTTAAATCTCCATAGTCTTAATTTAATTAGTGAAATTTAATAGTAGTTTAATTTATATAATTTGAAATTCATTCGTTTAAATAAGATTGAGTTGGTTACGGGTTAGTACTTGGTGATTTTTATTAACTAATTCTCTGTGGGAACGATACTCAACGTATCACTTTATTACTTGTTTACCACGTATACTTGCGTGTTGTGCGTAATTAGATTTTACCCAACACTAGACGATTATTGAAAGATGTTCATGAAATTCAAACGTTTCTTGCGAAGTTTTGCCAAACCAAATTATTTTGGTGCGGATTTAGATGTTGAAATGCAGAGATGAACAACCCTTTTTTAGGGGATTACGTGGAGGCGTTTAGATGTTTGTGCACAATACATGGTACGAAGGGCTGATCTACTTAAGTACGGGGAGTCCCTACAGTATTACTGTTAATGTTAAAGTTGAAAGATTACTTGTAACTGTGGACATAGTTTGTAGTCTTGTGACCCTCAGTTACATCTCTAAAAACTGAGAAGAACAACCCTATTATGGGGGAATTATTTTTACGCGATGCATTTAGATGTTTGTGCACAGTACATTGTACGGAGGGCTTAACACCCTAAGTACGGGAGTCCCTATAGTTTAATGACTGTTAATGTTTAAGTTTAAAGAGTACTTATAACCGTGGATGTAGTTTAAGGTCTTGTGACCCCTCAGCATGATTTGGAATCTTTTAAATTCCTGAGTTATTCATACTGCTTCCCAATTATTGAGCAATTGTGGAAGATTTTTGCTATTTTAAAAGGCAAATGTGGTAAGGATAATATGCCTTAGAAAGAAGTAAGTCGTATAATGCGACATTGAATGATGAATATATTGAATAAGTGAGAAAAGAAATTTTGAAATGAAAAGGAGATGAGTTATCAAAGAATAATGTAAAACTTTTAATAGAAAAGTTTAATAATTGTAGAAAGATCTTTGTGGAAAGAAGTGGTTATAGAACCCAATGAATGAATAAAGTATTAACGTAAAATCTATTTTGATAGATTGAATGAATAAAGATTAATAGATAAAATTTCGAGGACGAAATTCTTAGATGAAAGGGTGAATGTAATATCCCGAGTGTTTATGATAACGATCCTTAGAAAAGGAAATGAATGGGTTAAAAATATATAATATTTGATATATGACTGTGTTTAATTGAACGTTATGTAATAAAACCTAAAAATTATTGAAGAAATGAATGAAGTATATATATATATATATATATATATATATATATATATATAGTTTCTTGCTAAGTTAACGTGTTGAAGTTATTCAACGATAATTGTGAAAGAGATTTTGTGAAAACCTTAGTATGGAAAGGTTTCGGTGATTCGGAGGACGGAATCCTTATAAGGAGGGAAAGATGTAACAATCCAAATTTTAATAAGTTATTAAAATAAGAATTTAAAAATTAAAATTCTTATTATGAGGTGTATATATTTTGAATTATGTGATTTGGTGTGAAGAGAATTATATATTCATATGTTGGAGAAAATGAGATTTAATAGTTAATTAAACTATTAAAGAAATTAAATAATATTAGTTATTTTAATTAAGTGAAATTATATTATGAGATAATATAATTTTAATTGTTATGCGTTGTGGGCAATGGAAATTATTATGAGTTAAGTTTCATAAATAGTGTGAATAATTCACTTAATTAAAATAGTGAATTAATACAAGTATAATTGATTTAATAAAGTGAGAAGCTAATATATTGCATGAAAATGTAAATGTTAGTATAATGCGAGTAAAATATATTAAGTACACTAAATATTTTAGTTGGAAATTTTATGGAATAAAATGAATATTTATGGTGTTAAATAAATATTTTATGAAAATTGTTATGGGATAATTTATTTAAGTGTGATAAAATAGATGAGATTTATACGTATTTTATTACGCGAGTATAATGGTGATATTCTAATTTAATTAAATAATTAAATTAGAGGAGTGAGAATTTGTTAAATAAATTGTGACAATAAAACTATATGATAAATGAGTTATTAACATAAATTAAAAGAGTTTTAAATTTGGTTTTACCAAACAAAGTCTTAGAGCTTTTAAAATTCTTGTTTTAATCTTGTTTTGCCAAACAAGGCTTAAGGAATGATTAAGTCATTATTTTAAGTGGTTTTACCAAACAAGGCATAAGGGTTGTAAGTTATTAATTTTTTTAAAGTAGTTTAGCCAAACAAGCCTTATGGCTTTTGATTATTTTTTAAATATAACTGACATCAGTTATACATATAATTATATTATATATTAATACGTATTATATTATACATTATATTTTCAAAGTTACGTAAGTTGGAAAAGAGAACAGAAGAGAGAATATAGAGAAGAAGAAGAAGAGGAAGAGGAAGAAGAAGAAGAAGATGAAGAAGAAGATGAAGAAGAAGGGAAACCTTGAGAAAACAAAAGAAAGGCTTTCATTATCTCCATCTTTTCTCCTAATTCAACCTAGAAAGGTATCAAACTAACCCTTATACTAAATTAAGATGTTTTGTATTTAGTCTTTCTAAAATTAAGTTTTCATGATTGTGAATTTATATGCATATATGGTGTTCATGTGTTTGCATATATACGCTTACATGAGATTTTTATGGTTGTTCAAAGGTTTCAATTCACAAAGATATGATGAACATTATGAAATCATGTTCATAGTGTTTGATTATGAAGTTATGTTGAAAATTTTGCTTAAATCTTTGATGTGAGCATGCGTTATGTGCAATATGGGTTATATTATGAGTTATATGGTTGTTTTAGCAATTCAATCCATGTAATTTTGATAAACAAGAGGAATTTTGTTCATAATGATTTTCTGTGAATTAATTTCTGAAAAATGGCTTTTGAAACTATCAAATTGATGTTTGGTTATGATTTATTGTTGAAATTGATCATGTGTTATATTAGTATGTTAAGAATATACGTTATCACAATTGGAATTACTTGAATTGGTTTAAAAATGAATTCACAGTGAAGAATTTCGCTATGAATGTCAAAAGAAGAGGAAATAAGAGAAATAGCAAAATTAAAGGTTGTAATCTTTGATGTTTATGTTGTTTATGTGTTTAGAAACGTGTTAGAAATATTAGTTTATGTTTTTATAAACATATTACACCTTGGGTAGGTTGGTATGGTTGTTAGAAAGGAGTTTGTAGGCCTAATTTATCTTTCTGTAGTGTTCTAGATCAAAAATCGCAAAAATGCAGAAGGGACCCCCGCCCCGGCAGGCTCCCCTAGTACAAAAACCCCCGCCTCGGTGGGGGGTAGTCTGTCTAGACAAATTTTGAAAAAGAAATTGACCGGACATGTTTTACTAAAACGAGCATAACATTTTCATACGAACTCCGATTGAGGTGATTCAAGATGATACAGAACGAGGACAAGTAGACTTACAACTTTTGTTCTTTAAGTTTTTCAATTTGATATCAGGAACAGTGGTCAAAATGGTAATCTTTTGGACTGTTGTGTTTTTGGGGGCAATCGCAGGGCGTCGGGAATGCACATATACTTGTGTAATGCTTCTGACGATAAAAGATATTTTTCTAAGTTATAAAACATGAATGTTAGTAAACATAATGATACTTAAATAATGTATTAGATAAATTATAGAAGCATAGTAAGCATACACAAGAGTGACAAATCGGGCGTGTGATGAATAAACGTCAAAACGTCGTGATAAGTGTTAATGAACGTAAAAAGTGTTTTAAGTCAAACAAAATTAATATTATAAAATATGAAATAGGTTTAATATTAAACTAATAATGATTCCTAGCAAGATTTAAACACTTGAATGAATTTCGAATATTACATAAGTCGAAAAGTTAACACAATCTAATTGAACATTGTGTGCTAATTAATAAGAAAGATTATGAGAAGTGGAGTAGAGTTTACATTACAATTACTATGTGTTATTATGTGACTAATAGTTGATGCGTATGATTATATAATTCTGTAGGGCACGTGAAGTGCAGATAACTGTAAGCTGTTAAACTGTTATTGGTAAATAACGATCAATGCAAGTCTTTCAGTTCCTATTTGTTATGTGAACTTGATGATGAACTGTTTTAAATATTTATTGCAAAGAGCATGATGTGTTCTATATATATTGAAAGTATGAAACGTTAAAGTCAATTTATGACTATGTTGATTGAATAATGAATGTTGATTGAATAAGGAACTCAATCTTTATACTTGTTATATGAAATACAGCATGTATGTTATGTTAGTCCAATGTTTATGAGATATATGTTGAGCATGTTATTATGTGCTATGTGATGCATGAACACTGTTAGATTTTTCTGGGCTATGTGCTACTTGAAAGATATGAATCAGATGTGATACTTGAAGATTTATATACTTTGGTTGAGTTATTATTATTTGAACCATGTTTAAGGTTCTGAATAATGTATTAATGTTGAATTGTAATATTGTTTTGCGATGTAAACTCTTGTAGTATTAAAATGATTCTAAGATATTTAGATGTAAAGGTTGAAAGTTCTGGGAACGAGAATAGTTTGTAATAGAAAATTTTAATTGTAATACAAAATTTTAATTATAATGCAAATTTCAATGATTGTATTATCGTTTAAAGATGTAAAATTTGAGGTTGAATGTATTGTTAACGACCAAAGTCGAGAATTAAATTGTATAAATTTTGACGTCGTTACAGGGATAACCTGAAAGGTTTCAAATGAATTTGAGTGAAAGATCTGATGATCTGAAAACTAGGCTGCTAGCTTGAAGAGTGTGTTTCCCTGATTGAGCAGATGCGTATGAAGAAAGGTTGTGTGTAGTAAGGGTTAGAAAATCTGAAATGACTGGTGATCTGGTGATCCAAAACTAGGATGTTTGCTTGGTGGTAACTTCAGACAGTACCACTTCATGGTTTTTAAGTTGATGAGCTATGGAAATTCGTCGCCATCCATTTCCTGTAATCTGAGAGCACCTCCTGTCAATACCTCCTTGACAATAAACGGTCCTTCCCAGTTTGGAGCGAATTTTCCCTTTAATTGATCAAGGTTGTAAATGATCTTCTTCAAAACCAAGTCATGTTATTTAAACTGTATAGCCGAACTTTTTTGTTATAGGATCTGGCGATCCTTTGTTGTTATAACTGACCATGGAAGATATCATCACTTCACCTTTCGTCTATTAGAGATAATTGGTGATACCTGTCTTGTAACCATTGGTCTTCATCCAGCTGAGCGTCAATTAACACTTTGAGGGATTCCATTTCAACTTCTATGGGGAGCACTGCTTCCATCCCGTAGGTCAATGAGTAGGGGGTTGCCCCAGTGGAAGTACGCATTTAAGTTCTGTAGGCTAATAGAGTCAGAGGCAAGAGGTCAAGCCATCCTTTATGATTGGCGGACATCTTTTGCATGATCTTCTTGCTGTTCTTATTAGCTGCTTCAATAGCACGATTCATCTTTGGATGGTAGATGATGAAGTTAAGGTGTTTGATGTGTAATTTACTGCACAACTCCTACATCATTTTGTTGTTGAGGTTCTTAGCATTGTCTGACACAATTACCTCTGGTTGTCCATATCGACAAATGACATTATTTCTGATGAAAGCAATGATGACTTCTTTGGTAACCCTGGGGAAGGAGGCTGCTTCTACCCATTCAGTGAAGTAATCGATCATGGTGAAGATAAACCGATGCCCATTACTTGCTTTGGGCTCGATGGGCCCAATCATGTCCATTCCCTACATTGAGAATGGCGAAGGTGGAGTTCCCTTAGAGGGGCATGGATAGAATTCCCATGAATTTGACATTGATAGCACCTCCTGACGTGATCATCACAGTCAGCTTTAAGCGAGAGCCAGTATTGCCCTATTCCGAGGATCTTTTTAACAAGTAGGGGGGCGCTCATATGTGGGCCACATACTCCACCATGGATTTCATCCATGAGCCTCTGAGCTTGGTCCTTGTCCAGACATCTGAGGAGACCTATTCCTGCATCTCTTTTGTAGAGTGCATCTCCGCTCAGGTAAAATTTCATAGCTAGTCGATGGATCCGCCTTCTTTCAGTCGAGCTCGCCTCAGCGGGTGTAGATCCATCTCGCAAGTATTCCTCGATATGCTGATACCAAGGGTGTTGGATTAGAGGTAGCTCATCCGATACTTCTCCAATATAATTCCCACAGGCTGGAGCCTTTTGTAGGGTAAATGGGATGCTTGGCATATTTTCCTTGTCATGTATATTGATCAAGGAGGCCAAAGTTGCTAGCGCATCTGCAAAATCATTTTTATTCCGAGGAATATGGAGGAAGTTTATTTCTTCGAACTCTGTAGCCATATATAAAACTTGCCGATGGTAAGGCAGCAAATGGAGTTCTTTGGTATGATAGATTCTTGTGGTCTATCTGATTACCAATTCTGAATTCCCAAAGACAATTAACCGCCCGATACCCATTGATTGGGCAAGTTTGAGTCCCATGATACAACCTTCATACTCAGCTGTGTTGTTTGTGCTGACAAACTGCAATTTGACGGTGACGGGATATGATAAGTAGGTTTTATACCTACTTATCTGGTATATATTACTTCAATTTGTTGCTTAAACTCAGTTTTCTTAGTTACTTTTCATGCATTTCATGTTCATTTTATAGGTTATACGTTTGGGAGCGGTGTGAGCGACTATTGGTAAGGACAAGCAAGGAAAATACAAGGAAAAAGCAATCCGGACATCGTTTATGCTTTCATGTTCAATTTATGTTCTTGGTTTAGGGCTTGGACTATATTGTAGAGCGTTTTCTTAGCTTTCCGGAATATCTTGAATCATTCAAATCGGTGTTCGGATGAAAGAGTTATGACATTTCTACCAATGGACGTTGAACTTCACCGTTTTGGGTCGTCATATGCATAGCAGTCACTTCCAGTCCAATTCCGACCATCATGCTTTCATTATTTCTCAAAGCTCAAAGAATGAAAGTTGTAGATCTCGTCGATAGCTTCGATTTTATAGGTCGCGGACCTCGTAACTCCTCTCGATTGAAAGGTTATGGTAATTTTAGCAGAGGAGATTCCAGCAGAAAATTGAATTGGCAGATTGGTACCCAGCCGGGGCTAGACCTTTTTAGCCTTAGTATCCAGCCGGAGCTGGATGTCTGGGAGCATTAGCAGCTTACCATCCAGCCGGGACTGGCTATTACAAAGGCAAATACCCAGCCGGAGCTGGGTATGCGCGAAAATGAGTAGTTTTTGTCCGAATTTGAGTACGAAAAGTATTGTTTCGAGTTATTTCATTTAAGGACTTCCAAGAGGACTTAAAGACATGTACAAAGGCTTATAAAAGGAGGGGAATAACACAGATTAGAGGGGATTATTGAGAGATTAGGAAGTTTTTGGAAGAATTCTATTAAATTAGATTAGAGTAAATTAGATCAAAACACTAGTTTTTATGAGATTTGGAGATTGATGCAACTTGGAGACCATTGAAGATTTAAAGTAGGAGCAAGGAGGGAGCGTTAAATCTACAGACAATAGATTCTATCTTCTTTACTTCTTCTATTTTTGTCTTTTAGTGATTATTCAATTGTCGATACTTAGTTTAAATTCAATACACTACTAGAAATTCAACCTATAGCGACGGGCTATAGCGACGGTTGGGACAAAAGCGTCGCTATAGGAGTATATAGGGACGGTCAATATCTGGCCGTCGGTGTAGGGAGTATTTTTTTGGCCCGGGTCTTTAGCTTGGGCGCATACAAATCCTGAGCTTCTATTTTTCCCCCAAATCATAAGCCCCAAACATTGAGTCGGTCGTCTCATCTCTAACCCTTTCAGTCGATCGAATCTCACCATCTCAGTCGATCGTCTCACCATCTCAGTCGCGAATCTTTTCTCTCACCATCTCAGTCCGGTCAAATTGGCCCTCTGGTCGATTCTTCTCATTTGGTCGTGTGTGCGCCGCCCACAAATGGTCCTCCGGTAGTGAATCGTACAGCTGGAGGTGATTCCCTATTTCCCTCTATTTTTCTCGCTCATTACGCGACTGTATTGACTGTACATGGAAGCCAAAGATATGGATTTGTTGTTTAGGTTAATTGTTAATATTCAATGATACTTGCATGTAATCTGTTCCCCAAGCCCTAGTTTATGGGTGGTTATCCATTACAGTGAATTATACTCAACATTGTGTTTGTTTAGGTTGATTTCCAGGTGTATGTTGATAACCCTTGGTTTGTCAGTCATAACCAACTAGCGTGCCAACATGTCGCTTTCTTCGTTGTGGTCACAGAATATTTCATCTCTGGTTGAACTGCGATTTTTACAGTTAAGTTAGCTCTGGTTGTACTTCTGTAACATAGATTCCAATTTATCTGAACTAGAAAATTGGGTCTGTTAGCTAACAAAATGTGGCATTTGCTTTTGGTGCAGGTATTATAAGATTGTGAAGGTATTGTAGATCGTGATGGGAAGTCGTCTCTACTTTCGCTGGTGAAAGCTTTTGATTCTGTTCTTGCAGACTATGAAGGTTTCTGTAACTTGAAACAGGTATAAATTTCAAATATTTTTTAAATATAGTGCCATTTATCTCTTAAGGGTTTTGTCGCTTTACTTCTGTTTAATTATACTCTTTGGTTTTGGGGAAGCAAAGAGAAGGAGAAAAAAATATTAGGCTTTTGGATGGAGTATGTATGTTGTTTAGTTCCAGAAGATGAAAAACTATATTTAACTTGGACAATTATTTTTATTTGCTTTGAAAGAAATTGATTTCGTTTTGGTTATAAAGGATGAGAAAGCTTAAATTTGGTTCTAATTGTGCTTCCTTAATTTCCAGCATTTTCTTTCCTCTAAACCAGACAAAATGTTGATGTGTTTGGAGGTAGTGGAGATGTTGTCGGTAGATCTCGGAAGGCAAACATATTTTTTTCTTGTTATTTGCTTTGTTAAGCTATTAATTACCTGTGGTTTGTTATTGAGAGACGGTGGGAGGAAACAAAAGTATTTTCAGTTTAGTGAATTTTGTTCTTTCCCTTTCAAAAGTTGGAAAACATGAAGTAAACAGGCATAGAGTCGATCATATTTTCGAATTCCTCAAAAACAATTTGGTCGACAGTACATTCTTTCTCAATAGTCAATAATAGCATGATGAGTTGGTGACTATATTGACATTAAAGACTTGGTTTTGGTGGTATTGTTTCAGGTGGATCTCAAGCTCAAAATCTGCAGGGGTTCAGCAATCCAAAAAATCCTAGTCCGTGAAGCGAAGTCTTACTTTGCTACTGAGGTGACAGTGGGAACTGCTAGAAATCATCATAAGCTCCGGTCATCTGTCTCAATTGCAAAATATTGTGCTAGGAAACTATCGAAGCATTGTTCGGTACTTGCTGTTAATAATGGTAAAATTGCATTTCAGAAAGAGGCTTCTTCTGGATCTAATGTCGGTGCAAAAGGTGAATTTTATTTTGTAGGCACTAGGCAGTATTGTTTTTCCTACTGTAGCTGGGTTCATGTTTGAAAGTATTCTTGCTTCTATCAGTGTTCTTAGTTTGGGATTTTCTTATATCATCTTTTGATCTTATTTACCACTCTCTGTCTTGTCTTTATTATTATGACATATATTTAGGGAAGTTTTTTTTTTGGGAGAGATTTTGGTTTGGTTAGAATTGGGTATCTGGAAAAGCAAAAGATAATGTTGTGACATTTAAAATTTTCACTCAAATCGATGAGAATAAAGTTTAAATCTTTGTTGTTTGTAGTTGGTGGGTTAGTGTCAGCCGCACTTAATCTTGTTCCCTTTTGATTGCTATGAAATTATTAAGAAATGTAAATAGGTGCTTTAAGGAATTGTGCCAACATTGGCAGAAACACATGTTTGATCTTTCATGTAGTAGTAGTAGTAATTAATCAAATGAATTAAAATATGTATATGCTCCTGTAATTTATATACTTTTTGGTCAGGAAATAAGAGTTCGTTGATTTGTATTTTTTTTGTTAATAGTTATAAAAGTTTGTCTATACCATTTGGCCCCATTTTTGGGGATGTTTTTCTTTGTCAGTGTAAAATTTCACAATTCGGAAGAGAATTTACACTAGTAGTGAATCTAATGCTTGTCAAAACATTAAAGAGTAATGGAGTATATTTGATGTTGATAATCTAAATGACCAAAACTTATTGGGTTAACGGATTTGTTATCTCTATTTTACTCTTCCTTTTAATTTTTCATGATGAAACTTTAGAAATTAATTACTTCCTCTGATTAATTTAATATGATTTAGGCACATTGGATTCATTTTCAACTCTGTACTATTCTTATTTATTGATTCTTATTTATTTATGACTGATTTTGTCCTGCAGCTGAAACCATTTTGTTAGCATTTCAAAACTACATATTAGTGTTGGGCACAAGTGTTATGATCCCCACCTTGCTTGTCCTATTAATGGGTGGAATTGATGTAAGCAAATTTATTTTTATTTTTCATCTTTATGATTTTAGGAGCCATTTGTTCAACTGACCGTCTTTTGCTGGAAAATACATGTGCCCAGTCAACAGAAGAATCTTCTGCTGATGGCAGCGAAGACAAATCCATGGCTATGGTGCCGGTACAGAAGCTTGAGGGTGCATCTAGTTCAATATCTCTATTGATGAGAGAGTTGCCTGAACTGAGATCTGGATGGTCATTTCTTCACCGAATTATTTCATCACATCGGAAAGCTTTTGACAGACCTTCTGTGCGGCAGATTTCTGTTGTTCAATGGGAAATGCGGTTGCCAAGTAGAAATTGTCTTTCATTCTCTGATTCAGATGAAAGAGAAAGCTGTTTGCGTTGCAATCAAGGCCAATATTCTGAACTAAATGAAGAAAATGGTGCAATTGTTCCTTTTGGTAATGAGACTCTGTCTGGTCCATCTTCTCCAAGTACTAGTACAAGAAGCCTACCAGAAGAACTGGAGGGTCTTCATGAAAAGTACTCAGCAACTTGTAGACTATTTCAATACGAGGAACTTCTTTTGGCAACATCAAAATTCAAGCCTGGTTTGTTTCTTCCACAATCTCACACTAGTACTTGATTCCTTTCTTTCTCAAATTTATGTGCACCGTCTTACTAAAAGTCTAAAGCAATCATTTATTGATTTTCCAGAGAACATGATTGGAAAAGGAGGCAGCAGTCAGGTTTATAGAGGCTGCCTTCCAGATGGCAAGGAACTTGCTGTGAAGATTCTGAAGAAATCTGAAGATGTATTGAAAGAGTTTATTTTGGAGATTGAGATTATTACTGAAGATTCTAAAGGAATTCGACCATCTTAAAATGAAGGAGTGATATCTGCTCTAAGATGTCGCAGGGTCCTGACTCAATTTCGGTTTTGTAATGTTGTAATGATTGTATTGTGAAAGATTGTATTGTGAATGATTGTAATGTTGTAAAATATCTTATATTGTAATGTTGTAGTGTGAATGATTTTAAATGATGTATATAATATTTTTTATATTTTATTTTATATAGTATTTGTGTTTGTTGAATAAATGTGCATTATTAATTTTTTTTTAAATATAAAAAGGCTATAGCGACGGTCATCGACCGTAGCTATAGTGTTCTATAAAACACATCCTTATAGCGACGGTCACCAAGCGTCGCTATAGACATCTATAGCTACGGTCATGACCGTAGCAATAACTCTCAGCGACCGTTAGTAAAGAGCAAATACACGATTTTGCCATGACCTATAGATAGGGTCGGTGACCGTCGCTATAGGCCAAAAGACCGTCGCTATAGGCTTTACCGACGGGTTCTATGGCGACGGTCGGTGACTGTCGCTAAAACTTTTAGCGACGGTCTTTTGGCCTATAGCGACGGTCGGCGACCGTCGCTATAGGCTGATTTTCTAGTAGTGATAATCATGAACTAATTCTTTGTTTGAGATTACAATGGATCTTATTGTGTAGTTTATTTCAATATACTTCGTTATCAATTATTATGTTCTATTGAGAGGATTTTCTATTGTGATTTGGACTTAATTGTTTAATTGATTGGCCATTAATTACTGTGATAATCTATATGAACTCGAGAGATAAAATATATATTTAGATCTAATCATGATAGCATGTGTCCAGGATTTTGTTAATAGCTTAAACTTGATGAGTATTAAGGTAGATATATGTTTGACATCGCATGTAATCGGATAGAGAACTTATTCTTCAACCTTCTTCAATTGTAATTCACATAAAGATATAGTGAGTTAGTTGATTAAGGTGTTTAACGAATTTCTATCTTAATTGTGGATTGACGTTAATACGGTATTAGTGCATTGAGAGGTGGTTAATACTACTCTAGTGTTCTTGATTAACAATTCAGGATAGAGAATAATTGATGAGAAGTGTGTTAACTTAAATGAAGCAATAAGTGAAGTTGTGATCTTAAATCTCCATAGTCTTAATTTAATTATTGGAATAGTAGTTAATTTATATAGTTTGTAATTCATTCGTTTAAATAAGATTGAGTTGGTTACGGGTTAGTACTTCGTGATTTTTATTAAATAATTCTCTGTGGGAACGATACTCAACTTATCACTTTATTACTTGTTGACTACGTATACTTACGTGTTGTGCTTAACTAGATTTTACCCAACAAGTTTTTGGCGCCGTTGCCGGGGAATTAGTTTAATATCTCTTTGCCAATATTAGCTTCAATCAAATTAGTCTTAATTTAAACATTTTTATTCTTATTTTTAATTCTCTTCCTATATTTCTCTCTTTTAAGGTACCATGGATGACATTGCGTATCAATGGCCATACACGAACATGACTCAACCAAAAGAAACGGAGATTGACAGACTCGCGACCCTTTCCGCAATTTCAGCACAAATTAAAGAACTTTCGAGGAAGTTGGACGTTATCGCAGCCCAACAGAGTCGAAGGATGGCAATCATGCGTGACTATTGTGTTGGCAACCATCCGAGTCATCAATGCACCGTTAGTTTTGGGCGGGGACTACAAGGTGGTGTATACCTCAACCAGTATGCATATGATAATTACCATTAAGTTTGGGGGTATCACCCGGATTCTTCGTGGAGCTACAACTATCAAAACCAATACTCTGCTCCAAGTCCAACATACACGCAGAAATTCTCATATTCACCTCCAATGCAATAAGAAGACAAATCAGAGTTTATGGAATTCATGTTAAGGGCTATAGCAGAAAAAGAAGAGATTATAAATAGTCAGGAGCTGTCAATCCAAAACTTTAATAATTGGATGGAAAAATGTTTCACAACCTCAACCAATGGTCCTCAATACATGGCTTCCGAGACTGAAACAAAAAGTTCAAGGCTGAGGGAATTATTGTCCAAGTTCATAGTAGATGAGGAGAAGATGAGTAATCATGCGAGGTAAAATCAAAATCTTGCGGGTCAGATAGAGCAAATGACCGAAGCCGTAAGCAACCTTCCTCCAAACACTTGGCTTTATGACATGGATAACGAAATTGACGAAGAACCTGAACCAAATCTACAACTAGATGAGCCTCGAGATGTTGAAAAAGAGGAGAAAAGTGGGGATAATGAAAATAAGGTTGGTGAAGAACTAACTATGAGTACCAACGAGGATGAGACGATGTTATTAGTGCCCCAAGTTCCTTCTCCGCTAAAGATCAAGGGTCTAGTTAGATTTGCAAAACCGTGCCCGCTTGGTAGTCATGTCGTCGGTGAAGCTTTTGTTGACATAAGAGTGAGTACAATTTTTAATCCATGGTGGGAAGAGAAAGAGAAGATAGATGAAGAGCACATTGTGTGTGACAAGCTTCCATGCCCCAAAGTGATCACATACACAATGGAGAAAACACCTAGCTGTGGGGAGTTCTTGGTTGAGATCATACCAAACCAAAACATGTTAGGTGACTTTAATACAATGGCTATTACAAATGGGAACATACCAAAAGCTATATTATTTCCGATGGATGGAGGGTTCCTCAACTTTCGAAGAGGAATTGGATAGCATTGACCAGACAAAGTCAGGCTGAAAGACTATAAATCAAGCACTGACTGGGAGGCAACCCAGGAATTTTTATATTTATATGCTTCACTAGTTTATTTAGTAGAAAGAATTAAGTTGTTTATTAAGTTCTCTTATAGTCTAATCCATGTTGTCTCTCTTCATTATAGGTATTGGAGGTCCAATGGATAGCAAAATGATCGTTGCCGCCATCGCCACCATCACCTCACGCTTAGCTGATTACAGGGAAGTTCTCTTCGACTTACCGCTATATTCTTACAATGAGGACATTGTAATGGCTAAGTTTGGGGGAGTTTTGTTTAATTCATTATCGCATGTTTAGTTTATGTTATGTTATTTTGCATATGTTGTTAATTTAGTTTAGGTTCATTATTAAAAAAATTCAAAAAAATCAAAAATTTTAAAAATAATAGTTAGTTACTATGTTTATCTTGCAAGAGTCCAGCTGTTTGATATTTACAGTTTGTTTTGGCCAATGATGAGATTGGGATCGAGTAGACAAGTAGCGTACTGACTATTAGAGCTTTGATGTGTTTTTTGTTATGAATTGTATTTTTTTGTCTGAAACTAGTATAATAAGGATAGCACAGTAAAAACAATTTGTTGATTTATTAAGTTTAAATTGATACATAATGGACTTCTTAAGGATAATACTAGTTTGGATGAATGAAAGACATGAATAGGCGGAGATGACTGAATTTAGACAAAAACTTTAGTTTGGGGGAAAAATTTGGGATATATAAGCTTTAAAAAAAATGATGAAATATATATATATATATATATCGTGACTAGTTTTGTTTCGGGGCCTTTGTTACATGAGTAAGTACGCCCGAAGGGGTATCTTAAAACCTAGCGCCCTATGGTCTTATATGTTTTGGGAGTCGTTGGTCGAAAGCTCGCTAAGGGGTAACACTGTTAGCCTAATGGAATGAGACATTGCACAGTCATGGTTAAAAAGTAAAAAAAAGAAAGAAAAAAAATAATAAAATGGGAAAAGAGCAAAAAGCCCCCGTAATGAAAAGTAAAGCATAAGTATCCCAGATTGGACTCTTGAACTTGGTGGATGTTTGACTTTAGTTGGATCTAGCTTGTTCGTGAATTTTGTGAGTTTTCACTGTAAGATGCCTTTAAAGAGACCTATTATGTGTTAAATTTGATTTCATATCAATTAGCATGGTTGCTGAGCACACACGCACTATATCAGTGATAACAGTTTAAGATTTGATGATTGACTAGGAAATTGTTGATTGGTTTTGATATGAAGTATTATCGTGTTTGCTTGATTGCTCTAAGGCCGAGTGAATAGATTTGATTCTATCAATACTGCTAGATTCATAGGCATATAGATTAGTTGCATTTCATTGCATTCCATTGCATTATGTTGTGTTGCTTGAGGACAAGCAACGGTTTAAGTTTGGGGGTATTTGATAAGTAGGTTTTATACCTACTTATCCAGTATCTATTACTTGAATTTGTTGCTTAAACTCTTGTTTCTTAGTTACTTTTCATGCATTTTATGTTCATTTTGTAGGTTATACGTTTGGGAGCGGTGTGAGCGACTATTGGTAAGGACAAACAAGGAAAATGCAAGGAAAAAGCAATCTGGACATCGTTTATGCTTTCATGTTCAATTCATGTTCTTGGCTTGGAGCTTGGACTATATTGTAGAACTTTTTCTTAGCTTTCCGGAACATCTTGAATCATTCAAATCGGAGTTCGGATGAAAGAGTTATGACATTTCTACCAATGGACGTTGAACTTCGCCGTTTTGGGTGGTCATATGCATAGCAGTCACTTCCAGTCCAATTCCGACCATCATGCTCTCGTTATTTCTCAAAGCTCAAAGAATGAAAGTTGTAGATCTCGTCGATAGCTTCGATTTGATAGGTTGCGGGCCCCGTAACTCCTCTCGGTTGAAAGGTTATGGCAATTTTAGCAGAGGAGATTCTAGTAGAAAATTGAATTGGCAGATTGGTACCCAGCCGGGGCTAGACCTTTTTAGCCTTAGGATCCAGCCGGGGCTGGATGTCTGGGAGCATTAGTAGCTTGCCATCCAGCCGGGGCTGGGTATGCGCGAAAATGAGTAGTTTTTGTTTGAATTTGAGTTCGAAAAGGATTGTTTCGAGTTGTTTAATTCAAGGACTTCCAAGAGGACTTAAAGACATTTACAAAGGCTTATAAAAGGAGGGGAATAACACAGATTAGAGGGGATTATTGAGATATTAGGGAGCTTTTGGAAGAATTCTATTAGATTAGATTAGAGTAAATTAGATCAAAACACTAGTTTTTATGAGATTTGGAGATTGATGCAACTTGGAGACCATTGAAGATTCAAAGTAGGAGCAAGGAGAGAGCGTTAAATCTACAGACAATAGATTCTATCTTCTTTAGTTCTTCTATTTTTGTCTTTTAATGATTATTCAATTGTGGATTCTTAGTTTAAATTCAATAATCATGAACTAATTCTTTGTTTGAGATTACAATGGATCTTATTGTGTAGTTTATTTTAATATACTTCATTATCAATTATTATGTTCTATTGAGAGGATTGTCTATTGTGATTTGGACTTAATTGTTTAATTGATTGGCCATTAATTACCGTGATAATCTATATGAACTCGAGAGATGAAATATAGATTTAGATCTAACCATGATAACATTGTTAGAGTTTATGCCCTAGAGGCCAATTATTTGATATAATTGATTAACGTTTTGATATTATATTTGATTGAATAAATATATGATTTTATTTTGGTTTTATTTACTACATAATATAATTGTTAACATAATAAAATTCCTTAGAATAGTGATACAAATTATATAGTTTCAAGTATGTGACTTGAACATGAGATTATATATTACCATTAGTATCAGTGTTCTTAAATGTCCCTAGTCGAGTATCATTGTTGATGGGACAACAATGATGCATTGAGACTAGTATGTGGATTGACTGATGACCAAATCTCATTGGTCATAAATATATGAGATATTAAGTCAATGCATAGGTACATGTTAGAGAATGATGTACTGGACAGACCCACCATGAGAATTCTATATGGAGCATTATGCGAAGTGTCATTAGTAATTCTCATAGTGACAATGATGTAATGGTCCTCCGACCTGAAATCGCTATATTACTACACGAGAATTTATGTACTTTGATATCATCAAATGTCACCTTTAATAGGGTGAACCATAAAGGTGATTATTGGGTTCATTATTAATCGTGTGAGAAATATGAGTGATCTAGATGGAATTTAACAATCCTATATATTATGGGTGATATCCATAGGCCTCTTAATTGAGTAGGACTATAAAATCCATGGCCATGCTCAAATAGTGATTTGTTTCATATAGTCTACTCATTGATCAAGAAAACTCAGATTAAATTATGAAGAGTATGACACATTCCATGACTCGAGCTTAATCTAGGATATTAAGGTTAAAAAGATTAAATTACATTGAAACATTGGTCATGAAAAGGTTGCATCGAATCATCGATCTTATTATTACTTGGGTAGCAGTGATGCATTACTAGATGTCGCTCACTGTTTATAATTTTATAATATGATTTTAAAATTATTGCCAACGTAATAATAACCTATAGGGTCACACACATAGAACGTTATTTAAAAGGGAATTAATTTAAATTTTAAGGATTTAAATATATTAATATGATTAATAGTATTTAAATCACGAATTTAAATTAAAAGGATAATTTGTATATATGTATATTAATTAAGTAAGACTTAATTAAGATATATATATATATATATATATATATATATATATATATATATATATATATATATATATATATAAATTCGGATTTTATGAAATTAGGTTTTAATTTGATTAATTCCTTTTAACTACTATATATATGATATATAGCAGCTACTTAGGATATATCATAATTGAAAAACCCTAGCCGCTCTTAGAGAGAGACTAGAGAGAAAACAGTTTCAGAAAATCCATTCCTTTTGGTGGCTAGTACCGCAAGTCCTTCTTATTGCAGAATCATTCGACGGTTCGTGCGGCGTTCGTGTGGATACCGTAGAGGCGTAATCGGTTTGTATTGCGTTGGAGATTCGAGGCGCAGTCGATTTCAGATTCTCATTTTTTTTTCATATCTGGTATAATCTCTAAACCTCTGAATTAATTGATTTTTCGCATGGATCCTGTTTTAGGGTTTCGGAAATTGCTTTAAAATTTTAATTTTCGCTGTACGTTTCTGTGCCGAAGCCCAACAGTGGTATCAGAGCTACTTGCAAAAAGATTAATTCAGATTACGTATTTTAATTGTATTCGATATATATGATATATGATGATGCATGTTTACCGATATAAAATTGAATATATGATATTTCGTTGTATATGTATTCTGGTAATATATATGATGATACTGTTAATCGTATCTTTAATCGGTGGAATAACAATATAACTATTCTAATCGGATTAGAAGCATGAAGAATCGATTTAATATGATTAATCGAAACTGGAAATATATGATAAATTCTAGGTGTACTGTTATTTTTTTTTAATATGATTAAATCGAAACTGGACATATATGATTTGTTATATTATGGGTGTTTTGGTGGATTAAAATGTATGATTCTTAAACTGTTTCAGAGATTCGTATGGAAAAATTCTGCAATACAGAATGTAGTTCGAAATTTTTTTCCAGGGGCTCCCCCCTGCCGGACCACCGCCAGGGGGGAGACCCCCCCTTGGACCCCCCCCCCCCCCGTCGTAGCGCACGATGGTCGTGTCCTCTATATTTTATATATAGTTTTCTTTAATTATATATAAATTGTTATGTGTTTATTGTGATATGCATGGTGCACAGTTATGGCCTTTTGACCCCATAGGTTAGTGGTTTTTAGTTTTGAAATACAGCTTGCATGTCGTGCCTTTCTATAAATTTTATTGTAATATTCTCTTCTCATCTAAATCCCCTCGAATATAACTCGAGGTTTCTTTATGTCATGTAATAATCTGTAATTGATGAAGATGTCAAGATGGAGAACACAATGGAAAGATTATGATGGAGAGGAGGCGCATGCTAGAAGAAGATCCAAGGAAGCTATTTATTTTAAGATCTTTTACCACCTTAGATTGACCTTCAATCTTTCATTAGCTTGAAAAGATTGACAGTGGATTGGGCCATAACTGTGACACATTTAATTTTGCACTTTATTTATGCTTGTATGCGATATGATATGATTAATAATGTGCATGCTTAATAAGATTAAAATTGGTGAGATCTAAGTTAATAAAATCCCTCATTAAATTATTAAGTCTAAATCAGATGCCTTCCAATGAATAACACTCATCAAGACCTTGATCAATAGATGTAGGTTTGCCAAAGCAAAGTACCCTATTTATTTAGGTAAGATGCGATAGGATAATTGTGATATCCAAACTATTAAAATCATTGGGCCCGACTTAACTAAGTTATCTCAATAGGATTGTGGACTTAGAGGCATAGAGTTTGGTTGGTACCATTAGATGGACTAGAAACAAATGTTGTTTACCAAACTATCCAGGAGTTATATATGATATAATTGACAAAGGGTTGTCTACCTAAATAATTATGTTTTGAGAGAATAGCCAAAACTAACTTAAGACATAATGAAATATGGATCTTTGCTCACTAGAAAGATTTAATAGAAAATGCTTTCCGAATTAATGGTGAGGGCTATTAATTTGAATAAAATAGTGGGAGGTATATTTTGAATGTACTATTATCAATTATATAATATCAACTTTGTAATTTGACTTATTATCTTTGCACTTATAAATTGTAGATATCAAATGGCAAACAATAACAACACAAATAGTCTTTCATTACGACCAGTCCTTGAAAAGGACAAGCTAAATGGAATTAATTTCCTTGACTGGCATAGGAACTTGAGGATTGTCCTCAAACAAGAGCGTAAGCTATATGTCCTTGATGGGCCCATTCCTGCAGCACCAACTATCACTGCACCACGTGCGGAGCACAATGCTTATAAGAAGCATCAAGATGATGCTCTGGATGTGAGTTGTGTCATGCTAGCAACCATGAACGCTGAGCTTCAGAGGCAACATGAGTTGATGGATGCTTATGAGATGATCGAGCATCTCAAGAAATTGTTCGAAGGGCATGCTCGACAAGAGAGGTATGATACAAGCAAGGCGTTGTATCACTGCAAAATGGGTGAATGTGATCCAGTTGGTCCACATGTGCTGAAAATGATTGGGTATATTGAGTACCTTGATAGGTTGGGTTTTCCAATCACTCTGGAAGCCCAAACTGACCTTGTTTTGCAATCTTTGAACAACAACTACTCTCAATTTGTTATGAACTATCTTATGAATAAAATTGAGAAACCCCTTACTGAGTTGTTGAGCATGTTAAGAACTGCCGAGAACAACATGAAAAAGGCAGGACCCACTCCCACAATGATGGTGAAAAAGGGGAATGCTAAGGGAAATTGGAAAGGCGAGAAGAAGATAGGATCTAAATCTTTTGCCAAACCCAATTCCAAAACCAAATAGGCTTTAAAACCTAAAGGTGGGGTGGCTAAAGAAGGTGAATGTCACTTCTGTGGAAAACCTGGACATTGGAAAAAGAACTGTCATGCTTATCTGGAAGAAGTGAAGAAAAGAAAAGGAAGTACGACTTCTGATTCAGGTATATATGTTATAGAAGTAACTTGTCTACTTCTACATCATGGGTATTGGATACTGGATGTGGTTCTCACATTTGTGTTAATGTGCAGGGACTCCGAAGGAGTAGAACTTTGGCGAAAGGAGAGGTTGACCTACGAGTTGGAAATAGAGAAAAAGTTGCTGCACTGGCCGTAGGAACTTATCATTTATGTTTGCCCACTAGGCTAGTTTTAGAATTAGAAGATTGTTATTTTGTGCCTGCTATAAGCAAAAACATTATTTCTATTTCTTGTTTGGACAAGAAAGGTTTTTCATTTATAATAAAGAACAATCGTTGTTTGTTTTACTTAAATGATATTTGTTATGGTGTTGCACAATTGTTTAACGGTCTCTATATTCTTGATTTAGAAATGCCTATCTATAACATAAATACAAAATGATTTAAATCAAATGATTCAAATTCGACATATCTCTGGCACTGTCGTTTAGGCCATATAAATGAGAAACGCATATCTAAACTCCATAAAGATGGGTTCTTGGATTCATTTGATTTGGAATCATATGAGAAATGCGAATCTTGTTTATTAGGCAAGATGACTAAAGCCCATTTCACTGGAGAAAGTGAACGGGCTAGCGATGTATTGGGACTTATACATAGTGATGTATGTGTTAGGTTTGTAATATTCATGAACGCAATCAAATTGCAAAAATAATGCGGAAACGTATAAAATTAGAGTTTAAAAATTTTACAAACCATAAACCCGGATCACCCTTTATGCACAATTATTAATTAAACGAAAAAGAAAGAACAAGAATCATACCCTTGAAGATCCGAGCTTCCTCAGGTACAAGTTCACCTCCAATCCTTTTCGCGTTCAACTTGAATCCACCGGGTTTGGTTCCTTCCTTTGATCAACGTTAGCCACCCAAGTGTTTGGCCTCTAGAGGTGATCCACCAAGGAAGAAGAAGGATTCAAGAAGATGGGTATTTGGCAAAACCCTAGTTTTCTATCTCTATAGAAAAGATGTACTATCCCAACTATTGGAATTACGTATTCTAATAATACGTCAACCTCTCCCTCACCCATAATAAGACTCCTCTTATTTATAGATGTGAGCAACCCATCCTTAACAATTAAGGAATTGAGTTTTATTTTAATTAATTAAACTCTTTTAATTAATTAGGCTCCTAATCTTATTAGGATTAATTAATTAACCTTTTAATTAATTAAGCTCCCTAATCTTATTAGGGATAATTAATTAAACTCTTTTAATTAATTTGCCTCCTAATCCTATTAGGATATTTGAGAGTACTTTTATTAATTAATTCCCAAACTCCTTTAGGAATTAAATAATAATAATCGTAATAATAATAATAAGACTCCTCTTATTAACTTATATTTAATATTTCCAAAATATTAAATAATAAATATTAAGCTATTTAATTTATTCTATCACCATAGATTAAATTAAATATACTTAACTTATTATTATGATTATGTCATTAACTTCTTAAATAATTATTCTTCCTTTTATGGTGTGACCCTTTAGGTTCTCCATATTAAACCGGTTGTGAATAAATCAATTAGAACAATTCTAATCTTATTTAAATAAATAAATTAAAATATTAATTTATTTAAATAAATAATATTTATTCTACAATAGGGATAAGCCTCCCTAGCGATCAACGACTTTCCAGATAATATAGATTTCAACATTAATCATAAAAGAACCTTTGAGTAAATAGTTACCGTACAATTCAATCCTTCCACCATACAATGTCCCAATTAAATATAAGACATGTAATTTCTGTCAAGTCTTATTTTATTTAATTATATGTATTTCGACTCTTAAATGCACAACTCCAAATAATGCAAATTAGAAACTCCTTTCTAATTTCATTCTGCCTTGGCCAAGGACTACTGAGTTGTCATTTATCGAATCACATAGGACATTTCTCTTCTTTTACTAGAAGTGGTAGATTCTTTATTGATCATACATTATCTCCATGTACAACTTATTATACCCAAGCATACCCTTTGATATACCCTAAGGGTCTTAAGGAATAAGTCAAAGTATAACTCATCATACACAAGATACTATGATGATCTCAAGTCCAAGGATCACTTGTACTACTATCACTACAGGAATTCCTATTGACATGCAAGTAAAACTCCATTAGGTATTCCTTAGCGAGTCACGTTCAGTGAACTTATTCTCTAATAAGCACCTACATACTTGCTTTAGTGTCTCCACACAAATGATTATGAGATCAATCATCCTCATCCAATGAGCAAACAACGTATGTACCAATCTATCCGGATTCACTAATCCCCAATTTAGTAATCCAACGATTGGGAAATATTTTAGTTTTAAGCTTTTTAAGAATTTAGATCTCATTAGAATGATCATCATCATTATTCTAAAAGCATTACTTAAAACTATGGGTTTATCACATATTATAAAACAGCATCATGTAGATAATTAAAAGCCTTTAATAAATTAATACTTTTTATTAATAAATGAATAAGATTGTTTACAAAGTATATGCTTTATCATTAAACATGATTGGCTTGTGTGCATACTACTTTCAATCTCCCACTTGCACTAAAGCCAATCGCCATGGTATCTCATATCCTTCTTCTCTAAGTGACGATTATCCTGCTGTTGGATAAGCTTAGTTAATGGATATGTAATATTGTTCTTGAGAGTTCACTATCTCTATAGTGATTTCCCATCTTTCAATGATTCTTATAATCAAATGAAAGTGTCACAACACATGTTTAGATCTAAGATGAGACTTAGGAACTATTCCTAGTTCTGTAATGAACTTTTCATCCAAACAATCAACTTGTAGCTTCATTTATAGCTATATACTTTGTCTTTATCACTGAACCAACAACTCTTTGTTGTTTGGAACCTTTCCAATTCACTGCACCACCGTTCAAGGTAACCCTTTACCTTAAAGTGGATTTTCTGTCGTCTTGGTATGTCTGAAAAACTTGAGTCTGTTAAACCCTCTAGTTTTAATTCAGACCCGCCATGAATTATATCACATCCTTAATGCTGGTTAAGTACTTTAAGATGTTTTTCACTGACTCATAGTGAACTTCTCCAGAATATGACTGATCAACATCAGGTCTCGTATATTTCATTGCATACATGATAGTTACTCATGTGATCTCTCTTTTCAGGAGTTTATGGGGACTATTAAGAGAGATACATTCCATGGCTCATCAACATGAGACATCCCATGGAGTTTGCCATGCTAAACGACTTTAGCATCAAATGAATATACGTTCCTTAGGTTAAGCCGAGCATCCTTTTAAATCTATCTATATAGATTTGCATCCCCAATTAAGATACTCTTCCCAAATCATTCATGGAGGAATGTTTAGACAACTTTATCTTTACTGATTATAGCATTGATATGTTATTCCTTATCCGTAGTATATCAACATATAATACTAGAAATATCATGACGCTCCCACTGACCCTTTTGTACACACTAGGTTCATTCTTGTTTTTGATAAAATCAAACTCTTTTGATTATCATATCAAAATGAATGTTCCATTTTTGAGAAGATTGCTTCAATCCATTTCTCTGATTGTCTACAACTCTTACCTCATTGTATGTAACTGGATCATCATCTTCTATGATACGTACCTCATCATCATCATCCATGATGAATCCATACCTCCTAGGTATCTTCGGTACTATTCCAGATTTACAATTCGGTTGTGGTACAATAGGTCTATCTATAGGTTCCTCTTATTTGACTTGTAGCGTTTTGTGGTTCTTGAACTTTTCAAGATATATTATCCTCCCACTAGCCCTTTCAATGATAAACACCTTTATCTTAGAAGGCAGCATGTTTCGCAACAAACACCTTTTGCTAAGTAGGATTATAGAACATATGCCCTAAACTTACTTTAGGATGTCCCACAAATCTGTACTTGTCAAATTTTGTCCCAAGCTTATCCTCTGAAACCGTTTCATATAAGTTAGACAACCCCTTATCTTAACATACTTAAGATTAGGAATCCTCCCTGTCCATAACTTTTATGGAGTCTTGGGGCCGGATTTTGAGGTTACCTTTTCGTAGATATGCAGCCATTTCTAGGACATTACCCCAGAAGGATACTGGAATGTCGGTAAAATCATTATGGACCGCACCATGTCCAACAAGGTACGATTTTTCCTTCAGATACATCAATCAATTATTGCGTATCAGGATGTGTCCATTATGAGAAAACCATTTGAGATGATCTAGAAACTTATTGCACAAGTATTTATTCCTTGATCTAATCAAAGAATCTTAATACTTTGCCAATTTGTTTCATTTCTGAATTCTTTGAACCTTTCAAATAATTTACACTTATATTTCAACAAATACATACATTCAACTCTTTGAATGATCATCTCCTTTTCTTATATTAGTTTGTTCAATTTGCAAAAAATATATTTTTCACGTAAGTCAAGTATACAAAATCCATTAAGTAATATTTCAGTTCTATACAAAACATTATTATTATAAATAGAACAACAATTGTTCTTAAATATAATACCAAAGATTTTATTGTCCAACAATAAAATGGAAATAATGTTTCCAACGAGAACTGGAATACAATAACAACTTATTGACTTAATAGACTTGCCTGTAGGCATTGCTAAACTATAAGTTCCTATGGCAAATGCAGCAACCTTTGCTTCATTTCCCACACATAGGTTTACTTATATTTGTTTAGCTTTCTACTTCTACTTGGTCCCTTCATAAATCTATATTTATGATAACCAAAGTCGGTATCCAATACCCAAGTAGAACCTTGACTTAAAGAAAAATATATTTTAAATCATAAACAAAATTTTATTTGTAACCGAAACTTCACTAAGCTTCTTTGGTTAGCCTCTGCAAGATACTTCTTGAAGTTTCCTTCCAGTGTCCAGGCTTATTACAGTGGAAGCAAACTCCTTTGCTATCCATATCAGTTTTGTTCTTATTATCCTTTGTTTATGCCCTTTCTATTTACCTTCTTAGAATCGTTCTTCTTTTCAGAAGATCCTTTGGCCCCTACCAGTAAGACTTGGTCTTTCTTGGTTGGAAAGTGACTCTCAATATTTTTAACATGTTAAGCAAATCAGCGAGGCTGATATCTAGCTTGTTCATATAAAAATTCACAACAATTATGAAAGGAATCCGGGAGTGAGTGTAAGATCAAATCTTGGCTCAACTCTCCATCCATGACAAAATCAGTTATCCTAATTGATCAATCAAATTGATTATTTTAAGGACTTTTATCTGTACTATAGTGTCATAGGTCATTCTAGATCGAAAGAGCTCCTTAGATATCTGATATCTATCAGTCCTACTTTCCACGCCATCAACTACTTGATGTGCAGAAATATAATAGGAGCATCCATAGTTTCATGCTGACGCTGAAGCTCGCTACTCATGGATGTGAGCATGATGCATTGAGCCAACTATGCATCATCTAGCCACTTTCTAAAAGTAGCAATATCTTCCTCAGAGGCATTGTCTGCAACCATTGCAGGGATAGGCGTATTAAGGACATAAGATAGCTTTTCAGCAGTGAGAACTATTCTCAATTTTCTTAACCAATCCGTTTAATTCGGTCCGGTTAATTTAGCATCTAATATGCTACGCAGTGATAGTAATTTAGACATTGTAAAATTCTGTAAATGAATTTGTAATTAACAACATTTTAACATACATTCTTTTATTAATTACCAAAATAATTTAGGTCTTGTTTTAAATTGGTATCTCCCACTATTTTTTTTCAAACTATATTACCCTCAATATATATAGTTCGACAATATCTAATTAAAGATATGCTAGTGAGAATAAGGATCCCATTTCAAATGTATATAGCCTTGTGTGTGCACAACAAACTATATATAAATAAATAGGTAGACAACTCTTGTCAATTACATCAACTATGTAACTCCTTGTATTTTGCCTCTTAAATCATAATGGTCAAGTGTGTGCACATCCGAACTAAAATGATTTAAGTTAAGTCAGACCCAGCATTTCCATATAAGTGAAGAGAAAACTACAGCCCTTGTGTGTGCACAACAAAGCAGTAATGTTCAATTCCTTATAAACATCATATGTAATAAAAACAACATCTTAAATATTTAATACTCGCCTTGTGTGTGCACAACAAACTCATATTAAATATTCAATACTCTATTGTTTCTATTATGCTAGAAGGTGACGTTCGATATTCCAAATATCTTTGAACGTTACAACTTAATATAAAATATTTGAGGGGTTTGCTATTAATTTGTCTCATCTTGTTTAGCGCGCATGCACATATATATATATATATATATAAAATACGCGTCATATTAATTAACATGCGAAGCATGTTTGCATAATATATAATATATATAGTATAAGCATGCACACATAGAATATTATATTCTACCTGGATTGATTATGGACTTTTATTCTAGTTTGGTTCACTAGAGCCACCAAGTGAACCAAAAGGTCAAACCCTAGGGGTGCAAGAATTAATATTTAAATATAACTATTACATTTAAACCCGGGCTCCATTACAAACGGGTCTTCAAGCGCTCATTGCTCCTTGATCTCCAATTCTTCAAAATTAATTCTAACTATTCCTATTACAAAACTATTTAAAATAAATAGAAACCTTGATCAGCAGTCAAGGGGAAGTATATAGGAGGGAGATAGAATTTACATTAAGAAAAATTAGAGGAGACGAGGTACACAGACCCCATTTAATAAAACTCATACATTCATGCATCCAACTAAAATAAAATTCAATCACATTGGTCAATAGTCCATAATCAATCCCATTTATTATCATACACATCACCATATGTATCAATAAATAACATTCATCTCATGAATAATTAACATTTAATATATATATTGATATCATTTAATGGGCAAATTTAGTTAGTATAAAATCTAATTTTGAATCAAAATAAACTCCTTTATTTTAATCCAAATTTAAATCAAAATAAAACTATTTTATTTTAATTTATCCAATTTTAAATAAAATAAACTATTTTATTTTAATCAAAATCATTAATCAAAATAAACTCCTTTATTTTAATTAATTATGGAATCCAATTCCATGTAAAAAAAACTCCTTTATAAAAGGAAACACGGATTTTCTTTCCTATTCACAAATAAACTCCTTTATTTTGAATAATATGAAATCTTATTTCATATCTAAATAAACTCCTTTATTTAAGGAAATTAGGATTCTCTTTCCTATTCATAAATAAACTCTTTTATTTTGAATAATATGAAATCCTATTTCATATTTAAATAAACTCCTTTATTTAAGGAAATTAGAAATCCAATTTTAACTCTAATTAGTTAGCATAGAATCAAATTCCAACTCTAATTAGTTATCATGGAATCTAATTCCAACTCTAATTAGTTAGCATGAAATTCTAATTTTAAAATTAAAATAAAACTCTTATTTTAAGATTAAAATAAACCTTTTATTTTAAAATTAAAATAAATTTTTATTTTAATTATTAAATAATTAAGAATTCACCTTGAATCACGTGATATCATATATCATTAATTGTACTGCAGGAATCAAGTTAATTATATATAACATACCTTTATGGTGATTCATGATCTAGCCATTCTAGTTAGAATCCAGGAGCAAAAGTTATTATATATTAACGGAAGCCTGGAATATCTCTTCAATATTACATGCACGATCAGCAGCACCTCGGTAATAGGCATTTCCAAAGACTAAATTTTTTTATTTTTTTAAATAAATTTTATACAATAAATTATGCCCAATTAAATTATTCTAAACACATATCAATATACACATTAAATTTGAACAATTAATAATTCGCATAAAGGTTTGGCTCTGATGCCACTGTTAGGTTTGTAATATTCATGAACGCAATCAAATTACAAAAATAATGCGGAAACGTGTAAAATCAGAGTTTAAAAATTTTATAAACCATAAACCCGGATCACCCTTTATGCACAATTATTAATTAAACGAAAAAGAAAGAACAAGAATCATACCCTTGAAGATCCGAGCTTCCTCAGGTACAAGTTCACCTCCAATCCTTTTCGCATTCAACTTGAATCCACCGGGTTTGGTTCCTTCCTTTGATCAACGTTAGCCACCCAAGTGTTTGGCCTCTAGAGGTGATCCACCAAGGAAGAAGAAGGATTCAAGAAGATGGGTATTTGGCAAAACCCTAATTTTCTATCTCTATAGAAAAGACGTACTTTCCCAACTATTGGAATTACGTATTCTAATAATACGTCAACCTCTCCCTCACCCATAATAAGACTCCTCTTATTTATAGATGTGGGCAACCCATCCTTAACAATTAAGGAATTGGGTTTTATTTTAATTAATTAAACTCTTTTAATTAATTAGGCTCCTAATCTTATTAGGATTAATTAATTAACCTTTTAATTAATTAAGCTCCCTAATCTTATTAGGGATAATTAATTAAACTCTTTTAATTAATTTGCCTTCTAATCCTATTAGGATATTTGAGAGTACTTTTATTAATTAATTCCCAAACTCCTTTAGGAATTAAATAATAATAATCGTAATAATAATAATAAGACTCCTCTTATTAATTTATATTTAATATTTCCAAAATATTAAATAATAAATATTAAGCTATTTAATTTATTCTATCACCATAGATTAAATTAAATATACTTAACTTATTATTATGATTATGCCATTAACTTCTTAAATAATTATTCTTCCTTTTATGGTGTGACCCTTTAGGTTCTCCATATTAAACCGGTTGTGAATAAATCAATTAGAACAATTCTAATCTTATTTAAATAAATAAATTAAAATATTAATTTATTTAAATAAATAATATTTATTCTACAATAGGGATAAGCCTCCCTAGCGATCAACGACTTTCCAGATAATATAGATTTCAACATTAATCATAAAAGAACCTTTGAGTAAATAGTTACCGTACAATTCAATCCTTCCACCATACAATGTCCCAATTAAATATAAGACATGTAATTTCTGTCAAGTCTTATTTTATTTAATTATATGTATTTCGACTCTTAAATGCACAACTCCAAATAATGCAAATTAGAAACTCCTTTCTAATTTCATTCTGCCTTGGCCAAGGACTACTGAGTTGTCATTTATCGAATCACATAGGACATTTCTCTTCTTTTACTAGAAGTGGTAGATTCTTTATTGATCATACATTATCTCCATGTACAACTTATTATACCCAAGCATACCCTTTGATATACCCTAAGGGTCTTAAGGAATAAGTCAAAGTATAACTCATCATACACAAGATACTATGATGATCTCAAGTCCAAGGATCACTTGTACTACTATCACTACAGGAATTCCTATTGACATGCAAGTAAAACTCCATTAGGTATTCCTTAGCGAGTCACGTTCAGTGAACTTATTCTCTAATAAACACCTACATACTTGCTTTAGTGTCTCCACACAAATGATCATGAGATCAATCAATCTCATCCAATGAGCAAGCAACGTATGTACCAATCTATCCGGATTCACTAATCCCCAATTTAGTAATCCAACGATTGGGAAATATTTTAGTGTTAAGCTTTCTAAGAATTTAGATCTCATTAGAATGATCATCATCATTATTCTAAAACCATTACTTAAAACTATGGGTTTATCACATATTATAAAACAGCATCATGTAGATAATTAAAAGCCTTTAATAAATTAATACTTTTTATTAATAAATGAATAAGATTGTTTACAAAGTATATGCTTTATCATCAAACATGAATGGCTTGTGTGCATACTACTTTCAGTATGTGGACCCATGAGTTCGTTAGCAAGAGGTAGGTTTTATTACTTCATTACATTTACTGACGACTTTAGTAGATATGGATATGTGTATCGTATGAGACACAAATCTGAATCCTTTGAAAAGTTCAAGGAATTAAAGAATGAAGTTCAAAACCAATTTGGCAAAAGAATAAAGCCCTTCGATCCGATCGAGGAGGTGAATACTTAAGCCAAGACTTTGATGACCTTCTAAAGGAGTGTGGTATTATATCAGAGCTCACTCCACCTGGAACACCGCAATGGAATGGTGTATCTGAAAGGAGGAATCGAACCTTGTTGGACATGGTACGATCAATGATGAGTCATGCAGATCATCCAATAAGCTTCTGGGGTCATGCCCTAGAGACAGCTGCATTCACACTTAACCGTGTTCCTACAAAGACGGTTCAGAAGACACCATATGAAATGTGGACTGGGAAACATCCTAGTATGTCGTTCATGAAGATTTGGGGTTGCGAGGCGTTCGTAAAACGTCTGGATTCTGTCAAGCTCGGACCCAAATATGATAAATGTAATTTTGTGGGATACCCAAAGGAAACAAAAAGGTATTATTTCTACAAACCTTCTGAGAACAAAGTGGTTGTTGCTCGAACTGGTATTTTTCTAGAAAGAGAATTTGTCTCTAAAGGAAACAGTGGGAGGAAAGTAGAACTCGAAGAAATTCGAGAACCACAAAATATCATTGAACCTGAGTTGGAACATGAGCAGGAACCACAATAAATTGTGGAAAGTGAACCTGCTCAAATTACACAAGTCATTCGTAGATCTGGTAGGACACGCCAAGAGCCTGAGAGATATTATGGATATCTTGTGACTCAAAACGGCGATGTGATGCTCATAGATCAAGATGAGCCTGCTTCTTACCAAGAAGCTATGAATGGACCAGATTCTAAGAAATGGCTTGAAGCCATGAAATCTGAGATGGACTCCATGTATACTAACCAAGTATGGACTCTGGTTGATCCACCCGAAGGGGTAAAACCAATCGGGTGCAAGTGGGTTTTCAAGAAGAAAACTGACATGGATGGTAATGTACAAACCTATAAAGGCCGACTGGTAGCAAAAGGTTTCAAACAAATTAAAGGTGTTGACCATGATGAAACCTTCTCTCCAGTGGCAATGTTTAAATCCATCATGATCATACTTGCTATTGCAGCTTTTTATGATTATGAAATCTGGCAGATGGATGTCAAAACTGCTTTCCTTAACGGAAATCTCCTTGAGGATGTGTATATGACACAACCTAAGGGTTTTGTCACTCCAAAGGATGCTGGAAAGGTATGTAAGCTGCAGTTATCCATTTATGGATTGAAGCAAGCCTCTCGGAGTTGGAATCTTCGATTTGATGAAGCAGTCAAAGAATTTGGCTTTATTAAAAATGAAGATGAACCTTGTGTATATAAGAAGGTTAGTGGGAGTCATATTATATTCCTAGTATTATATGTTGATGACATATTAATTATTGGGAATGACATTCCTTCCTTACAGGTTGTAAAAACATGGTTAGGAAAATGTTTCTCCATGAAAGATTTGGGCGATGCTGCCTACATTTTAGGTATCAAGATCTATAGAGATAGATAAAGAAAAATGCTCGGCCTAAGTCAAAGTACATATATTGATAAAGTGTTGAAACGGTTCAGCATGCAAGAGGCGAAAAGAGGAAACTTACCCGTGACTCATGGTGTAAAGATCTCTAAGGCCCAATGTCCTAAATCACAAGATGATGAGGAGCATATGAGAAAGATCCCTTATGCTTCGGCAATTGGATCTATCATGTATGCAACGATATGTACTCATTTGGATGTCTCGTATGCTTTGAGCATGACGAGCAGATACCAGTCGAATCCAGGTGAAGGTCACTGGACAGCAGTCAAGAATATCCCCAAGTACCTGAAAAGGACTAAGGATTCATTATTGGTATATGGAGGTGAAGACGAACTAGCAGTAAAGGGTTACACAGATGCTAGTTTCCAGACTGACAATGATGACTATAAGTCTCAGTCAGGTTTTGTGTTTTGCCTTAATTGTGGTGCTGTTAGCTGGAAAAGTTTGAAGCAAGAGACAGTAGTTGATTCTACAACAGAGGCTGAGTATATTGTTGCTTCTAGTGCAGCCAAGGAGGCTGTATGGATTAAAAAGTTCATCACTGAACTTGGTGTTGTTACAACCATTGTTGATCCAGTTGTTCTATACTGTGATAATAATAGAGCCATTGGACAGGCCAAGGAACCCAGATCTCACCAACGATCCAAGCATATACTTAGGCGGTACCATCTCATCCGTGAAATCATTGATAGAGGAGATGTACATATAGGAAGAGTGCCAACAGATGATAATATTGCAGATCCACTAACCAAGGTTTTGTCGCAGCAGAAGCACGACGGTCGCACTAGTTCCATGGGTATTAGATACATGAGTGATTGACTCTAGTGCAAATGGGGGACTGTTAGAGTTTATGCCCTAGAGGCCAATTATTTGATATAATTGCTTAACGTTTTGATATTATATTTGATTGAATAAATATATGATTTTATTATGGTTTTATTTACTGCATAATATAATTTTTAACATAATAAAATTCCTTAGAATAGTGATACAAATTATATAGTTTCAAGTATGTGACTTGAACATGAGATTATATATTACCATTAGTATCAGTGTTCTTAAATGTCCCTAGTCGAGTATCATTGTTGATGGGACAACAATGATGCATTGAGACTAGTATGTGGATTGACTGATGACCAAATCTCATTAGTCATAAATATATGAGATATTAAGTCAATGCATAGGTACATGTTAGAGAACGATGTACTGGACAGACCCACCATGAGAATTCTATATGGAGCATTATGCGAAGTGTCATTAGCAATTCTCATAGTGATAATGATGTAATGGTCCTCCGACCTGAAATCGCTATATTACTACACGAGAATTTATGTACTTTGATATCATCAAATGTCACCTTTAATAGGGTGGACTATAAAGGTGATTATTGGGTTCATCATTAATCGTGTGAGAAATATGAGTGATCTAGATGGAATTTAACCATCCTATATATTATGGGTGATATCCATAGGCCTCTTGATTGAGTAGGACTATGAAATGCATGGCGATGCTCAAATAGTGATTTGTTTCATATAGTCTACTCATTGATCAAGAAAACTCAGATTAAATTATGAAGAGTATGACACATTCCATGACTCGAGTTTAATCTAGGATATTAAGGTTAAAAGGATTAAATTACATTAAAACATTGGTCACAAAAAGGTTGCATCGAATCATTGATCTTATTATTACTTGGGTAGCAGTGATGCATTACTAGATGCTGCTCACTGTTTATAATTTTATAATATGATTTTAAAATTATTGCCAACGTAATAATAACCTATAGGTTCACACACATAGAACGTTATTTAAAAGAGAATTAATTTAAATTTTAAGGATTTAAATATATTAATATGATTAATAGTATTTAAATCACGAATTTAAATTAAAAGAATAATTTGTATATATGTATATTAATTAAGTAAGACTTAATTAAGATATATATATATATATATATATATATATATATATATATATATATATATAAATTCGAATTTTATGAAATTAGTTTTTGATTTGATTAATTCCTTTTAACTACTATATATATGATATATAGCAGCTACTTAGGATATATCAAAATTGAAAAACCCTAGCCGCTCTTAGAGAGAGACTAGAGAGAAAACAGTTCCACAAGTCCTTCTTATTGCAGAATCGTTCGACGGTTCATGCGGCGTTCGTGTAGATATCGTAGAGGTGCAATTGGTTTGTATTGCGTTGGAGATTCGAGGCGCAGTCGGTTTCAGATTCTCGTTTTTTTTATATCTGGTATAATCTCTAAACCTCTGAATTAATTGATTTTTCGCATGGTTCCTGTTTTAGGGTTTCGAAAATTGCTTTAAAATTTTAATTTCTGCTGTGTATTTCTGTGCCGAAGCCCAACAACATCCACTGTTTATATTCTTACTTGATCCAAGTTGGCACCATCACATTACATGTTGATCTTATCTCTTTAAAGATATTTGCATTTGATGTGATTTTAAGGATTGATTAGTTAACCACTCATCATGCTAAAATTGATTATTTTCGTAAGGTTGTTAGTTTTCATATTCTTAACCAACCTGTTATGCGAATTCAAGCAACCAAACCACTAAAGTCAATCACTATCATATCAAGCCAAAAATCCATTCATTTATTAAAAAAATGGACGTTAAGCTTTTTTAGTCCATGTTATGGACTTGAACAAAAACACATCAGATTTGAATAATATTTCTGTTGTTACTGAATTTCATAACGTATTTCCTGAAGAACTTCCTGGTCTACCCCCAGAACGTGAAGTTGAATTCTTTATTAACCTTGAACCGAGTACAAACCCCATTTTTAAAACCCCATACCGAATGGCTCCTATTGAACTTTAGGAGTAAAAAGTCCAACTACAGGAGTTGTTAAACATCAGTTTCATTCATCCTAGTACATCTCCTTGGGGTGCTCCTCTTTTATTCGTAAAGAAGAAAGACATGAGTATGCGACTTTGTATTGACTACCAGGAATTGAACCATGTCACCATCAAGAATAGGTATTCGCTACCTCACATTGATGACATGTTTGACCAGTTGCAAGGAGAATAATTCTTTTCAAAGATCGATCATCGTTCTGGATATCATCAGCTGAAGATTAAAACTGAGGATATTTCAAATAATGCCTTTAGAACTCGGTACGGGCATTATGAATTCTTAGTCATGTCTTTTGGATTGACTAATGCTCCTACGGCTTTCATGGATATAATGAACCGTGTGTTCAAGGAATATTTGTATCAGTTTGTTGTTGTCTTTATTGATGATATCCTCATCTATTCCAAAAGTCGTGAAGATCATGAGGACTATTTGAAGCTGGTACTTCAAATGCTCCATGACAACAAGCTATATGCCAAGCTGAAGAAATGTGAACGTTGGCTTAAGGAAGTAGCATTCCTTGGGCACGTGGTGTCAAAACATGGAGTATCTGTTGACACGGCGAAGATTAATTGAAGAAATCTAAAGTTAGGAGCAACCGAAGTCGGTGACCGAAGTATGTAGCTTTCTGGGCTTATCTGGTTATTATCGGAGATTCGTGGAAGGATTTTCTCGAATAGCTACTCCGTTAACTCAGCTGACTCAGAAAGATATAAAATTCGTATGGAGCGAGGAAAGAAGAGTTTCCAAGAGCTTAAGAGGAGACTCATTTCGGTACCTGTTCTGACAATACCATCTGGTTCGGATGGATTTGTTATCTACAACGATGCTTCAGGTAAAGGGTTAGGATGTGTTCTCATACAACATGGAAAAGTCATAGCCTATGCCTCGCGACAACTCAAAGAATATGAGAGGAATTATCTTACTCATGATCTGGAGTTGGCAGCAGTCGTTTTTGCGTTGAAAATCTGGAGACACTACCTGTATGGGGAGAAAGTGGAGATTTATATGAATAATAAAAGCCTCAAATATTTCTTCACCCAAAAGGAACTCAACATACGACAATGACGTTGGCTCGAGCTGTTGAAAGATTACGACCATAGCATTCAATATCATCCTGGAAAAGCAAACGTTGTAGCTGACGCATTGAGTAGAAGATCGTATGTGGGTACGAGTGCAATGTTGTTAACATAAAGACTCATTTTTTATGACTTACAAAGGATGTAGATATAGTTAAAGGCTCCAAGTACTCACGTGATGATATCAAACATACGAGTAGAACCAACTTTAATCGATAAAGTTAAAGTTGCTCTAGCCATAGACCTAGAGGTGATACGTATGAAGAAGAAAGTACATGAACGTGTTATTCCAGAAGCAAGAATCGATGAAAAAGGAATAGTTCAAGTCAACTCCAGACTTTACATTCCTAACAATTGAAGCATAGAATCATGATGGAGGCACACAACACACCGTTTGCAATCCATCCTGGGAGTACCAAAATGTATCATGATCTTTGACATACATTTTGGTGGAACAATATGAAGAGAGAGATCGTAGAGTTTATCTCGAGGTGTTTAACTTGTCAACGTGTAAAGGCAGAGCATCAAGTGCCAAAGGATCCATTGTAACCACTTAAGATTCCAAAATAAAAGTGGGAACACATTACCATGGATTTTGTTACGGGTCTTCCCAAGGTTTCTCAAGGCATATATTCGATTTGGGTTATTTTTGATAGATTAACCAAGTCTGCTCATTTCTTACCGATACGGTAGATTTATTCCCTTGAACATCTTGCTCGTATGTACGTGAATGAGATTGTGAGATTTCATGGCATGCTAGTATCCATAGTTTCAGATTGTGACCCAAGATTCACTTCTCGATTTTGGGTTAGCTTGCAGAAAGCTATGGGCATGGATTTATGATTCAGTTCGGCATACCATCCTCAAACGAAGGGGCAATTGGAAAGGACTATTCAAAACCTTGAAGATCTATTAAGACTCTGTGTCCTAGATTTCAAAAGAAGTTGGGATAAGTAATTACCATTGGTTGAATTCTACTACAACAACAGTTATCAAGCAAGTATAGGTATGGCTCCATTCGAGGCATTGTATGGACAAAAGTGTCGTTCTCCAGTATGCTGAGACGAGGTGGGTGAAGCAACGTTGTTGGGACTAGAATTGGTACGCATGACTACAGAAAAGATCCAAACGATTCGGCAATGTATTCAAACCTAACAAGATCAACAAAAGAGTTATGCGGATCTTCATCAAAAGGATGTGAAATTTAATATTGGAGATCATGTATTATTACGTATTGCTCCATGGAAGGGAGTTACAAGATTTGGGAAAAGAGAAAAACTCAATCCATGATTTGTTGGTCCATTTGAGATTCTTGACGGAATAGAAAATATGGCATATAGACTTACATTACCTCCAAACATGTCTCGTGTTCATAATTTTTTTCACATATCTATGCTTCATAAATATGTGAAAGACCCTAATTTAACGTACAAGGAGGTACATGTCAAGATCTTGGATAGCAAGGAGCGTGTCCTACGCACAAAGTTTATACCACAAGTCAAGGTTTTGTAGATGAATCATGCTATTGAGGAAATGACCTAGGAGTTGGAATCGAAAATGAAAGAAAGGTACCCTCACCTTTTTGAAACATCAGGTACGTACATCAATTTCGAGGACGAAATTTCATAAGGAGGGGAGGTTGTAAGACCCCAACTTTTTAATAAATAAAATTGAATTTCCTCTATCCATTATCTTTAAATAATAAGGAGTTAATTTGATATAATGCTTTGATTATGGGTGAAATGTGCAAATTTTGCAAAATAAGTAAGTGGTTATAAAATATTCATTGTTGTCAGAGAATATTCATTTGGTCGTTGAATATTCTTGCTGTCGAGGAATATTCGTACGTCGGTGCAGCCATTTGTGGGCCCCATAATGAAAAACAGTCGGATGAAGAAAACGACAAGTTTGAGTTTTTATAAATAACTACGTAGTTGTTACTGTTAACACTGTTGGAATACCTGGGGGTTAAAATACAGTAATACGCGTTGTTGCACAGTAGCACACGGTATTGCACAGTATTGTTGGATTATTGATTCTTATATAAGAAGGCACTGCTCAATAATTTTTACAGTAATTACTGTTCAATATTTTATTATATTGATTCAATAATTGATGTGTTGATATTTTATATTATTGTTGTTTAAATAATTGTCAATGCACAGTATTTCTATTATCAGATCAATAATTCATATTATTTGAATAATAGCATTATTGGCAATGTCTAAGGATGTTCTATCTAAGGAAAGGGGTTTGGTCATCTAATTGCGCGCCAGTAAGGAGAAATTCTTATCGGAAAGCCCCATCTTTCCTGGGAACGACTTGGTTGTCATAATTGTGATTCTGTAATATTATTTGTGAATAATTAATTATTAATTTATATGAAATATTTATTTTATGCAGATATAAATGTTGGATAGGGAAATATTTATTTTATGTGGATATAAATGAAGGAATTAATGCTAAGGTGTTTTATCAGTATTTTGTCGGAGTGGAGGTATTAAAAGTAATTCGTATGTGGATTTTGGGCATTTTCTGTTTAAAATTTGGAAAAATTTTCTTCTACAAAGTTGTAGAGAATTCAATTTCCTATGGAATGGACATAAAATTTGTATTTTTCTGATAAAGAGCTATTTATTATGAATTATTGAAGCTTTGAAAATAAATATTTTTATTAAAAAATGGTAGGCCCCACTTTTGGTTGGTGTTGAAAAATTGATTTTAGTGGGCCCCACTAGAGGTGTGCTGAGTTTTGGGCAAAGATGGTGGGCGTAGAAATTTTTAATAAATTAATATTTTATTAATTTTGTCTCCTTCGGCGTTCTAGCATTTTCCTATTAATAGGGTGTTTAGTTAGAATTGAAAATCACACTAGAATCATAAGCTTTCTCTCTCTCTCTCTCTCTCTCTATATATATATATATATATATATATATATATATATATATATATATATATATATATATATATATATATATATATATTATCGAGCGAATTTTATGAGTATTTAGATACTTTGAGAGTTGTTATTCAGTGCAAGTTTCCTTCAGCATTACAACCAATATTCCAGTCAGAAATACTGTTCTTTTGAGGTAAGGGATGTTATTTTCTTCGTAAATGATATTATTTCTTTCAATATCATTATGCTGAAATATTGGTATGAATTTTATTGTGGAATTTCTACATTTTTGTGTGGAGATTACTATTCACGTATACAGCACTATTCATGTGTATATGACACTATTTACGAATACGATACTATTTCACCAAAAAATAAAATTTTCTCTTCTTTGTCCCAGATGTCTATTATGTCTACTATCTTTGATTGTATCTATGTTTTGATCTTCATTCTTGAATTTTACTCCACTATGGTTTGTTATGGAGTATTTTTAAACTTGGATTATCTAAAGTACGAATCTCTAATCTTTGTCCTTTTATCTCACTAGATTCGTTCTTTAAAATATTTTTCATCATCCTCAGTCCTTAATGGTGATACTTGATGAATATCTTTGGCCTGTAGTGCAAAGATGAATGATTACCTGATGAATATCTTTGGCCCATAATGCAAATATGGACAGGTGTTGAGATGAACATGACCAACTGGTGATACAAATGAATATCTTTGGCCCGTAGTGCAAAGATGAATATTTGATTCAAGATGTATATTGATTGATGTTACAGGGATAAAATATTGATGATGGACTTTTAAATTCATAGATGATAGTAGATTTCATTCTCTACTAAACTCTTCTAATGAATTGTTATTTTCGCTACGAATATTGATCTAAAATGTGATGTGTCCATTATATTTTATCTGATTTGTTGAAGGCTAACGATAATTTATTGCTCATTATCTTAGTCATAATATTCTTTACTAGGATAGTTGAGCTAACCCTTTTCCTTTTTGTTCTATTTTTCTTCTCAGGAAGTGAGAATTTAGCAGGAACTAGCCGGGGTATGGAGTGATGGTTCAAGATAGTTGTTTTAGCAATCCTCACTATTATGTAAAATAGGGCATCAATAATTGTAATGAGGACTTTATCTGAGTGTGGATATTATCTAGAAGACAATATTTGAATTTAAACTCACTGTATATATGTTGTCGTATTTTGCACGACAATTGTATTAATGAAGTTATAGTAATTTTTGTACCATGTATTTGGCGACTCAGAACGGGTGATGTGTGCCTATTTTGGGGGTGTCACAATCTTCATAAAACCAAGCCAAGTACATTAAAGAATTACTTAAAAAGTATGGCATGGAATCAGCCTCTCCCATGAAAACACCAATTGCTCCAACAACCAATCTTGACAAGGATGAGAAAGGTAAAAGTATTGATATAACTCAATATAGAGGTATAATAGCCAGTAAACCAGACATAATGTTTGCAACATGCATATGTGCTAGATTTCAAGCTAATCCTAAGGAATCTCACTTAACTACTGTAAAAAGAATTTTTAGGTATCTCAAAGGCAAACCTCACTTGGGACTTTGGTATCCCAAGGAGTCCTCATTTGAACTAACAGGATATACAGATGCTGACTTTGCAGGCTACAAGATCGATAGAAAGAGTGCCAGTGGCACTTGTCAATTGCTAGGAAACAGACTTGTGTCTTGGTTTAGCAAAAAGAAAAACTCAACTGAATACATTGTTGCTGGCAGCTGCTGTGCTCAAATCTTATGGATGAAAAATCAACTAGCAGACTATGGATTTGATTTCAAATATATACATGTTCATTGTGATAACACGAGTGCCATAGCAATAACACATAATCCTGTCATGCATTCTAGGACTAAGCATATAGAAATAAGATATCATTTCATTAGGGATCATGTTCAAAATTGAAATATATCTTTACAATACATCCCTACTGAAAATCAACTTGTTGATGTCTTTACAAAGCCTCTAGATGAATCCAGATTTAATAAATTGATAAGTGAGTTAGGCATGCTAAATCTACGACCATAAAATTTGTGCTCTATTTCATGCTAACCATACAGATATAAAAGTCTATGTTCAAAATCGTAGAGATGACTGAAGAAAGATCACGATCGTAGAGCTGCCTCGACATGACAAAGAAGCATCCTGTAGTGACAAAATTTCCAATAAATCCAAGCAATCCCTGTGATGAGCGCCTCAGGGACAAACCTGATCCCTAATTCATTATATGAGGTTGGCCCTTCCTGAGCTACCTTTACCCAGAAGGAATACTAAGTCAAAGTTCATCACAAGGACCAGGGCAGACAACGTTCGTAGTGCAGATTCAAAAGTCAACTCAATGATCGTAGTGCAACCTCAACGATCGTAGTAAAACCTCGACGATCATAGTCCTCTCAAAGGATACACTAGCTCAGGGGGAGCTAAGGGCAGATCTGTATTTTCCACTTCATTAAAAAATTGTGGAGCCAAGCAAGAAGTGACACATGCCCCACTATGCAGATCGAGTGGAGGGAAGTTACAAGTATAGTTTGAAAAGATCTTTTTGAAAACTCACCTCAGAAGTTTGAAAGCTCATATCTCTCTCTACCAGCAGAAACCCTAGCTTTTAGATGAGTTCAACCAACCTCAGTGTAGGGAAATCAATGGCGGCTTCAAACTTTATCACTGGTTACCAACTCTGCTTTAACGAGTTCAAGACAGCTGACCCTCAATTTCACAAAATTTTATCTCGCTTAAAGAAAGCTGGTCTTGAAGAAGCTCTGGGCACCAGCACATGGATCTACCCGAAGCTAGTGAAGGAGTTCTATAGCAATGGAGTCTTTGAGAACGACATCAGCACCACAATGGTCAAGGGAGTACAAATTAAACTCAAGGCTGAAGATATAAACCTAGCCCTAGGTTTCCAAATCAAAGGGACCTCTATCTATAGAGGTCATTAACTTTCATGAAGGACTGAAGAAGATGCATCACAAAAAGAATCAGACCATCAAGGGATACAAGAAGAAGGAGTTTCCATAAAAGTATGAGTTTTTGGGTGACATTGTTGGAAAGTGCATATATTGCTAAAGCTCTGACCATGACTCTATAAATGAAGTTCAACTGAAGCTTATGACATCTATCTGCTTTGGGATTCAACTCAACTATGGGGCCCTACTCATCGATTGAATTGAGAAGTGGATACTCAGTTCAAAGAAATCAAAGAGCTTGGGAAAGATGCTTTATGGACGGTACATAAGCATAATTCTGCAATCAGCACTGGGTGACAAAATTGGGGATAATGAAGGAGAATCTATCAATCCCAACAAAAAGATGACCCAGCAGCTGTTTCAATTTTGTAAAAGAAATCCAGCAGATAATGTCAGAATGATGTCTGAATTAAGTGGAAGAACTGGTGAAGCAAAGGAGTCTGGTCTACTAGGAAATATGTCAGTTGTGAAGGAAACTGATGATGAAGAAGAAATCAATAAAGAATAACCCATTGTTTTAGTCAGAAAAAGCAAGGGCAAGAGGAAGATGAAGGCTCAAACAACAGAAGAGCCTCAAGGCTCAACCACTGATGCACCTTAAGGGAGTTTAGGTACTGAAACTCTGAAGAAAATGAAAGGGAAGGAATAACAGTTTGGAGAAGAAGAAGAATATAAGGCTACCATCTCTCAGCTGCTTAAGAAGGGAAAACGCAGCCATCAGTCCAAGAAATCTTCTTTCTTTTCGGTCGTAGAGTCACCACCGATCGTAGAGTCCAGACTTGACACCACTCTAGAAGAGGATGATGCAACAGCTTCTCAGCCTGATCAAACTGTCAGAGCTGAAATTAAAGAAAATGCTGAGGATTTGGCTCATCCCAGGAAGACAGAGAGAAAACATGCCAAGAAATACATTCTTGTTAATGAAGGAGTGTTAAAGGAGGAAGACGGACGAATTACTACTGAGAAAGAGCTACTTGTAGCTAGAAATGAGAATACAGCTCGAGTTGAGGGGGAACTGCTAGAAGTTCAAATGGATAATCGACTTGAGGGGGAGCCTCACGAAGCAGAGAAGGCTATAGCTAAGGAGGAATTGTCAAGAGATCATCATAAACCTTCCTCAGTCCCTCAAGAGATCCTAGCTTTAGAAACTATAGAAATGGAAAGGATTGAAGTTATGGAAGATGAGAGAGCAAAAGAGCAAAGAAGAGAAGTGGAGATGATTGATGTAGTGGAAACCTCAAATAAAAATAGAAAAGAAGAAGAGGATGACAAAGTTGAGATTATTGCAGTGGGTTGGGATGGATATAGGAGAGCCAACTACAATCAACTATTCTCCTATTTGCTTATGATGCCCTTTCACATAGCCCAAATCCTCAACTCTTGGGATCACATGTTCTAGACCTTCAAAGCTTATCCAGCAATCTCAGTGCTAGCTCATGGATTCCCAGGAAACCTCACTTTTTCCCAAAAGCTGATCACTAACGGCTCCTCTTCAGAAAATGGGCGTGAGGTACAATTTATTCCCATCTCTTTCAGGGTTAGTCACTGTCCACCATCAACCTTCAATTAATTATATGAATTGCCAAGATGGTTGGAAGTAATACTGCATCCACTAAATCGATTTCCAGTTATAGATTCCCAACATTCTATAACTGATGAACCAAATATGCCTAATTTTGTAATGATCTAGTCTCCTACCATTTCTCAATCTACGAATATTGATCCAAATCCAATCATAGAGTCACCTACTCAAATCGTAGAGTCACCTCCTCTTGAGACTCAAACTCACACACCTGCTCCTCCATCAGACATCCCTTCCTCATCAACCAATAACTATTTCAATCTTGATATTGCTCTCTCTAATATGCAAGATCAATATACAAGAGCCTCTCCTCCAAATAATTAGCAACTCCTTGAACTCATATCAGATCTTCCTACCAAAATGGAGTTGTCTAAGGCTTCTCAGAAAGTGACCAAGAACATTCAAGACGAGCTTGAAGTTCACTCAGACCTTGTTCATCTAAGGCTGACTCATTTGATCGATGCTGCCAACACCCTCCCCAGCAACCTAAGTACTGAGCTTACAAAGAAGCTAAGGGAGATCATAAAGGAAATGATTTAGAGCATCAATGAAAGGGATCAAATTCATTTTCAAGCTGCCAAGAAACACAAGAAAGTAGTTCTCCTTTTGCAAAAGACTTAGGAATCTCAAAATAAGCTTATGACAGAGACTCTCACGAGTCTACGAACTTCACTAAAAGAATTCCAAGCATTTTCCTTGGGCCAAATGCAACAAATAGAAACTGTCTTGGCCATTCTACAAAAGAGAGAATCTTGAACTTTTTCTCTGATCAAAGAAAACCGTGAAGACATTTCTCACTCCAAGAATCAGCTCCATAAGCTCGTCTAAGGCATGAATCGACTATCTGAAGACATTCAAACCCTTGATGTTGACATAAAGGGGGAGAATAAAGGGGAAAGAGGGAAAGGCAAAGGCAAAGGGAAACTCATTGCACAATCTTCAAGGAGCCCTCCCTCAAGATAGCCTCGCCATCAGACTCCATGATCCGAACAGCAGCAGCGCCAACCAATTCTAATGGCGCAACCACTAAGGAGTCGAGGGCCATCTCCTAGCTTACAATAAGTAACCACTACAGGCCTAAACATGCCAATTGGAGATCATGCATTCATGAATAGACACAATCATTTGGAATGGCTAAGTCAAAGTGAGCTGGAAGATATAGCATGGAGAGACGAAGCTTGTAGGAGAAGGAAAGCTGTAGAATATGCCAGTCCTCCAAGGAGCAAAAGGCAAAAGAAATAGAGATAAGTTGAAACTCATTTCTTATTGATGTAATCAAGATTTATTGTAATATCTGTCTTTACAACCATTAATAAATTCATACTTATTCTCTAGAGATTTTACTTGCTTATTGAAACACTAAGTCATATTTACTTTCTAGCAACTGTATCTAGAAATTGATGATCATGATATAAAACTCTTTGGTCATGTCAACATCAAATAGGGGAGATTATTGGAAGATTGAATATTTAAATTTGATGTTGAATGTTAATATTCATGATTATATGTAAAGTCCTTCAAAGAACTCACGTACAAAGACTTAGTGGTAGATCAAACTTGTTAGGTTGATCTGAGTTTTAATGTTTATCATTCTGTAAATGAATGTATAGAAGAAAAGATCAAAGTTGTTAGGTTGATTTATATCTTGAGATGTAATAGATATAATTCAGCAGAATCGTAGTCTATCAAGCTGATCAAATAGATTACAGAAGCCAAGGTAGAATCGTAGAGCATCAAGAATCGTAGTCTGTCTGCTTTGGAGGGCCTCTCATGAAATCATAAAGTGGTCCAAACACCTGCCGAGTCAAACTCAAGAATCGTAGAGTGCTCTCAGAAGCGTAGAGTCTGGAAGACAAGCAAGTGAAGATTGTAGTGTGCCAGTACTTAAGAGAAATCATAGTGTTCTCATCCATTAGTACCAGATCAAGCTCCAAGGTAGCAAGACACCACGATCATGATCGTAGTGTATTATCTGTCTGCATCAGAAGTATCGAGCCTTGTCCATTTATTTAAGAATAAAAGTCAACAAATGTGGAATGGATTATAAACGTTGAGACTATTGGGAGTCCCAATAACACAACAGTCATCCTTAGTAAGTAACAAAGAAATGTATTGAATAAGCTAAGGAAAATACTATGAGTCAGCAAAAAACATGTTTTCAGGTGTTAGGTGAGATAGCAGTCTGTAGTGTCATTTGGCTAGACGGCTGAACAGAAGATTTTCCGAAAGCCTCCATCAGTGCTCAAAAATGTCAAATATAATTAATGCTTCAACGGACGTCTTCCAATGGATGTATTTCAAAGACACCTTATATGCAAATGAGAAGAGGATGCAAAAGCTAAGTAAGCACAGAACTAAAACACTGAAGAACACTCAACGCTCAACTCTACGATCTGAAAAGAAAGCTTACTCAGTTACTCAGTTCTTTTGAACTCAAGCTTAACGACAACTGAGTAGCTCCATTTAAGAACTCAACTATTACCAAGTGAAGTAAGAAGTTCCAAGTTAGAAGGACTTAAAAAGTTCTAAGTGAACTGAGAAGTACTAAGTCTGCTGAACTTAAAGAGTTCAATAGTGAACTAAGAAATTCCAAGACTGCAGGTCTTGAAGGAATCTGTGTGATTCAAAGATTGTAAAGATATCCTTAGTGGATTTCCTACTCATGGAGTAGAAGAGTGGACTAGGAGCCTTGAGTGCTCTAAACCACTTAAAATCACTGTGTCTCTTATATTCTTGCCATAACTACTATAACTGGCATATCTGCTATAACTACTTATATCCTATTAACTCATTATGTCTTAAAGGGAAAACAAACAAATCTCAATTCCATTGTGATTAAATCATTACGAAACTAACAAGTTGTTTTTGGAAAAAAGAATTTTAAAATATCTATTCAACCCCCACCCCCCCCCCACTTCTAGATAACTTTTGTGCCTCTGGGAACTAACACAACCTTCTGTACCTCAAGACTCTTCACCAACCATAACCCTGCTAACACCACTTCAAACTCAGCCTCATTATCCGTTGCCTTAAACCCGAACCTAATCACCTACTGCACCTGAAATCCTTCCGAACTAGTCAAAATTATCCAAGTGCCACTAACATCCAAAGTTGACGATCCATCCACATACAATGTCCACGAGTTCTATTTTGGTCGAAGTACTGTAACCAGCTGTTCGGACCCTCCAACCTTATCCAAACTACAATCCTCTTCGGAGAATGAACACTCCGCCACAAAATCAGCCAACGCCTGCCCCTTAATTGTTATTCGAGGATGATACTTCAGTATAAATTATGATATTTCCATAGTCGATGCAGCTAGTCTTCCCAAAACATCTTATCTTCCCAACACCTTCTTCAAAGGCTGATCTGTAAACACCACTATTAACCGACCTTGGAAGTACTGCCGAAGCTTGCGACTGGCTATTATTAGAGGAAAGGTGAACTTCTCAAGGTTCGGATACCTTGTCTCTGCATACCTTAGAGCATGGTTCATATAGTAAACCGGGTGCTGCTTACCCCCAATCTCTCACACCAAAACTGCTCCCACAGCTAATGAACTCGCCGCCAAATACAAGTATAGAGGTTCAGCAAGAACTGGCTTCACCAACAAAGGAGTCGAAGACAAATACCTCTTTATCCACTAAAAGACGTCTCTATATTCTGAGTCCACTAAAAACTCTTTGCATTCTTCGGCCCTTTTAACGTATCAAAGAATTGTAAGCAACTTTCTGTCGACTTAGATATGAACCTCCTGAAAGCTGCAATCTTGCCCGTCAAAAATGTTGAACATCCTTATACCACTGTGGAGAATTCATGTTCAGAATAGCTTAAATCTTCTTGGGATTAGCCTCAATCCCCCTCTTGCTGACTAGATAACCCAAGAACTTCCCTGCACCCAGTCCGAAGGTGCACTTAGTCAGATTCAACCTCAAATTGTAGTGTCAAATAGTCTAAAAATATTCCTCCAAATCATCCAAATGATCTCAAACTAACTTACTTTTGACGATCATGTTATCCACATAGACCTACATGCTTCGCTCTAACTGCTTCATGAACACGTAATTCATCATCCTTTGATATGTAGCCCCCGCGTTCAATAAGCCAAAAGTCATCTTCTTATAGGCATATACTGACCGATGAGTGATGAAAGCTGTCTTCGGGATGTCCTCCTTGCACATTGAGATCTGATGGTATCCCGAAAAAACATCCATAAAGCTAAGTAAAGCATACCCCGAAGTTGCATCGATAAGCTGGTCGATGTATGGTAAAGGATAAAAGTCCTTTAGGCACGCCTTATTCAGAATGATATAATCTATACAAACTCACCACTTCCCATTCTACTTCAACACTAACACAACATTCGTCATCCACTCTAGATAGTCAATTTCAAATAAAAAGTTTGCAGCTAGGAGTTTTGTTATCTCCTCATCAATTATCTTCTGCCTTTTTGGTGCAAAAATTCTCCTCTTCTGTCGAATTGGCCTCTTCATTGGGTTCAAATACAGCCTATGTTAAGCAACTTTCCGATCCACCCTAGGCATGTCACTGGGAATTTAAGCAAAGATATCCGCATAGCACTAAAGCAATTCCACCAAGTTCGTCCTAAAAGGTTCCGATAATCCTGACCCGATCCTTACAATCTTATCCTTCGTCCTTGAGATCAACTCAACCTTTTCGGTTTCTTCTGCAGGCATGACCAAGGGCTCAGTGCTAATTTCTGTAAATGGCTCAATCTCTATAGTCATAGCTTGTTTCTGCTTACTGACCCCCACTCTTGAAGTGATCAAAGCATTCTTGTAGCATCTCTTTGCCAAATCCAGATCACCAGTAACCTCCCCAACTCCATGCAGCGTAGGGAACTTAATCTTGAAGTGAGAAATCGATGTCACTACCTAAAGAGATGTCAGAGTGGGCCTTCTCAGAATCGCATTGTACGACGAATCCACTTGCACCACGTAGAATTTGCACATGATTTCCACCTGTTGTGGAGCCATTCTGAAGACAACTGGCAACTCAATTGTCCTTACAACTCTAACTGGCTCATTGTTGAACCCATACAACGGAGAATCCTACCCGATCTCCATCTTCTTCCCATCCAGGTTCATCTTTTGGTAAGCATGTGCATACAGGATATCCACCGAAGACCCATTGTCTATCATCATCCACTTCATATCCGTCGAACCCACTTGTGCAGTAATTATCAGTGCTCTTTTGTGTGGTTCAATTGGTTCTACAGGGAAATCATCATCAGTGAATGAGATCACCGAACCAGGGTATGCCCTTTTGCGCCTTGCAGGTTGACCCGCCACTGGAATTACCATATCCAAGTATCCACGTCTCTTTCTTCCGGTAACTTTCCTCATAATTTTGCCTGTGATTACATCCATAACTTGACGTGTCACCTGAGACTGATTTGGCTGTATGGGCAGGCTAATCTGGATAGGCACACTATTCCCTTAATATGTCCTCAGGGATTCTCTTCTGGCCACATACTGAACCAATGTCCCATTCTGCACGTTCATTTCTATCATATCCTTTAAGTCTCAGCAGTCCTCCGTGGCATGCCCTGCCACCTGATGGTAATCATAGTACTTATTTGGATTCTCTGTACCTAGTTTTATATTATCTCTGGGCAGCTCAAAGCAGGGTTGCCCTTTTGACTAGGGAAAGGTGGGCGACCTCCCCCCGAACCCCTAGTGATATTGTACCTCCTTTGATACCCATCAGATCGATCATTATTACTGCCGAACTTCTTTTGATTTCCATTTGATCTGATCTTATACTTCTCCATCGGTTTCTCCGAAGTGCCCTGCTTCAAACTGCTCATGGTTTCCTCTACCACTATGAAGCCTTCAGCTTCCAGCTTTCAGCTTTCTCAAATGCTTCGGCCAGGCTCTTCGGATGATTAAACATCAGCTTCATCACCAATTTTTCTGACTTCACCAGGTCCAACCCATTTTAAAAGAGCTCTACTGCTTGGAGGTCATTGAGATCTGCCACCTGTCCTACCGCCTCCCTAAATCATTTTACGTACTAGCCTAGCGTCTCATTGGAATATTGTCTGATCTGTGACAACGATCCTATGGGCTTCCCCCTTCTCTTGTTGCTCTCGAACCGAGCATGGAACTTGCCGCATTGCTCTTCCCATGACGAGGCTGAGTTCGGAGCCAAAGTCATCATCCATTGCAGGGCATCTTTCCTTAAAGTCGTCATGAAGGTTTGACACTTGGCCGCATCTGTGTAGTCATAGTAATCCATCAATCTATCATCCACCTGACTGTATTTGTACGGGTCTCCCAAACCATCATAACTTTATATATAAGAGAGCTTTTTGATGGGGTTTGCCTTCTCTCGAATGATCTTGGGAGAGAAAGGGGACGCCCTTTTGCCCGAACTCACCTTCCCCTGTTTGACTTCGGTTAATTCTTTCTGAAGCTCCTGCAATTTTTTGGCCAACAGTTCCATCCCATCCAGCTTTGTGGGCACTTCTATAACGACCGAAAAATTCGGATTTATTGTAAAATAATTTTATTTAATTAAATAATGAATAAAATTATATTATTTATTATTATTATTATGTGTTAGTAAGATGAATGTCATTCTATAACATAGAGATATCGAATTGTCGTAGTATTTCGATTACGTGAAGGAATTAAAGTGTTTGAATTTCCAAGATGAAAATAAAAGTTTTTCGAGAAATTTTCAGAAAAACACTATTCACTGATTTCCACTCGGGAATTATTTTTGAACTTCCGAGAAATACGTAACGATAGAATATCGAGGTGAGAAGGATTATGTAATAATAATTCACGTATGACGAACACAGTTTTTCGCCTACGAATTTAATTCAAGAACGTTAGGAAAAGTAAAGCGTTAACTAGTTAAAGCAATGATTGTATAATACGTAGGTATTGTACGAGATAATGAATACAAGTATGATATGAAGTATTATACGAGTATGTATGAATGATGATATGTCGTATATGTTGAATAAGTATACGAGTTAGAATACGAGATTAATACATAGACAATACATTATAAGGCTTTAAGCCATATGTAATGGACTTGTAGGATTGTATAGAAAGTTATGAACTCCAATTGGAATTATGCAAGCCCAATGGTAGGAATGGTTAAGTCCAATGTGAATTAATGAACAAACCAATGTTGGTTTAATTCAAGCCCAAAGTACAAGTTAAGCTAATTGAACTTAAAGCCCAAACTAATCCAATGGGTAAGGATGATCCATGGGGCAATCCATGTGGGCCCCATGATCACATGGGTGATCTTGGAAAGCAAGCAAGGGATAAAAGTTATGATGACCAAGTAAACTTGGTGATCAATTAATGAATAGTAAGGAGGTTTATATAATTAAGGAGATGGGATGGGTTTAATGACTAAACTACCCTAACTTTGGTTTTCCTATAAATAAAAGACTTGCTAGATCATTTCTCACTTGTTAACTTTCATCCAACAACTTACAACTTATTTGTTAGAGAGAAGAAGTAAGAAAAGCTAGTCTTTCATAGTAGAAAAGAAGAAGAACCAAGTGATCTTCAAGGGTATGAATAATATATCATTAATCTTCCATCTCTTCAATTATAGTATGATAGAGAAGTGTTGATTAGTGGAGTATGTATGCTAAGAAGTAAAGAGAATGATCAATCAAATGACTTAAGCTTTAATAAGCCATGAATAAGTAATTAACACTTATTTAAGTTATGAACTTATGAAGAACAAGTAAGAACTTATCATTTATATAATTTAATGAAATATGTATGTTAAGATGTTAGTATAATGGAATGAATCCATTTGAAATGATGAACAAATCTTAAGTAACGAAGTTATGGCGGAATTTACAAGATTAGACGTTAATCATCGAAATCGTGAAATTCTCGGAATGGAAGTCGAATTTTAACATTGAGCTCGGAAACATTGGTTTTCGATAGGGATAAGTCTTATTTGGCATTATAGAGTTGCGGACTCAAAAATGACCAAATTCTGACTTAGAACGAAGAAACGAGTGTTAAACGTTCATAAATGTTTATCATTTTCGTTAAAATGAACTCAAAGGTGAATTTTGAGTTAACAAATTTGAAAATGGAAAATTCTTGCATGAACACGTGGAGCATGTTATTTTTGAGCTAATGGCCCTTGAAGAAATGAACTGTGGTAACTGTCTGAGGCTCAGGGTCCGCGCCGCGGCGCAACCCAGAGAGTTGTGGCAAGCACTGCAGCGCAAGGCCGGAATGGGAGATACTGGGAAGTGGTTCCGCAATGCGACCCCCAGTATTGTGAGTGGTGCCGCAACGCCAAGATTGAACGTGAGACACTGGAAACCCGTACCGCAGCGCGAGTTCAAGAAGGGAAGCTGGCGCCGCAGCGCCAGCACTAGGGTTTGCACAATAAAGAAAGCTTATGAAGATAAAAAGAAAGGCAGTTGGTTAATGATGAAGTACAACATTAATTAACTTAATGTAACATTGTTTAAAATGTTATAAACCTTAAGTATGATAACTAAAGGTTGAAGATAATCACTCAAATGTGAACATAATAACAAGGTAATGCGTTAAGCTGGAACCAATAATAACAAATCTAATAAATGATTAGATTGAGAAGAAGGGTTAGATACGTTAGGTGCCATACATATTAGATTATGACCTAATGTGGAATGTTATATAGTTATGTATTTGTAGAGACTCTAATGGCTTAAAGGGAAAGTATAGTAACCGTAGCAGACGCTAAAGGCAAGTGTTATAACCCTTGTCTATGTTCAATCGGGACAAGCTTTGTGATTCATGTATTCTTACGCATGAATTGATGTATGATGAATTCGAAGCTAATTTTTTCAGCTAGACTTACGATATGTTGGATTTCTTATAATCTATCAAAGTATTGTTAATGTTTTGTCAAACTATTTTGGTATGGTTTTCAAATGAAGACTAAGTATGCTAAACAAATGATTTGTCATCAAACGATAGGCACATGAGGTTGCCACAACTTAAACGTATATACGTTTAAAGAATGTAGTGTTGTACAACATAAAGTACAGGCTGATCACCTAGACGTGCTCGTAAGTAATGTCGGACTTACAAACTTAGTGTCGGGTTGTCCTTTTCAAAGAAAGTATGAAATGCTCAAGGTCTTGGACCAGAATTGATGTTTTACTGATTGTTGTCATTGTAAAATGTTTTAAAGAAAAGAGAAGTGCTATTTTGAATTATCAATAGTACTTCATAACTATTGTTCAGTTATTGAAGATATATGATTTGTATTATTCAAGCATATTGTTTAAATGGAATTGTTGTACTTGCTGAGCTAGTTATGCTCACATTTGCTTGAACCATATGAATGCAGCTAAGACCGAACGGATCGAAGGATCCGTCAAAGATAAAGGGAAGGCTAATGCGAACCTGTAGATTACCTATGTAATATTATAGGTGAATGATGTTAATATTTTATATTATGACAAGAACAAATGTAACGATTATAAAGAACCTGGGGAATGGTAATATTGTTTTGGAATATATATAAGACATAATCTTTCTTTTGAGGCATTTCAATTAAATGTTTGTGTGAACTGTAGTACCGTGTAGCACCATATGTCGGGTTGGAAGATACCCAGATTTGGGGGCGTCATAACTTCTTTATTTGGGGAGTCCTTTTTACCATGGTCGGTTCGACCCTTCTCATCTGAACTATATGCCTTGGACGGGCTTCGTCTGTCGTTTTTGCTATGCCGAGAACCCACAGGGCGGTGTATCCTCTTCGGATTCTCGGGTGAGCGACCTCTCAATCTGCTTCGATCACAATAGTGGCTCTGAAGCCTACTCTCGAATCACATTGTACCTTCATCCCTCTGTGCCCTGGATCATCTATCTGGAGACCTACCCCACCTTCTGGATTGGTTGTGGCTGGAGGCCTTGCTTTCTTGTTTAGCCACAAGGACCATCAACTTCGCAATCTCTTCCCTCTACTGTAGCAGCACTTTTAAAGCCTCCTCCGTCTCTTGCGCCTTTTTGGCCAGAGCAGATTTCCTATCCTCCTGATCATCTCAGAGTTGAGTTCAAGGTGGTGTACCTCCTACCCTCCTCCGATCATTCTTAATCCCCTTACTGGCTGTCGAGAATAGCCTCCTCCTGACATAATCGTGATCACTAATTTCAGATCACACCGAAGTGCTCTATGGACCAAGCTACTCATGGATGCTCTTAGATGGCCCCAGTCTATCTTTAATAGACCTTCTCTATTAAGAAGAGTCTCCTGCCGTCGATTTTCCTATGACTGAAACTGTTCTACTGTTCACCGTGATCTTAGTCGCAGGAAATTAATATTTGTGATTGTAAATCCAACAACACTAGAAAGCCCTCCTTCTAGTGCCAATGTTAACACCAAGGTCCGTCCATGTGCTCTAATAACCAAAGCACGTCCAATCCTATACATAAACGAGTAAGCACCAAAAGCTTGACGGCGTGGGCCGCCGAGGGATAGCTCCGGTGTGAGAATAAGTACAGGCTGATATAAGGTTAACAATGGAGGCTTAATTCTCTAGTGCTGGAAAGTAATAATTTGCATGTACCTTAAAATCAGAGAAAAACCTTGTATTTATAATATTCCCACAATCTTCATGAAATCCTTCTACGGACCAGATTAAGGTTTCCCACCCAACTAATAGTTCCTTAAAAGGATTATACCAAATCTCCAAGAATTAAGGAAGTTGGTTTATAACCCAACACTTCTTTCCACAACCAGAGACCAAATATAATTAGGAACCTTAACCAACAAATTCTCCATCCACCAAAATGCCTCATTATCCAAGCCCACACAACATCAAGTGGAAAACAACCCAATATTTATCATATGCCTAAATATCCTTGACCCAACATTGGGTTTTTGGAGAAATTGATGATTTAGAGGTAATCTTGTGTAATGTGGTGGAGATGGGATGGAGAGACAACTAGAAGTGAGCTGGCGTTGTAGTGGGCATGTGAAATGAATGGTATTGTGACGCCCCCAAATCTGGGTCCCTTCGAACCTCGGATCCGATCCGCCGCGATACTACTATCGTCAAACTATTTATATCTTTTCTTCATAACTTAATGAATATAACTTTGCTTATTACAATTTAGAATATAAATTCTCTCCATTTCCAGGATCTGTATAATGACCCCAAACTTTTATAATTTTTAAATCTTGGTCTTTTACCATTCATGTCTTACATCATATTCGATGTTATAAAAATATGCAGAATAATTTAAACTTTTTAATCTCCTTAAAATAATCTTTTATTGATTTCTTAACTTGAATCAATTACATATCCTTGAATCAAATTATGGTATGATTCATTCTATTCAAATTACTGTATAAAATTTTACATCTCGATTCGAATTCATCTATGTATCGCATAGTACAATTTTATAACTCAACATGTATTACACATCGTAAACTACTATCATGTACATCTTCTAGAACCTAAACATGGTTCAAGAGCATATAATTAAATAAACAAATCAATCTCCTTCGATACTATTGAACTCTATCAATCAAGTAGCACGTAATCTTTACCGTGAGTCCTTAACCTATAAAAGTGGTTATTTGAAAGGGTGAGCTCGACAGCCTAGCAATTCTAACAGTTTTCATGCAGCACATAGCATATAATAACAATCTTAGCTCATGCATTCATAATCCATTAATATTTACTACGCATGTTACTTCTCATATGATAATCATATAGATTTACTTCACAAGCATATCATCAAAGATCAACTTTTAAATTTCATACATATCTCATTTGCATTTCATATATATACATCAACATTCTCATAGCATAATATAGCTCAAATAATAGTTATTGAATTAATATATCAAATAGGAACTGAAAAACTTGTCTGATTCGTAGTTTATCAAATACGACTTAACTGCTTAAAGCTTATCTGCACTGCGTGTATTCCTACACAGTTATATAATCATGGATTCATATTCATCAGTCATATATTTCATACTCTCTTAATATAAGAACAATTATTGTTTCCTAATTTGGTTTCATTTTTACTAAAACTTAGGATAACCATGAGACTAGCTCATTCTATTATCATATTTATCTAAACAATCTTGTTTCATATCTTGTAGCTCTTAAGGACAACATATAACCATAATTTAAGACCATGCAGTTAACAAACTGCTCTTGGTCACTCTGCAAAACGGCGCGGTCACGCTGTATTTAAGCTTGGGAGTGGCACGATCGCGCTACTCCCTACCAGAACCAGACTTAGGCTTTTTATTGCCCCATATAATTTCTAGCATAACATGTATTCTGATACGTACTTTAAACTTGCATCAAGTAGGTTGTGATCTATTTTCAAGTTCATATTCAAACTACTTAGCTCCATAATGATTTATTTCAACCAATAAGGCTTAACAACTTTCTTTAACAAGTTTCGATGTTATAAGTTTTTAAACCATATATTAGTACTAATAAGCCTCTAATAGCATGCTTACATGTATATATCTTCTTTACATACACATAACATAGTTCATTATTTGAAAAATTATTTTAAACAACACTTGAAAGGTCCAATTCATGCTTAGCTAGATGATGAACATATTCATCATGTCTAGAGGCATAAGGCATCTTAGTATGAATGCTAGAAAGGTTAGAGTATACTTTACACAATATTTAAAACTATTAGTTCTCAAAACTTCCGAGTTTTCTTTCAAAACATTTTAAACCAAGCTATATCAATCTAGTATATGCAAGGTAACTTTAAAACTACATTTCATGCATGTTGATATGTGTACATAGGGTCCAAGGTCAGAACTCAAAGGACACCAAATTCATCAACTTCCGTTTCTCAAAAACTTTAAGTTCTCTTTTAGAAAATTATGTTAAAGCATTCCATTATGAGTAAAGTAATCTTAGTTATATGACATGTCTATTAACATGCATATTTATATTTTATCACTTAGAATAACATATTTTATCGTCGGGAGCACTACACTTGCATACGTGCATGCTTGACGCCCTCCGATTGCCTCCTATTACACATATGTCCTAAATATGACTATTTTGACCCCTTCTAACGAACTCAAATTGAAAAATGTAAAGAACAAAAGTTGTAGGATTATTCGTCCTTGTTCCGTATCATCTTGAGTCGACTCAATTGGAGTCTGTATAAAAATGTTGTGGTTATTTTACCAAAATAAGTCAAAGTAGTCATACTTAACACACTTTGGGCGCGCCCGTGCCCAAATCCTTCACACTCCAGTGTGCCCACGTCATTTGGCAGCGTCCAGCCACACGCTCGCGCTCCTGGGCAGTGCACCTGCACTTGGCCTTGCCCAGATTATAGTTTTCTCAATGTTTTTTACTTCAAATCTTTATAACTTCTTTATTTTAAGTCATAATTAGTTGGTTTTCAATTCGTTGAACTCGTTAAACTCTTAGCTACTCATCTACAGAATAATTATAACACTTCAAAAACATTAACAAATCATTTTAAGGTTTCTAATTTAATGTCCATGCTATATTTTCATGTTTTAAACATATTTAGCTAATTCATTCACCACGAATTCATTTCTCAACCAATTTGGTCCATTTAACTTTCGTTGTTTTTGTATTTAACTATATTAACAGTATCTAGCAACAATTCACATATTGCAACAAGTTTTAGTCATCAATTTTGTGAATCAAAAACAAGTATTTCTTACATTTCTAAGAAATTCAAAACTTGAAATGAAGAACATGTATTATAATCACCCAATCATCATGCTCAACACATTACATTGATACATAATACACATGTAAACTATGTTAACCCCATAACACTCAACTTTCATCAACCCACTTAACAGGTTATTTTGGAGAATTATTAGAATTCATCAAACTTTGGAATTAAGAACATGTATGATAGTAAGGTTACCTCTTGAAGCTTTAATTGGTAACTATAACTCCTCAATTCTACCACACTCACTCTCTAATTCTATTAACTTTTAATAGCAAAACTCAGACACTTCAACAAACAGGAATAAAGAGGAGGAGTCTCTATTTATAGAGGAATCAATATCCATGCAATACCTTTGCCCAACAATTCAAACCAAGAGGAAGAAGAAGAGTTCAATGGATTGAGAAGAGTTGGTTACCAACTCCACCTTCCTCCATCAATAGCAGTTATCTAGCTTTTATCGAGCTTAAGCAATAGAGGAGTAGGATAGGCCAAAGGTGATGAGTAGGTTTTATACCTATGAATCCGATATTATTAAACTTAATTATTGTTATCTTTTATTGTTTTTAGTATCTTTTTATGTGTTTTGTGTTTATTTGTTGTAGGTTGGAGCTGGAGGGACAAATTGGTCATTTCGGAGAAGAAAAATGTCAAAAATCATGAAAATTAAAGCTGAGTGGCATTTTTGTAATTCTGTGGTCCTGGCCAAGCGCCTAGGCGCTTGAAATTAGCCTATGTTGAGCGCCTAGGCGCTCTAGTGCGTAATAATGTGCGTTTTGTTGCTGCCAAGTGGGTTTTTGAAGCAAAAGAGGAGTCTGAATGAGGGCTGAGACCAATACAAATAGGAGAGGACTCTAGAAAAGGGGAGAGGAATGAATTTTGCAAGGAATCAATCAATTTTTCAAGAGATTTTTGCAGAGAGAACAAGGAAGAAAAATACGAAGGAGAATTGCAAAGGCTAAAGATCTAAGAGAGAGTTTAAGAGCAAATTTAGAGTTTCTTCTTCTCTTTTCTAGTTTTATCTTTTGTAATTATCTGGGATGTTTGGGTTATTAATTTGGATGATGTTTTTCTTTATTATTATCATGAACTAAATTTTAATTAAGATTGCAACGGAACTTGGTATGTAGTTTAAATTGCAAGCTTCCCATTGAATGAAAGTTGGTTTTTATTGAATTGTTTATTATATCTTATGTTTATTGATTAATTGTTTGGCTAACAATTACTGTGATAATCTATATAAAATTGGAAGATGGAGTATAGATTGAGATCTGGATATGATAACATATGTTCATATAATCTGAATAGGGTTAATATGATTAGCGTGTAGGATAGGAATATACCTATGTGTCTTTTGTATCCATTGAAAGAATTTGTGCGTAAACCCTGATTAACTTGATTCACATAGGAATATAGTGAGTTGATTAATTGGGGTGTTCCTTGTAATTCCGCATCTTAAAGATTGGATTTAGGAGGATTTGTTCACGTGTCTTTGGAAGAAGTGTGTGAATATTCATAAAGCATTCTTGGATAATGATTCATATTAATTGATTTATTTTAAATGGGAAGTAAGTTAGTTTAAATGAAATACCAGGGGAAGTTGTAATCTTAATCTGTTAAATCTGCAGTTATTCTTGTGAAATTTTGATTTTTAATTATTAGTTTGTTAAGTTTAAATTTTCAAATCACAAACAAAATTTTCTTAGTTTAAAATAGGATTAATTGCATTAGAATTAGTAATTGATAAATATTAGTCTATTTCCTCGTGGGAACGATATCCTTGCTTGCTGAATATTACAATTGAACGCGTATACTTGCCTGGTAAAGTGCTATTAAAAATTTAGGCAACAAAAGGCCTATTCACGTATGTGAAAGAAATGATACTCTAATTGGGACAAAGCTTATAACTCAGCATTTTAGCAATTTGGACCATCTAGTCAATTTTTATAGCTTAATATTGCTACATTATATAAAGTTATGTGTACATATACACAAACATATATGTACAACCACATAAGTACATTTGTAAAATCCCAAATTTTACGAATAAGGATTTAATTTTCTCGAAATATTTTTTCAAATTTATGGTGTGGATTTGAGATAATGTTATAGCTATGGGTAATATTTAGAAATTTTGAAAAGTATGCAAGTTGTTATATAATATTCGATTGGTCAGGGAATATTTTTTTTGTCGGGAAATATCCGTACGATGTTACAATCATTGGTGGATCCCATAACGGAATTATTGTCGGATTGAGAAAATAACAAAAAAAATTATGACAATAACAGCGAAAGTTTTACCGTTAACTGTTGAAACACCAGGTGTTAAAAGTACAATAATACGCGTGGTTGCATAGTAGTACACGGTATTGATTATTGATGCTTACGTGAGAAGTCACTCAGTTTTGTTCAATTATTGCTATAATAATTGTTACATAGTATCTCACGTTATTTGATTTAATTATTGTCGATGTTTTACATATTATTAAATCAATAATTGAGATAACAAAGTTATTAATATTATTATTTGTAATATTAATGATGTCTAGAAGTTCTACCAAGGAGAGGTTTGGTCACCTAATTGCGCGCCAATAGGGAGAAATCCTTATTGGAAAGCCCTCTCTTTCCTGGGAACGACCTGGTCGATTAATATTGTTAATTATAATAAAGGTGATAAGTTTTGTTTTATTATTATTATAAATGTAATAAAATAGAAAACTTTTTATATAAAACAGAATACTTTTATAAAGTTATTCGCTTTATTAGACTATAAATAGAATATATAATATTCTATTATGCATAGTATTTGCATAGTGCATGTGTGAGACCCCAAATTTTATGAATAAAGATTTAATTTTCTCGAAATATTTTTTTTAAATATTATGGTGTGGATTTGAGATAATATTATAGTTGTGGGTAGTATTTATAAATTTGCAAAATATGCAAGTTGTTATATAATATTCGATTGGTCGGAGAATATTCCTTTTGTCGGAGAATATTCGTACGACGGTACAATCATTGGTGGACCCCACAACAAAATTATTGTCGGATTGAGAAAATAATAAAAATAATTTTATGAAAATAACGGCGGAAGTTTTACCATTAAAACAGTTGAACTACTCGGTAGTAAAAGTACAGTAATACGTGTGGTTGCATAGTAGCACACGGTATTAATTATTGATGCTTACGTGAGAAGTCACTCAGTTTTGTTCAATTATTGCTACAGTAATTGTTGCATAGTATATCACGTTATTTGATTCAATTATTGTCTATATTTTATATATTATTAAATCAATAATTGAGATGACAAAGTTATTAATATTAATATTTGCAATATTAACGATGTCTAGAAGTTCTGTCAATGAGAGGTTTGGTCACCTAATTGCGCACCAATAGGGAGAAATCCTTATTGGACAGCCCCCTCTTTCCTAGGAATGACTTGGTCGACCTCTTTCCTTAGAACGACATGGTCGATTAATATTGTGAATTATAATAATGATAATAAATGTTGTTAAATATATTGAGGTGTCTTTTTATGAAGTCACGGAAGTTTATATATATATATATATATATATGAATTTTATTTTATTAGTATTATTAATGTAATAAAACAGAAAAGATTTTTATATAAAACACAATATTTTTATAAAGTTATTTATTTTATTAAACAATAATTAAAATATAATATATTTTATTATACAAAGTGTTTTGTATAGTAAAATCTTTTTATATAAAATAGAATACTTTTATAAAGTTATTTGTTTTATTAGACAATTATTAGAGTATATTTTATTTTATTATGCATAGTATTTGCATAGTGTCTGCATAGTATTTTGCATAGTAAAATCTTTTTATATAAAACAGAATACTTTTATAAATTTATTTATTTCATTAGACAATAATTAGAATATATTATATTTTATTATGCATAGTGTTTGCATACTGCCTGCATAGTGTTTGCATAGTAAGATCTTTTTATATAAAACAGAATACTTTTATAAAGTTATTTGTTTTATTAGACTATAAATAGAATATATTATCTTTTATTTAAAAGATTTTATTATATTAGAATATTTTATTAATACTGCATAGTAAATCAATATGGATCGTTCGTTTAAAAGTAAATCAATCTGGACCGTTCATGATTTAGTTACTATTCAGTCCATTCTCCTATAAATAGAAGCTCATTCATTTATTATTTCTTATGAATTCACTGAAACTCTAGAGAGAGAAACTATAGAGAGAAAGAAGAAAAGTATTATGCTACTTCACTACTCCTATATCCAGTTCCTTCTAAGGTAAGGGGTATTATTTCTTTCGTATTCATGAAGAGAACTTCTGTTATTCTATTCTTTTTTATTCTGTTGGAATAACCTGTATACGCGAGCTACCTTATACTTGGTGAAATTCTTCTGTTATTCCATTCTTTATTATTATGTTGGAATAACCTGTATATGCGAAAGTACCGTATACATGGTGAAGTCTTTTGTTATTTCATTCTTTATTATTCTGTTGGAATATCATGTATGTGTGTTAACGTATGACCTGGTTCCATTATTTATTATTCTGTTGGAATATCTTGTCGGTGCGTATTATGCCTGACCTGATTCCATTAATTATTATTCTGTTGGAATAGCCTTTCTATGTGGTCTATCGCATGCATTGTGATTTTTGTTATTATTCCATTCTTTATTATTCGGTTGGAATATCCTGTCGGTGCGAATTTCGCCTGACCATGTTCCGTTATTTATTATTCTGTTGGAATTACATGTCTATGCAGTCTATCGCATGCATGGTGATTTCTGTTGTTATTCCATTCTTTATTATTTTGTTAGAATATGTTGTCGGTGCGAATTTCACCTGACCTGGTTCCGTTATTTATTATTCTATTGAAATAACCTGTCTGTGCAGTATATCGCATACCTGGTGATTTCTTTTATTATTCCATTCTATATTATACTCAGTTGGTTAAAGTTTTAACTTCTATACTCCATGAAATTAGTGGAATATCCTTGATATTTGCGCTTCATCCAGTATCTTTTCATGGAAATATTCTTCTGAGCATTTTAAATTTTACTCTACAAAGAAGTATCATGTTGACAATTTGGACGTTATTAGTTCCTGAATAAATTAATTCTTGAACTTGTTTTATTGAATTCTTATATCATTGTCATCATCCTCATGTTTATTTTATGTTGAAAGTCATCTGTGGCCTATAGTGCATAGATGGACTTGGTATGATTATGACCAGGGATTAATCGGTATAATTATGACCGTAATGTTACAAATGATGTGGTAAAAGTCCTCATTGTCCTGTATTGCATTGATGGACAGTTGTTGGCATGATCATGATCATTGATGAATACACGAATATCCTTGACCCGTAGTGCATGGATAATTTATGGTTGTGATACTAATGAATATCCTTGGCCGTAGTGCAGAGATGATGTGGATTATTTATTAAGCTGAGTCTCAGCAATAAAAGTGATGAAAAACCATTTTAAATCATAAAAGATAGTAGATTTAATTCTCTACTTGACTCTTTTAATGGATTGCTTGTTCAGCTACAGTTAAACTTGATGTTTGTTATATTTTATCAGTTTAACATTATTGAAGACTAATGATAATTTATTCTACATTATCTTAGTCATAATATTTCTTACTGGGCTAGTTGAGCTCACCCCTTTCTTTCACTGTTCTCTTCAGAAATGAGAACGTAACTGGGACTAGTCGGGGAACGGAGTGACGGTCCAGATGATAGTATTAGTAGTCCTCATAATTCGGTTAAATAGTGTGACAATAAATGTAATAAGGACTCCTTTGAGTGTGGCTATTGTCTAGATGACAATATTCTTATTAAAACTCTCAATTTATGTTTTGTCGTATTTTACACAACAGCTGTATTATTAAGTTGTATTTGAATTTCGTACATTGTATCTGGCAACTCAAGATGGGTGATGTATACTTATTTTGGGGGCATCACAGTTGGTATCAAAGCTTAGGGATATGTGTGACGCCCCCAAAATTGATATACATCACCTATTCTGAGTCGCCAAATACATGGTACAGAATACAAATATAATCTTAAATATACAACAAGAGCTGTGAGTTTTAATATAAATATTATCTTCAAGACAATATCCACTCTCAGAATAAGTCCCCGTTACAATTATTATCACACTATTTAACAGAATAGTGAGGACTACTAATGCTATCATCTGGACCGTCACTCTGTTCCCCAACTAGTCCTCGCTATGTTCTCATTTCCTGAAGAGAACAGTGAAAGAAAGGGTGAGCTCAACTAGCCCAGTAAGAAATATTATGACTAAGATAATGCAGAATAAATTATCGTTAGCCATCAACAGTGTTAAACTAATAAAATATAATAAACATCAAGTTTAACTTCAGTGGAACAAGCAATCCATTAAAAGAGTCAAGTAGAGAATAAAGTCTACTATCTTTTATGATTTAAAAAGGTTTTTCATCATTTTTATCGCTGAGACTCAGCTTAATAAATAATCCACATCATCCCTGCACTACGGCCAAGGATATTTATTAGTATCACGACCACAAATTATCCATGCACTACGGGCCAAAGATAATCATGTTTTCATCAACGGTCCAGAACATGCCATAAAATAATTCATCTTTGCACCCTTGGCCGAAGAGAATCCATAGCCATAATCAGACCAAAAATTGTCCATCAATGCATTACGAGCCAATGAGGATTTTTTTCACGTTATTTGTAACATTACGGTCATGATTATACCGAATAATCCCTGGTCATAATTATAACAAGTCCATCTATGCACTACAGGCCACAGATGACTTTCAACATAATATAAACATGAGGATGATGACAATGAAATAATAATTCAATAAAACAAGTTCAAGAATTAATTTATCCAGGAACCAATAATGTCCAAACTGTCAACATGATACTTCTTTGTAGAGTAAAATTCAAGAATGCTCAGAAGAATATTTCCATGAAAACATACTTGATGAAACGCAAATATCAAGGATATTCCACTAATTTCATGGAGTATAAAAGCCAAAACTTTAACCAACTGAGTATAATAAAGAATGGAATAACAAAAGAAATCACTAGGCATGCGATAGACCGCACAGACAGGTTATTCCAATAGAATAATAAATAACGGAACCAGGTCATGCGTAAATGCACAGACAAGATATTCCAACAGAATAATAAATAACGAAACCAGGTCAGACGAAATTCACACCGACATGATGTTCCAACAGAATAATAAATAACGGAACCAGGCCATGCGTAAACGCATAGACAAGATGTTCCAACAAAATAATAAATAACGAAACCAGGTCAGGCGAAATTCGTACCGACAGGATGTTCCAACATAATAATAAAGAATGGAATAATAGAAGAATTTCACCATGTATGCGGTACTTCGCATAGAAAGGTTATTCCAACGGAATAATAAAGAATGGAATAACAGAAGAATTTCATCATGTATGCGGTACTTCGCATAGACATGTTATTCCAACATAATGATAAAGAATGGAACAACAGAAGTTCTCTTCATGAATACGAAAGAAATAATACCACTTACGAGTATTGAAAGAAAATAACTCTCTTCATGAATACGAAAGAATAATACCCCTTACCATAGAACAAACTAGATATAGGAGTAGTGAAGTAGCAGGATACTTTTCTTCTTTCTCTCTATATTTTCTCTCTCTAGAGTTTCAGTGAATTCTTAAGAAATAATAAAGGAATGAGCTTCTATTTATAGGAGAATGGACAGAATAGTAACTAATTCCTGAACGGTCCAGATTGATTTACTTTTAAACGGACGGTCCAAATTGGTTTACTATAAAATATTCTAATAAAACAAAATCTTTTAAATAAAATATAATATATTCTATTTATAATCTAATAAAACGAATAACTTTATAAAAGTATTATATTTTATATAAAAAGATTTTTACTATGCAAACACTATTCAGGCAATATGCAAATACTATGCATAATAAAATATAATATATTCTAATTATTGTCTAATAAAATAAATAACTTTATAAAAGAATTCTGTTTTATATAAAAGGATTTTACTATACAAAATACTATGCATAATAGAATATAATATATTCTATTTATAGTCTAATAAAATGAATAACTTTATAAAAGTATTCTATTTTATATAAAAAGTTTTTCTGTTTTATTACATTAATAATACTATTAAACAAAACTTCATCATCATTATTATAACTCACATTATTAATCGACCAGGTCGTTCGCAGGAAAGAAGGGCTTTCCAATAAGGATTTCTTCCTATTGGCGCGCAATTAGGTGACCAAACCTCTCCTTGGCATAACTTCTAGACATTGTTAATATTGCAAATAATAATATTAATAACTTTGTTATCTCAATTATTGATTTAATAATATATAAAATATCGACAATAATTGAATCAAATAACGTGATATACTATGCAACAATTACTGTAGCAATAATTGAACAAAACTGAGTGGCTTCTCACTTAAGTAACAATAATCAATACCGTGTACTACTATGCAACCACGCGTATTACTGTACTTTTACTACCGAGTAGTTCAACAGCATTAACAGTAAAACTTCCGCCATTATTTTCATAAAAATATTTTTATCGTTTTCTCAATCCGACAATAATTCCGTAGTGGGGTCCACCAATAATTGTGTCATCGTACGAATATTCCATGTTAAAACGAATATTCCCAGACCATTCGAATATTATATAACAACTTGCATACTTTGCAAAATTTATAAATACTACCCACAACTATAACATTATCTCAAATTCACACCATAATATTCAAAAAAATATTTCAAGAAAATTAAATCTTTATTCGTAAAATTTGGGATTTATCAATCTCCCCTCCTTATGAAATTTCGCCCTAAAAATTTACGTGCGTACCTTGTACGCCGAACAGGTGAAAACACTTCATCAGATTCTAACTCTTGAGGTATAACCTTTAAGCGTAGAATATATTCCAGGATTTTAACAGGTACATCATCATACGTTAAATTATCCGCTATCTCATTCGGTTCTAAATCAATAATGTGGTTTGGGTCGTCCACATATTTACGTAACATCGATACGTGAAAAATATTATGAACACACGACATACTTGGCGGTAAAACGAGCCTATAGTCCATTGTTTCTACTCAATCAAGGATTTCAAACGGGCCAATAAAATCAAGGGTTGAGATTTTCTCTCTTCATCAATTCTTGCTTCTAGAATAACGCCCTCTTGAACCTTCTTCTTCACATTTATCATCTCTGAGTATTTAGCTTGAGCGGCTTTAACTTTATCGATTAAAGTTGATTCTACTCGTATATTCGTTATCTTCATGTGTGTTCGTATATTCGCACTCATAAATGCATATAATCTTCTACTCAACGCGTCAGCTACCACATTCTCTTTTCCACGATGGTATTGAATGGTAAGATCGTAATCTTCAACAGCTCGAGCCACCGTCTTTGGCGCATGTTACGTTCGTTTTAGTTAATGAAATATTTAAGGGTTTTAGAAATGGGGTTTTGTACTAGGGTCAGTACAAAATTCAATTTCACGCTCTAGGGGTAGACTAAGAAGTCTTCAGAATACGCCAAGAAATTTATTAACGATAGAAATATCATTCAAAACTGTGACCCTCATCCAAGACTTGGATAACACGTCACATTGATACCTATCAACTTGCCACCGTTATTCACGACGTCCCCTATGGATAGTCTGGCTTCGGTGCATTCCACACAAGGAAGTCAACAATAAAAGGGTCGGGGCTCTTTACTTATGGCTTGATATAACAGTGATTGACTTTAGTGGTTTGGTAATTGCTTGAATTCACATAACAGGTTGGTTAGGAATGTAAAAGCTAACAACCTTACGAAAAGCATGATGAGTAGTTAATCAATCGATTCCTAAAATCACATCAAAGACAAATATTTTCAAAGAGATCAGATCGAAAGGTAACGTGAAAGTGTCGACTTGAAACAAACAAGATTTATAAATAATGGATGTAACGAAGGTTTTTCCTAACAGAGTTTTAACAGATAAGTCAAAGTCTAATTTCTCAATAGCCAAGTTCAAACATTGAACACAACTAGGTGAAATACAAGAGTGGGTAGAACCGGTATCGAATAAGGTATAAAATTCATAAGAGTTTATGATTAACTTACCCGTGACAACTTCGTTCGGGTTCCTCGACAAACACTCTCACTTAAACTACCAGCTTTGACTTGTCTGGGAAATCCTTTGGCGTCACCATCCCAGCTGGACTTGACTTCACTACACCAAAAAATTGAGCTAGGTGACCTTCTCTTCCGCAATTGAAACACGCTTTGGATTGCTGCGTACAGTTTGGACGGATGTGTCCCTCCTGTCTACATTTGAAATATACGACCGGTGGTCGTTCTTCTTCTTTTGAAACGGGTGCTGATGCTGCTATTTTTCCATCATTATTGAACCTTCTCTTCTTGAAATTTCCACTTCTATTATCTTGGCCATGATTACCACCGAAGTGGTTACCATTCTTGGTATGATAATTTCCCCCACGATGGTTATCATTGTTCTGATGGTTGTTGCCACCGGTACAATTATTATCGTGTTGTTGGTTGTTGCCTTTTGGTTGTGCTGACTCATTATCGCGCTCTAATAACTGAGCCCTATTCACAATATCTGAATATAAACAATGTTTGTGAGAAATAAGGTATTGACGTATATCGGGTTTCAAACCTCGTAAAAATATTCACGTCATTCGCTCCTCATTATCGACCAAATGGGATGCAAACCGGGATTATTTTGCAAACTTAGCCTCGTATTGCGACACGGTCATATTGTTTTGCTCCAGCTTGATAAATTCCACATCTTTCATATGATGAATACTTTCAGGAAAGTACTTGTCGTTGAACAATTCTTGAAATTTCTCCCAAGACATCTTGAGTGCGTCAGGCTAGGAACGTTTTATAGATTCCCACCAATGATCTGCTTCTTCACACAACATAAAGGTGGCGAATAGAACTTTTTGCTCCTCTGAGCATTCCAAGACATCAAATATCTTGGTGATCTACTTAATCCACGTCTCTGCCTTAAGTGGGTTTGGCTTTCCCAAAAACTCTGGTGGTCCCAGCTCCTTGAACTGATTAGCGGTGACCAACCGTGGGTTGCCATTGTTTCCACCTGTATTATGAACAGGAGTCTCTCTCATTATGTGTTTCATGAATTATAAAAAGCTCCTAAACGTACCGTCATTCATCATTTGATCAATGTTGTTATTTACAGAAGGATTATCGCCTTCCTGTTGCACATTATTCTGGCTATTGATCAGCAGTGACTCAACGGTCTCATGTGCTCCATTTCTTACCTCAACATTTTCAGATGTCATTTTTAAATACTATCACAAAACAAGGGTTAATTAATAAATCACATATTATTCCTATACTCTGACCGACCAATTAAATACTAAATAAACTTAAGTAGGTCATACTAGCGAAGGAATTCCCCGTCTCTCCCCTCCTAGTTCTTGTCTCATATCTCAGCCAGGGATCATATCCCTAAGCTTTGATACCAACTGTAACGCCCCCAAAACTGATATACATCACCTATTCTGAGTCTCCAAATACATGGTACAGAATACAAATATAATCTTAAATATACAACAAGAGCTGCGAGTTTTAATACAAATATTATCTTCTAGACAATATCCACTCTCAGAATAAGTCCTCATTACAATTATTATCACACTATTTAATAGAATAATGAGGACTACAAATGCTATCATCTGGACCGTCACTCCGTTCCCTGACTAGTCCCAGCTATGTTCTCATTTCCTGAAGAGAACAGTGAAAGAAAGGGTGAGCTCAACTAGCCCAGTAAGAAATATTATGACTAAGATAATGCAGAATAAATTATCGTTAGCCTTCAACAGTGTTAAACTGGTAAAATATAATAAACATCAAGTTTAACTGCAGCGGAATAAGAAATCCATTAAAAGAGTCAAGTAGAGAATAAAATCTACTATCTTTTATGATTTAAAAAGGTTTTTTTTATAATTTTTATCGCTGAGACTCATCTTAATAAATAATCCACATCATCCCTGCACTACGGCCAAGGATATTCATTAGTATCACGACCACAAATTATCCATGCACTACGGGCCAAAGATAATCGTGTTATCATCAACGGTCCTGATCATGCCATAAAACAATTCATCTTTGCACCCTTGGCCGAAGAGAATCCATAGCCATAATCATACCAAAAACTATCCATCAATGCACTACGGGCCAATGAGGATTTTTTTCACATTATTGTAACATTACGGTCATGATTATACCGAATAATCCCTGGTCATAATCATACCATGTCCATCTATGCAGTACAGGCCACAGATGACTTTCAACATAATATAAACATGAGGATGATGACAATGACATAATAATTCAATAAAATAAGTTCAAGAATTAATTTATCTAGGAACCAATAATGTCCAAACTGTCAACATGATACTTCTTTGTAGAGTAAATTTTAAAAATGCTCAGAAGAATATTTCCATGAAAAGATACTGAATGAAGCGCAAATATCAAGGATATTCCACTAATTTCATGGAGTATAAAAGCCAAAACTTTAACCAACTGAGTATAATAAAGAATTGAATAACAAAAGAAAGCACCAGGCATGCGATAGACCGCACAGACAGGTTATTCCAACAGAATAATAAATAACGCAACCAGGTCATGCATAAACGCACAGACAGGATATTCCAACAGAATAATAAATAACGGAACCAAGTCAGGCGAAATTCGCACCGACAGGATGTTCCAACAGAATAGTAAAGAATGGAATAACAAAAGAATTTCACCATGTATGCGGTACTTCGCATAGAAAGGTTATTACAACAGAATAATAAAGAATAGAATAACAGAAGAATTTCATCATGTATGATGTACTTTGCATAGACATGTTATTCCAACATAATGATAAAGAATGGAATAACAGAAGTTCTTTTCATGAATAAAAAAGAAATAATACCCCTTACGAGTATTAAAAGAAAATAACTCTCTTCATGAATACGAAAGAATAATACCCCTTACCTTAGAACAAACTTGATATAGGAGTAGTGAAGTAGCGGAATACTTTTCTTCTTTTTCTCTATAGTTTCTCTCTCTAGAGTTTTAGTGAATTCGTAAGAAATAATGAAGGAATGATCTTCTATTTATAGGAGAATGGAATGAATAGTAACTAATTCCTGAATGGTCCAGATTGATTTACTTTTAAAAGGACGGTCTAGATTGGTTTACTATAAAATATTCTAATAAAACAAAATCTTTTAAATAAAATGTAATATATTCTATTTATAATCTAATAAAATGAATAACTTTATAAAAATATTCTGTTTTATATAAAAAGATTTTTATTATACAAACACTATGTAGACAAAATGCAAACACTATACATAATAAAATATAATATATTCTAATTATTGTCTAATAAAACAAATAACTTTATAAAAGTATTCTGTTTTATATAAAAAGATTTTACTATGCAAAATACTATGCATAATAGAATATAATATATTCTATTTATAGTCTAATGAAACGAATAACTTTATAAAAGTATTTTTTTTATATAAAAAGCTTTTCTGTTTTATTACTGTTGCCTAAATTTTTAATAGCACTTTACCACGCAAGTATACGCGTTCAATTGTAATATTCAGCAAGCAAGGATATCGTTCCCACGAGGAAATAGACTAATATTTATCAATTACTAATTATAATGCAATTAATCCTATTTTAAACTAAGAAAATTTTGTTTGTGATTTGAAATTTAAACTTAACAAAACTAATAATTAAAATCAGAATTTCACAAGAATAACTGCAGATTTAACAGATTAAGATTACAACTTCCCTTGGTATTTCATTTAAACTAACTTACTTCCCATTTAAAATAAATCAATTAATGTGAATTGTTATCCAAGAATGCTTTATGAATATTCACGCACTTCTTCCAAAGACACGTGAACAAATCCTCCTAAATCCAATCTTTAAGATGCGGAATTATAAGGAACACCCTAGTTAATCAACTCACTATATTCCTATGTGAATCAAGTTAATTAGGGTTTACGCACAAATTCTTTCAATGGATACAAAAGACACATAGGTATATTCCTATCCTACACGCTAATCATATTAACCCTATTCAGATTATATGAACAAATGTTATCATATCCAGATCTCAATCTATACTCCATCTTCCAATTTTATATAGATTATCACAGTAATTGTTGGCCAAACAATTAATCAATAAGCATAAGATATAATAAACAATTCAATAAAAACTAACTTTCATTCAATGGGAAGCTTGCAATTTAAACTACATACCAAGTTCCGTTGCAATCTTAATTAAAATTTAGTTCATGATAATAATAAAGAAAAACATAATCCAAATTAATAATTCAAACATCCCAGATAGTTACAAAAGATAAAACTCGAGAAGAGAAGAAGAAACTCTGAATTTACTCTTAAACTCTCTCTTAGATCCTTAGCCTTTGCAATTCTCCTTCGTGCTTTTCTTCCTTGTTCTCTCTGCAAATCTCTTGAAAAATTGATTGATTCCTTGCAAAATTCGTTCTCTTTCCCTTTTCTAGAGTCCTCTCCTATTTGTATTGGTCTCAGCCCTCATTCAGACTCTTCTTTGGCTTCAAAACCCACTTAGCAGCAGAAAAACACAACTTTTTACGCACTAGAGCGCCTAGGCGCTCATCATCGGCTATTTCCAAGCGCCTAGGCGCTTGGCCAGGACCATAGAATTACAAAAATGCCACTCAGCTATAATTTTCATGATTTTTGACCTTTTTCTTCTCCGAAATGACCAATTTGTCCCTCCAGCTCCAACCTACAACAAATAAACACAAAACACATAAAAAAATACTAAAAAACAATAAAAGATAACAATAATTAAGTTTAATAATATCAGATTCATAGGTATAAAACCTACTCATCAAATACCCCCAAACTTAACCAATTGCTTGTCCCCAAGCAACACAACACAATGCAATAACTAAATATGCAATGCAAATGCAACTAGATAAATGCTTAAATTCTAGCAGTCAAACAGAACAAAATCTATTCATCAAGCCTCAGAGAAATCACAATAAACATGCTAGTACATCATATCAAGACAGATTAATAATTTCCTCGTCAATCATCAAATCTTAACCTGTTATTATTGATATAGTGTGTGTGTGCTTAACATCCATGCTAACTGAAATGATGCTAAATACAACACATAATAAATCTCTTTAAAGGAATCATACAGTGTAAACTCACAAAATTCACGAACAAGCTAAAACCAACTAAAGACAAATATCCATCAAATTTAAGAGTCCAATCTGGGATACTTATGCTTTACTGTGCTTTACGGGGGCTTTTTGCTCTTTTCCCGTTTTAGTGTTTTTTTTATATATATATATTTTTTTTAACCATGACTGTGCAATGTCTCATTCCATTAGGCTAACAATGCTACCCCTTAGCGAGCTTTCGACCAACGACTCCCAGACCATATAAGACCTTAGGGCGCTAGGTTTTAAGATCCCCCTTCGGGCGTACTTGCTCAAGTAACAAAGGCCCCGAAACAAAACTAGCCACGGTATTATTTTTTCTTCTTTTTCTTTATTATTTTTTTTAAGCTTATATATCCCAAAATTTCCCCCCAAACTTAAGTTTTTATCTAAATTCAGTCATCTTCGCCTATTCATGTCTTTCATTCATTTAAACTAGCATTATCCTCTAGAAGTCCATTATGTGTCAATTTAAACTCAATCAGTCAACATGGTTGTTTTTACTGTGCTATCCTTATTATATCAGTTTCAAACAAGTACAGATTCAAATCATGACAATAAATTACATCAAAGTCTTAACAGACAATACTATAATTGTCTACTCAATTCCAATCTCATCACTGGCCAAAACAGACTTAAACTATCTAACGGCTGGAAACATGCAAAAACTACTATATGCAAAACAGACTTAATTTTTTTTTTTTAAATGAATGCAAACTACATAAAAAACTATTAAATAAATACTATATGAATGCACTAGATGAATACTACATGCATGAACTGGAGCTGGACAATTACACCCCCAAACTTAACCAATTCAATGTCCTCATTGTATATAAGATACAAAAATTAAGAAATTAAGCACTGAGGACTTCCCTGAAAAATTGAAGCTTTACTCCTCGTTAGTATCCTCTTCTTCTGATTCTTCTTCATCAGCCGGGGGGTATGCAGACAATGGTGGAAATTGGTAGGGAGCGGCAGCTGGATTATCGAACACTTGGTGTGCACAGATTTTGAACGCTATTGGTATGCACTCCCCCAAATTGGTCATAGCCAAATATGATTTTTCAATCAAAGTTGGATGAGCAATTTGAGCTTTGAACCCTTACTTTAGATAGATGTGGCTTGAATGTAAAGTGGTGCCCGATTTGGTGAAGAAGGATGACAAGATGGAGCTTGAGTAACTTAGTTTGGGTAAGAGATTTAGTGTTTGATTAGGATTTTACAAGAAAAAGATGATTATTGTGGCTAGATTAGAGGAGGGTTGAGAGTTGAGAGTGAGTTTGAGTTGGAGTAGAAGAGCAAGAATATGTTTGATTTGGGTTTGGAAGAGTTTAGCTCGATTAGGGCTCTTTTTTTTCTGTTGGAGCGCCTAGGCGCTTGAATTTGCACTGTCTGGAGCGCCTAGGCGCTTGTGCTGCATTTTTGGTACTGACTTGGAGCGCCTAGGCGCTTGATTTGTCCTTGGCTGGAGCGCCTAGGCGCTTGCTCCTTTTTCCAATATTTTCTGCTCCGGCGCCCTTTGGGAAAATGGTCATAACTTCTTCGTCCGAACTCCGATTTAGATGATTCAAGATGTTCTGGAAAGAGGAAAAGTAGATCTACAACTTTCATTCTTGAAGATTCGCGAAATAATATCCGGAGCTATAGTCAAATTGGCTCTGAAATGACTGATGTGTAAATGGCAAGCCGAAAACGCGAATCTAGCCACCCCAAACGTCGATCCATGTAACTTTTGTCCCAAATCTCGTCAAATACCCCCAAACTTAAACATTTGCTTGTCCTCCTTTCCTATAATAAATTGAATATCTGTTAGAGAACGAGGGATGCAACAAATCCTAAACTATAAAAGTTTAACCACTAAATAAACTAACAGTAAAGTAAATTAATAAAAGTAAAAATAGAAAATAACAATAAAAATTCCTGGGTTGCCTCCCAGTTAGCGCTTAGTTTATAGTTTTCAGCCCGACTTTCTTCTCTTTCTCTATCCAATTCCCCTTCGAAAATTGAGGAACCATCCATCCATTAGTAATAACCCTCCATCCATTAGTAATAACATAACTTTCGAGAGTTTGCCATCAGTAAGGGTTATTGATTCAAATTCACCTAGCTTGTTCTTTGTATGTAGATTCTCTTTTACAACCTTCAAATAACTAGGCATTTTCCGAGTTGTATCTATGAACGAATTTTTACGTTGAAGCTTTTTTAGAACAACTGGTTCTTCATCACTCTTCCCATTCTCTTCACACCATGGCACCAATTTTAAGCTAGCTTTCATATCATATATACCTTTATCGAATAAATGACTACCAATTGGACACATAATTGCAAATCTAACCGGATCCTTAAACTTTGGTGGAGAAGATATATGGGGCATTATCAAAATTGGTTCATCTATTTCAGAACTCAAGGCTAGATCTTTGGCGACCTTTTTTTCCTGCTCCCCACTTGTCTCCTCCCTTTCCACATCCTTTTCTTTTGGAACATCCGATTACAGATTTAGCGTGGGCAATCCATCAGTCTCGGGAACCATGTTGCTTGACACTTCACCTTGAGGGTGGTTGATGATGGCATTGAAAAGTTGTCCCGCCTGGTTCTCAAGATTTCGAATCGACATCTCCTGACTCTTCGTCTGGTCCTCAATCAAAACCATGAACTTGGAAATAAGTCCTTCCAAGTTTAAAATCCTTTCTTCTTCATGATTAGGGAATTGAACTTGTAATTCAGGAGTGTATGATTGGCATGGAGCAAAGGGTTGGGCTAGATTGTCATCGTTCCATGAAAGATTTAGTGGATTCTCCCACTCATGATGATAATTACTGGAATAATCATAATTGTTAGGATAATCGCTGAAGTTACCACTATATTGTAACGACTCAAAACTGATGGTGCATTGATGACTCAGATGGTTTCCACCACAATACTCACATATCACTACTAAACTTTGAAACGTTGTGCTGATAAAGCATCAATCTTCTTTGAAAGTGTCCCAAATTGTGCTGACAATTCATCGAGTCCATAATTCTTTGCCTTTCTTGGCCGAGTCATTTTCGAATATAACCAATGATAGTCATAGTTGTTCATGGTGCCTGAAAAGGAATTAGACTAGAGACAACAAAAAAAATAAAAAAAATGTTTAAATTAAGATTAACGCTATAAAAATTAATAATGACAAAATATTAAACTAATTTCCCCGGCAACGGCGCCAAAAACTTGTTGCCTAATTTTTTAATAGCACTTTACCACGCAAGTATACGCGTTCAATTGTAATATTCAGCAAGCAAGGATATCGTTCCCACGAGGAAATAGACTAATATTTATCAATTACTAATTATAATGCAATTAATCCTATTTTAAACTAAGAAAAATTTGTTTGTGATTTGAAATTTAAACTTAACAAAACTAATAATTAAAATCAGAATTTCACAAGAATAACTGCAGATTTAACAGATTAAGATTACAACTTCCCTTGGTATTTCATTTAAACTAACTTACTTCCCATTTAAAATAAATCAATTAATATGAATTGTTATCCAAGAATGCTTTATCACGCACTTCTTCCAAAGACACGTGAACAAATCCTCCTAAATCCAATCTTTAAGATGCGGAATTATAAGGAACACCCTAGTTAATCAACTCACTATATTCCTATGTGAATCAAGTTAATTAGGGTTTACGCACAAATTCTTTCAATGGATACAAAAGACACATAGGTATATTCCTATCCTACACGCTAATCATATTAACCCTATTCAGATTATATGAACAGATGTTATCATATCCAGATCTCAATCTATACTCCATCTTCCAATTTTATATAGATTATCACAGTAATTGTTGGCCAAACAATTAATCAATAAGCATAAGATATAATAAACAATTCAATAAAAACTAACTTTCATTCAATGGGAAGCTTGCAATTTAAACTACATACCAAGTTCCGTTGCAATCTTAATTAAAATTTAGTTCATGATAATAATAAAGAAAAACATAATCCAAATTAATAATTCAAACATCCCAGATAGTTACAAAAGATAAAACTCGAGAAGAGAAGAAGAAACTCTGAATTTGCTCTTAAACTCTCTCTTAGATCCTTAGCCTTTGCAATTCTCCTTCGTGCTTTTCTTCCTTGTTCTCTCTGCAAATCTCTTGAAAAATTGATTGATTCCTTGTAAAATTCGTTCTCTTTCCCTTTTCTAGAGTCCTCTCCTATTTGTATTGGTCTCAGCCCTCATTCAGACTCCTCTTTGGCTTCAAAAACCCACTTAGCAGCAGAAAAACGCAACTTTTTACGCACTAGAGCGCCTAGGCGCTCATCATCGGCTATTTCCAAGCGCCTAGGCGCTTGGCCAGGACCATAGAATTACAAAAATGTCACTCAGCTTTAATTTTCATGATTTTTGACCTTTTTCTTCTCCGAAATGACCAATTTGTCCCTCCAGCTCCAACCTACAACAAATAAACACAAAACACATAAAAAAATACTAAAAAACAATAAAAGATAACAATAATTAAGTTTAATAATATCAGATTCATAGGTATAAAATCTACTCATCAATTACATTAATAATACTAGTAAAACAAAACTTCATCGTCATTATTATAACTCACATTATTAATCGACAAAGTCGTTCACAGGAAAGAGGGGCTTTTCAATAAGGATTTCTCCCTATTGTCGGGCAATTAGGTGGCAAACCTCTCCTTGGCAGAACTTCTAGACATCGTTAATATTGAAAATAATAATATTAATAACTCTGTCATCTCAATTATTGATTTAATAATATATAAAATATCGACAATAATTGAATCAATTAACGTGAGATACTATGCAACAATTACTGAAGCAATAATTGAACAAAATTGAGTGACTTCTCACGTAAGCATCAATAATCAATACCATATTCTACTATGCAACCACGCGTATTACTGTACTTTTACTACCAAGTAGTTCAATAGTATTAACGGTAAAACTTCCGCCGTTATTTATATAAAAATATTTTTGTCGTTTTCTCAATCCGACAATAATTCCGTTGTGGAGTCCACCAATGATTGTGTCTTCGTACGAATATTCCCTGTTAAAATGAATATTCTCCGACCAATCGAATATTATATAACAACTTGCATACTTTGCAAAATTTATAAATATTACCCACAACTATAACATTATCTCAAATTCACATCATAATATTCAAAAAAATATTTCGAGAAAATTAAATCTTTATTCGTAAAATTTGGGATTTTACAATATGATCTCTGGCTGAGATGTGAGATAAGAACTAGGAGGGGAGTGACGAGGAATTATTTCGCTAGTATGACCTACCTAAGTTTATTTGATATTTAATTGGTCGGTCAGAGTATAGGGATAATATGTGATATGTCAATTAACCCTTGTTTTGTGACAGTGTTTAAAAATGGCATCTATAAATGTTGAGATAAGCAATGGAGTAAAATAATATGACCGTATCGTAGTACGAGGCTAAGTTTGCGAAGTTATCCCGGTTTGCATCCCATTTGGTCGATAATGAGGAGCGAATGATGCGAATGTTTCTAAGAGGTTTGAAACCCGATATACGTCAATAACTCATTTCTCATAAACTTTGTTTATATTCAGATTTTGTGAATAGGGCTCAGTTATTGGAGCGCGATAATGAGTTAGCACAACCAAAAGATAACGACCAACAACACGATAATAATCGTACAGGTAGCAACGGCCATCGGAACAATGATGACCATCGTGGGGGAAATTATCATGCCAAGAATGGTAACCACTTGGGTGGTAATCATGGCCAAGATAATAGAAGTGGAAATTTCAAGAAGATAAGGTCATTTAACTCGATTTTATCGTATAGTGAAGTCAAGTCCAACTGGGACGGTGGCACCAAAGGTGGATACGGACAAAACAAAGTCGGTGGTTTCAAGAAGAGCGTTTTTCGTGACTTCTCAAAAAGCGAGTAACCCGAACGAAGTTAGCACATGTTAGTTAATTATAAATTTTTGTGAAGTCTATACATTATTAGATACCAGTTCTACCCATTCTTTTATCTCTCTTGCTTGCATTCAACATTTAAATTTGACTCCAGAGAAGTTAGACTTTGACTTATCTATTGAAACTCCATTAAGAGAAACCTTCATTACATGTGCTATCCAAGTCTTGGATGAGAGTCATAGTTTTGAATGATATTTCTATTGTTAATAAATTTCCTGACGTATTATTGAAGACTTCTTAGCCTACTTAGAGCGTAAAATCAAATTTTGTATTGACCTCAGTACAAAACCCATTTCTAAAATCCTCAAGTATTTCTTCACCCAAAACGAACGTATAATACGCCAAAGACGATGGCTTGAGCTATTGAAGGTTACGACAATTCAATACCATCGTGGAAAAGAGAACATGGTAGCTGACATATTGAGTAGAAGATCGTATGCGTTTATGAGTGCGAATATAAAAACCTAAGTGAAGATAACGAATATATGATTAGAACCGACTTTAGTCGATAATGGTAAAGTTGCTAAAGCTACAGACCCGGAACTGATGAATACAAAGAAGAAGGTTCAAGAGGGCGTTATTCTAGAAGCAAGAATCAATGAAGAGAGAAAATCTCAACCTTTGATTTAATTGGCCTATTTGAAATCCTCGATCGAGTAGGAACTGTGGCCTATAGACTCGTTTTACCGCTAAGTATGTCGCGTGTTCATAACATTTTTCACGTATCGATGATACGTAAATATGTGGATGACCCGAACCACGTTATTGAATTGGAACTAGATGAGATAGCAGAAGATTTAATGTGTGAGGAGATACATGTTAAAATCTTGGATAATAAGGATCCTATTCGACACTCAAAGGTTATACCTCAAGAGTTAGAATCTAAAATGAAGTCAAGGTATCCTCATCTGTTCGGCATACCAGGTACGTACGTAAATTTCAAGGGCGAAATTTCATAAGGATGAGAGATTGTGAGACCCCAAATTTTATGAATAAAGATTTAATTTTCTCGAAATTTTTTTTTGAATATTATGGTGCGGATTTGAGATAATGTTATAGTTGTGGGTAGTATTTATAAATTTTGTAAAGTATGCAAGTTGTTATATAATATTCGATTGGTCGGGGAATATTCCTTTTATCGGGGAATATCCGTACAACGTTACAATTATTGGTGGACCCCACAACGGAATTATTGTCGAATTAAGAAAATGATAAAAATATTTTTATGAAAATAACGGCGGAAGTTTTACCGTTAAAACTGTTGAACTACTCGGTAGTAAAAGTACAGTAATATGCGTGGTTGCATAGTAGCACACGATATTGATTATTGATGCAAACTACATAAAAAACTATTAAATAAATACTATATGAATGCACTAGATGAATACTACATGCATGAACTGGAGCTGGACAATTACACCCCCAAACTTAACCAATTCAATGTCCTCATTGTATATAAGATACAAAAATTAAGAAATTAAACACTGAGGACTTCCCTGAAAAATTGAAGCTTTACTCCTCGTTAGTATCCTCTTCTTCTGATTCTTCTTCATCAGCCGGGGGGTATGCAGACAATGGTGGAAATTGGTAGGGAGCGGCAGCTGGATTATCGAACACTTGGTGTGCACAGATTTTGAACGCTATTGGTATGCACTCCCCCAAATTGGTCATAGCCAAATATGATTTTTCAATCAAAGTTGGATGAGCAATTTGAGCTTTGAACCCTTACTTTAGATAGATGTGGCTTGAATGTAAAGTGGTGCCCGATTTGGTGAAGAAGGATGACAAGATGGAGCTTGAGTAACTTAGTTTGGGTAAGAGATTTAGTGTTTGATTAGGATTTTACAAGAAAAAGATGATTATTGTGGCTAGATTAGAGGAGGGTTGAGAGTTGAGAGTGAGTTTGAGTTGGAGTAGAAGAGCAAGAATATGTTTGATTTGGGTTTGGAAGAGTTTAGCTCGATTAGGGCTCTTTTTTTTCTGTTGGAGCGCCTAGGCGCTTGAATTTGCACTGTCTGGAGCGCCTAGGCGCTTGTGCTGCATTTTTGGTACTGACTTGGAGCGCCTAGGCGCTTGATTTGTCCTTGGCTGGAGCGCCTAGGCGCTTGCTCCTTTTTCCAATATTTTCTGCTCCGGCGCCCTTTGGGAAAATGGTCATAACTTCTTCGTCCGAACTCCGATTTAGATGATTCAAGATGTTCTGGAAAGAGGAAAAGTAGATCTACAACTTTCATTCTTGAAGATTCGCGAAATAATATCCGGAGCTATAGTCAAATTGGCTCTGAAATGACTGATGTGTAAATGGCAAGCCGAAAACGCGAATCTAGCCACCCCAAACGTCGATCCATGTAACTTTTGTCCCAAATCTCGTCAAATACCCCCAAACTTAAACATTTGCTTGTCCTCCTTTCCTATAATAAATTGAATATCTGTTAGAGAACGAGGGATGCAACAAATCCTAAACTATAAAAGTTTAACCACTAAATAAACTAACAGTAAAGTAAATTAATAAAAGTAAAAATAGAAAATAACAATAAAAATTCCTGGGTTGCCTCCCAGTTAGCGCTTAGTTTATAGTTTTCAGCCCGACTTTCTTCTCTTTCTCTATCCAATTCCCCTTCGAAAATTGAGGAACCATCCATCCATTAGTAATAACCCTCCATCCATTAGTAATAACATAACTTTCGAGAGTTTGCCATCAGTAAGGGTTATTGATTCAAATTCACCTAGCTTGTTCTTTGTATGTAGATTCTCTTTTACAACCTTCAAATAACTAGGCATTTTCCGAGTTGTATCTATGAACGAATTTTTACGTTGAAGCTTTTTTAGAACAACTGGTTCTTCATCACTCTTCCCATTCTCTTCACACCATGGCACCAATTTTAAGCTAGCTTTCATATCATATATACCTTTATCGAATAAATGACTACCAATTGGACACATAATTGCAAATCTAACCGGATCCTTAAACTTTGGTGGAGAAGATATATGGGGCATTATCAAAATTGGTTCATCTATTTCAGAACTCAAGGCTAGATCTTTGGCGACCTTTTTTTCCTGCTCCCCACTTGTCTCCTCCCTTTCCACATCCTTTTCTTTTGGAACATCCGATTACAGATTTAGCGTGGGCAATCCATCAGTCTCGGGAACCATGTTGCTTGACACTTCACCTTGAGGGTGGTTGATGATGGCATTGAAAAGTTGTCCCGCCTGGTTCTCAAGATTTCGAATCGACATCTCCTGACTCTTCGTCTGGTCCTCAATCAAAACCATGAACTTGGAAATAAGTCCTTCCAAGTTTAAAATCCTTTCTTCTTCATGATTAGGGAATTGAACTTGTAATTCAGGAGTGTATGATTGGCATGGAGCAAAGGGTTGGGCTAGATTGTCATCGTTCCATGAAAGATTTAGTGGATTCTCCCACTCATGATGATAATTACTGGAATAATCATAATTGTTAGGATAATCGCTGAAGTTACCACTATATTGTAACGACTCAAAACTGATGGTGCATTGATGACTCAGATGGTTTCCACCACAATACTCACATATCACTACTAAACTTTGAAAACGTTGTGCTGATAAAGCATCAATCTTCTTTGAAAGTGTCCCAAATTGTGCTGACAATTCATCGAGTCCATAATTCTTTGCCTTTCTTGGCCGAGTCATTTTCGAATATAACCAATGATAGTCATAGTTGTTCATGGTGCCTGAAAAGGAATTAGACTAGAGACAACAAAAAAAATAAAAAAAATGTTTAAATTAAGATTAACGCTATAAAAATTAATAATGACAAAATATTAAACTAATTTCCCCGGCAACGGCGCCAAAAACTTGTTGCCTAATTTTTTAATAGCACTTTACCACGCAAGTATACGCGTTCAATTGTAATATTCAGCAAGCAAGGATATCGTTCCCACGAGGAAATAGACTAATATTTATCAATTACTAATTATAATGCAATTAATCCTATTTTAAACTAAGAAAAATTTGTTTGTGATTTGAAATTTAAACTTAACAAAACTAATAATTAAAATCAGAATTTCACAAGAATAACTGCAGATTTAACAGATTAAGATTACAACTTCCCTTGGTATTTCATTTAAACTAACTTACTTCCCATTTAAAATAAATCAATTAATATGAATTGTTATCCAAGAATGCTTTATCACGCACTTCTTCCAAAGACACGTGAACAAATCCTCCTAAATCCAATCTTTAAGATGCGGAATTATAAGGAACACCCTAGTTAATCAACTCACTATATTCCTATGTGAATCAAGTTAATTAGGGTTTACGCACAAATTCTTTCAATGGATACAAAAGACACATAGGTATATTCCTATCCTACACGCTAATCATATTAACCCTATTCAGATTATATGAACAGATGTTATCATATCCAGATCTCAATCTATACTCCATCTTCCAATTTTATATAGATTATCACAGTAATTGTTGGCCAAACAATTAATCAATAAGCATAAGATATAATAAACAATTCAATAAAAACTAACTTTCATTCAATGGGAAGCTTGCAATTTAAACTACATACCAAGTTCCGTTGCAATCTTAATTAAAATTTAGTTCATGATAATAATAAAGAAAAACATAATCCAAATTAATAATTCAAACATCCCAGATAGTTACAAAAGATAAAACTCGAGAAGAGAAGAAGAAACTCTGAATTTGCTCTTAAACTCTCTCTTAGATCCTTAGCCTTTGCAATTCTCCTTCGTGCTTTTCTTCCTTGTTCTCTCTGCAAATCTCTTGAAAAATTGATTGATTCCTTGTAAAATTCGTTCTCTTTCCCTTTTCTAGAGTCCTCTCCTATTTGTATTGGTCTCAGCCCTCATTCAGACTCCTCTTTGGCTTCAAAAACCCACTTAGCAGCAGAAAAACGCAACTTTTTACGCACTAGAGCGCCTAGGCGCTCATCATCGGCTATTTCCAAGCGCCTAGGCGCTTGGCCAGGACCATAGAATTACAAAAATGCCACTCAGCTTTAATTTTCATGATTTTTGACCTTTTTCTTCTCCGAAATGACCAATTTGTCCCTCCAGCTCCAACCTACAACAAATAAACACAAAACACATAAAAAAATACTAAAAAACAATAAAAGATAACAATAATTAAGTTTAATAATATCAGATTCATAGGTATAAAATCTACTCATCAATTACATTAATAATACTAGTAAAACAAAACTTCATCGTCATTATTATAACTCACATTATTAATCGACAAAGTCGTTCACAGGAAAGAGGGGCTTTTCAATAAGGATTTCTCCCTATTGTCGGGCAATTAGGTGGCAAACCTCTCCTTGGCAGAACTTCTAGACATCGTTAATATTGAAAATAATAATATTAATAACTCTGTCATCTCAATTATTGATTTAATAATATATAAAATATCGACAATAATTGAATCAATTAACGTGAGATACTATGCAACAATTACTGAAGCAATAATTGAACAAAATTGAGTGACTTCTCACGTAAGCATCAATAATCAATACCATATTCTACTATGCAACCACGCGTATTACTGTACTTTTACTACCAAGTAGTTCAATAGTATTAACGGTAAAACTTCCGCCGTTATTTATATAAAAATATTTTTGTCGTTTTCTCAATCCGACAATAATTCCGTTGTGGAGTCCACCAATGATTGTGTCTTCGTACGAATATTCCCTGTTAAAATGAATATTCTCCGACCAATCGAATATTATATAACAACTTGCATACTTTGCAAAATTTATAAATATTACCCACAACTATAACATTATCTCAAATTCACATCATAATATTCAAAAAAATATTTCGAGAAAATTAAATCTTTATTCGTAAAATTTGGGATTTTACAATATGATCTCTGGCTGAGATGTGAGATAAGAACTAGGAGGGGAGTGACGAGGAATTATTTCGCTAGTATGACCTACCTAAGTTTATTTGATATTTAATTGGTCGGTCAGAGTATAGGGATAATATGTGATATGTCAATTAACCCTTGTTTTGTGACAGTGTTTAAAAATGGCATCTATAAATGTTGAGATAAGCAATGGAGTAAAATAATATGACCGTATCGTAGTACGAGGCTAAGTTTGCGAAGTTATCCCGGTTTGCATCCCATTTGGTCGATAATGAGGAGCGAATGATGCGAATGTTTCTAAGAGGTTTGAAACCCGATATACGTCAATAACTCATTTCTCATAAACTTTGTTTATATTCAGATTTTGTGAATAGGGCTCAGTTATTGGAGCGCGATAATGAGTTAGCACAACCAAAAGATAACGACCAACAACACGATAATAATCGTACAGGTAGCAACGGCCATCGGAACAATGATGACCATCGTGGGGGAAATTATCATGCCAAGAATGGTAACCACTTGGGTGGTAATCATGGCCAAGATAATAGAAGTGGAAATTTCAAGAAGATAAGGTCATTTAACTCGATTTTATCGTATAGTGAAGTCAAGTCCAACTGGGACGGTGGCACCAAAGGTGGATACGGACAAAACAAAGTCGGTGGTTTCAAGAAGAGCGTTTTTCGTGACTTCTCAAAAAGCGAGTAACCCGAACGAAGTTAGCACATGTTAGTTAATTATAAATTTTTGTGAAGTCTATACATTATTAGATACCAGTTCTACCCATTCTTTTATCTCTCTTGCTTGCATTCAACATTTAAATTTGACTCCAGAGAAGTTAGACTTTGACTTATCTATTGAAACTCCATTAAGAGAAACCTTCATTACATGTGCTATCCAAGTCTTGGATGAGAGTCATAGTTTTGAATGATATTTCTATTGTTAATAAATTTCCTGACGTATTATTGAAGACTTCTTAGCCTACTTAGAGCGTAAAATCAAATTTTGTATTGACCTCAGTACAAAACCCATTTCTAAAATCCTCAAGTATTTCTTCACCCAAAACGAACGTATAATACGCCAAAGACGATGGCTTGAGCTATTGAAGGTTACGACAATTCAATACCATCGTGGAAAAGAGAACATGGTAGCTGACATATTGAGTAGAAGATCGTATGCGTTTATGAGTGCGAATATAAAAACCTAAGTGAAGATAACGAATATATGATTAGAACCGACTTTAGTCGATAATGGTAAAGTTGCTAAAGCTACAGACCCGGAACTGATGAATACAAAGAAGAAGGTTCAAGAGGGCGTTATTCTAGAAGCAAGAATCAATGAAGAGAGAAAATCTCAACCTTTGATTTAATTGGCCTATTTGAAATCCTCGATCGAGTAGGAACTGTGGCCTATAGACTCGTTTTACCGCTAAGTATGTCGCGTGTTCATAACATTTTTCACGTATCGATGATACGTAAATATGTGGATGACCCGAACCACGTTATTGAATTGGAACTAGATGAGATAGCAGAAGATTTAATGTGTGAGGAGATACATGTTAAAATCTTGGATAATAAGGATCCTATTCGACACTCAAAGGTTATACCTCAAGAGTTAGAATCTAAAATGAAGTCAAGGTATCCTCATCTGTTCGGCATACCAGGTACGTACGTAAATTTCAAGGGCGAAATTTCATAAGGATGAGAGATTGTGAGACCCCAAATTTTATGAATAAAGATTTAATTTTCTCGAAATTTTTTTTTGAATATTATGGTGCGGATTTGAGATAATGTTATAGTTGTGGGTAGTATTTATAAATTTTGTAAAGTATGCAAGTTGTTATATAATATTCGATTGGTCGGGGAATATTCCTTTTATCGGGGAATATCCGTACAACGTTACAATTATTGGTGGACCCCACAACGGAATTATTGTCGAATTAAGAAAATGATAAAAATATTTTTATGAAAATAACGGCGGAAGTTTTACCGTTAAAACTGTTGAACTACTCGGTAGTAAAAGTACAGTAATATGCGTGGTTGCATAGTAGCACACGATATTGATTATTGATGCTTACGTGAGAAGTCGCTCAGTTTTGTTCAATTATTGCTACAGTAATTGTTGCATAGTATCTCACGTTATTTGATTCAATTATTGTCGATATTTTATATATTATTAACTCAATAATTGAGATAACAAAGTTATTAATATTATTATTTGCAATATTAACAATGTTTAGAAGTTCTGCCAAGGAGAGGTTTGGTCACCTAATTGCACGCCAATAGGGAAAAATTATTATTGGAAAGCCCCCTCTTTCCTGGGAACGACTTGGTCGATTAATATTGTGAATTATAATAATGATGATAAATATTGTTAAATATATTGAGGTGTCTTTTTATGAAGTCACGGAAGGTATACAACACCCATTCTGAGTCGTCAAAATACATGATACAGAAACAACTACAATCTTATTAATACAACATATAAATTGTGAGTTTAAATACAAATATTGTCATCTAGACAATATCCATACCCAACTAAGTCCTCATTACAATTATTGGTACATTATTTTATAAAAATGGTGAGGACTACTAAAAAACTTCTAGAATCATCATTCCATACCCCGACAAGTACTCGCTACATTCTCGCCTCCTGAGAAGAAAAATGGAACAAAAAGGAAAAGGGTGAGCTCAACTAGCCTAGTAAAGAATATTATGATTAAGATAATATAGAACAAATTATCGTTAGTCTTCAACAGGGAAAATCTGATAAAATACAATAGACAACAAGTTTCAGATCAATATTCGCAGCAGAAATAATAATTCATAGAAGAGTTCCGTAGAGAATGAAATCTACTATAATCTATGAATTTAACATTTCATCATCAATATTTTATCCCTGTAACATCAATCAATATTCATCTTGAATCAAATATTCATCTTTGCACTACAGGCCAAAGATATTCATCAGTTGGTCATGTTCATCTCGACACTTGTACATCTTTGCACTACGGGCCAAAGATATTCATAATAAAATCAACCATCTTTGTACTACAGGCCAAAGATATTTAATAAAATCATCATTTAGGACTGAGGATGATAAAAATAATTTTAAAGAAAATGAATCCAGTGAAACAAAAGAATAAGTATTATGGATTCGTACTTTAAACAATCCGAGTTCAAAAATACTTCATAAATAATCATAGTGAAGTAAAATTCAAGAATGATCAAAACATGGATACAATCAAAGCTAGTATCCACAATAGATATTTTGGACAAAACAAAAATTTAATTTTTCTGTGAATAGTGTTGTATTCATGAATAGTGTTGTATACGTGAATAGTGCCGTATACGTGAATAGTAACCCCAACACTAAAAGACAAGAATTTTACAAGAAAAATCTTACCAATAATCTGGCATAATGATATTAAAAGAATTAATATAATTTTTTAAAAAAATAATATCCCTTACCTCGGAAAGACAGTACTTCTGACTGGAATACTGGATATAGTGCTGAAGGGAACTTGCACCGTATAGCAACACTCAAAGTATCAAAATACTTACAAGAATACGCTCGATAATATAGAGAGAGAAATAGAGAGAAAACTTCAGTTTCTGGTGTGATTTTCAATTCTAACCTAAGCACCCTATTTATAGGAAATTTCTTAGAACACCAAAGCAGAAAATTTAATAAAATAATAATATATTTACAAAATTTTCCTTAGCCCACCTATAGACATCTGAATTCAACACATTGATAACACATGTGAACTCACTCAATTGAACAAAAACATTTTTCTTAAAAAAAATAACTACAACTTCCAAAAATCAATTATTTCAGAACTTCAGAACTTCAATAATTCATAATAAATAGCTCTTTTATCAGAAAAATTCAAACCACATGTCTTTTTCATAGAAAATTTCATTCTCTACAACTTTTCAGAAGAAATTTTTCCAAATTCCACACAGAAATTGACCGAAATCCACAAACGGGCGATTTTACAGGCAATAATCAAATTTCAGTCAAAAAATGGGGTCCGTCGACACACAAAACATGTGTTAATCATTTAATGCAACAAAAATACTCTTCCTCCTCATATACTCATATGTCCCACATTCATTGTAAAAATATCACCATATTTATATTATTAAAATATATTTTAAAAGAATTGTTTTATCAGAAAAGATAAAATATCAAACTTTTTTCAACAATTGTCACTATAAAATTTTCTCCATCTATATCCACATAAAATGAATATTTTCTTTATAATAATAATTAATAATTAATTATTCATAAATAATATTACAGGATCACAGTAATGACAACCAGGCCGTTTCCAGGAAAGAGGGGGCTTTCCAATAAGGATTTCTCCTTACTCGCACGCAATTAGATGACCAAATCTCTCCTTAGACAGAACTTTCTAGATATTTCCAATAATGTTATCTAATAATATTATTGAAATAATATGAATTATTGATCTGATAATGAAAATATTGTGCAGTGACAATTATTAAAATAACAATAATATAAAATATCAACATAGCAATTATTGAAGCAATAAAATATAATATTGAACAGTAATTACTGTAACAATTATTGAGTAGTGCCTTCTTACGTAAGAATTAATAATTGGTGCAATACCGTGTGCTACTGTGTTTTAACCACCGGGTATTCTAACAATATTAACGGTAACAACTACGTCGTTATTTATACACAACTTATTCTTGTCGTTTTCTTCATCCAATAGCTTTCTATTATGGGTCCCACACAAGACTGCGCCGTCGTACGAATATTCCACGACCAAACGAATATTCTCTGACAACAATAAATATTTTATAATCACTTGCTTATTTAAAATATTTATAAAATATTTGCGCATTATACTCATAACTAACCACATTAATCAAATCAACCCTTACTATTTCAAAATAATAAATAGAGGAAATTTAATTTCATTTAATAATAAGTTGGGGTCTTACAATATATATATATATATATATATATATATATATATATATATATATATATATATATATATATATATATATATATATATATATATATTATTTTATCAGTATTATTAATGTAATAAAACAGAAAAGCTTTTTATATAAAACAGAATACTTTTATAAAGTTATTTGTTTTATTAGACAATAATTAGAATATAATATATTTTATTATGCATAGTATTTTGCATAGTAAAATCTTTTTATATAAACAGAATACTTTTATAAAGTTATTTATTTTATTAGATAATAATTAAAATATATTATATTTTATTATGCATAGTGTTTGCATAGTGCCTGCATAGTGTTTTGTATAGTAAAATCTTTTTATATAAAATAGAATACTTTTATAAATTTATTTGTTTTATTAGACAATAATTAGAATATATTATATTTTATTATGCATAGTGTTTGCATACTGCCTGCATAGTGTTTGCATAATAAAATCTTTTTATATAAAATAGAATACTTTTATAAGTTATTTGTTTTATTAGACTATAAATAGAATATATATTATTTTGTTTAAAATATTTTGTTTTATTAGAATATTTTATTAATATTGCACAGTAAATCAATATGGACCGTATGTTTAAAAGTAAATTAATTTGGATCGTTCATGATTTAATTACTATTTAGTATATTCTCCTATAAATAGAAGCTCATTCCTTCATTATTTTTTATGATTTCCCTGAAACTCTAGAGAGAGAAACTATAGAGAGAAAGAAGAAAAGTATTCTGCTACTTCACTACTCATATATCCAGTTCCTTCTTAGGTAAGGGGTATTATTTCTTTCGTATTCATGAAGAGAACTTCTGTTATTCCATTCTTTTTTATTCTGTTGGAATAACCTGTATACGCGGGCTACCCTATACTTGGTGAAATTCTTCTGTTATTCTATTCTTTATTAATTTATTGGAATAACCTGTATATGCGAAGTACCGCATACATGATGAAGTCTTTTGTTATTTTATTCTTTATTATTCTGTTGGAATATCCTGTCTGTGCATTTACGCATGACCTGGTTCCGTTATTTATTATTCTGTTGGAATATCCTATCAGTGCGTATTACGCCTGACCTGGTTTCATTAATTATTATTCTGTTGGAATAACTTATCTGTGCAGTCTATCGCATGCATAGTGATTTTTGTTGTTATTCCATTCTTTATTATTCTGTTGGAATATCCTGTCAGTACGAATTTCGCCTAACCTGGTTCCGTTATTTATTATTCTATTGGAATAACCTGTCTGTGTGGTCTATCGCATGCATGGTGATTTGTGTTATTATTCCATTCTTTATTATTCTGTTGGAATATCCTATTGGTGCGAATTTCGCCTGACCTGGTTCCGTTATTTATTATTCTGTTGGAATAACCTGTATATGTGGTATATCGCATGCCTGGTGATTTCTTTTGTTATTCCATTCTTTATTATATTCAGTTGGTTAAAGTTTTGACTTCTATACTCCATGAAATTAGTAGAATATCCTTTTATATTTGCGCTTCATCTAGTATCTTTTCATGGAAATATTCTTCTGAGCATTCTTGAATTTTTCTCTACAAAGAAATATCATGTTGACAATTTGGACGTTATTAGTTCCTGGATAAATTAATTCTTGAACTTGTTTTATTGAATTCTTATATCATTTTCATCATCCTCATATTTATTTTATGTTGAAAGTCATCTGTGGCCTGTAGTGCATAGATGGACTTGGTATGAATATGACCAGGGATTAATCGGTATAATCATGACCATAATGTTACAAATGATGTGGTAAATGTCCTCATTGGCCCGTAGTGCATTGATGGACAGTTGTTGGCATGATCATGACCATTAATGAATACACGAATATCCTTGGCCCATAGTGCATGGATAATTTGTGGTTGTGATACAAATAAATATCCATGGCCGTAGTACAGAGATGATGTGGATTATTTATTAAGCTGAGTCTCAGCGATAAAAGTGATGAAAATCCTTTTTAAATCATAAAAGATAGTAGATTTTATTCTCTACTTGACTCTTTTAATGGATTGCTTGTTCCGCTGCAGTTAAACTTGATGTTTGTTATATTTTATCAGTTTAACATTGTTGAAGACTAATGATAATTTATTGTACATTATCTTAGTCATAATATTTCTTATTGGGCTAGTTGTGCTCACCCCTTTCTTTCACTGTTCTCTTCAGGAAATGAGAACGTAGCCGGGACTAGTCGGGGAACAGAGTGATGGTCCAGATGATAGTATTAGTAGTCCTCACTATTTTGTTAAATATTGTGACAATAAATGTAATAAGGACTCATTTGAGTGTGGATATTGTCTAGATGACATTATTCTTATTAAAACTCTCAATTTATGTTTTGTCATATTTTACATGACAGCTTCATTATTAAGTTGTATTTGAATTTTGTAACTTTTATATATCTGGCGACTCAAGATGGGTGATGTATACCTATTTTGGGGGCGTCACAGCCTGCATAGTGTTTGCATAGAAAAATCTTTTTATATAAAATAGAATACTCTTATAAAGTTATTCATTTTATTAGATTATAAATAGAATATATTATATTTTATTTAAAAGATTTTGTTTTATTAGAATCTTTTTTTAATACTGCATAGTAAATAAATATGGATTGTCCGTTTAAAAGTAAATCAATCTGGACCGTTCATGAATTTGTTACTATTCAGTCCATTCTACTATAAATAGAAGCTCATTCCTTCATTATTTCTTACGAATTCATTGAAACTCTAGAGAGAGAAACTATAGAGAGAAAGAAGAAAAGTATTCTACAACTTCACTACTCCTATATCCAGTTTCTTCTAAGGTAGGGGTATTATTCTTTCGTATTCATGAAGAGAGTTATTTTCTTTCAATACTCGTAAGGGTTGTTATTCCATTCTTTATTATTATGTTAGAATAACCTGTCTATGCGAAGTACCACATACATGGTGAAATTCTTCTGTTATTCCATTCTTTATTATTCTATTGGAATAACCTGTCTGTACGGTCTATCGCATGCCTTTATTATTCTGTTGGAATAACCTGTCTGTGCGGTCTATCGCATGTCTGGTGAATTCTGTTGTTATTCCATTCTTTATTATTCTGTTGGAATAACCTGTCTGTACGGTCTATCGCATGCCTGGTGAATTCTGTTGTTATTCCATTCTTTATTATTCTATTGGAACATCCTGTCTGTGCGGATTACGCATGACCTGGTTCCATTCTTTATTATTTTGTTGGAATATCCTGTCTGTGCAGATTACGCATGACCTGGTTCCATTTTTTATTATTCTGTTGGGAATAACCTGTCTGTTCAATCTATCGCATGTACGGTGAATTCTTCTGTTATTCCATTCTTTATTATTCTGTTGGAATAACCTGTCTATGTGGATTACCACATGCATGGTGAATGATCCTTTGTATTCATTCCTTATTAAACTTTGGAAATGATCTGTCTACGTGGATTACCGCATGGTGGCCGAAAATCCATTTTCAGTTTCATATATTCTATTATACTCAGTTGGTTAAAGTTTTGGCTTCTATACTCTATGAAATTAGTAGAATATCCTGGATATTTGCGCTTCATCCAGTATCTTTTCATAGAAATATTCTTCTGAGCATTCTTGAATTTTACTCCACAAATCAGTATCATGTTGACAATTTGGACATTATTGAGTTCAGGATAAATTAACTTATAAATCTTTAAAATTTATTCTTGAACTTGTTTTAGTGAATTATTATGTCATTGTCATCATCCTCATATTTATATTATGTTGAAAGTCATCTATGGCCTGTAGTGCATAGATGGACTTGGTATGATTATGACCAATGATTATTCGGTATAATCATGACCGTAAAATTACAAATGATGTGGTAAAAATCCTCATTGGCCCGTAGTGCATTGATGGACAGTTGTTGGCATGATCATGATCATTGATGAATACACGAATATCCTAGGTCGTAGTGCGGGGATGATGTGGATTATCTTTTTTAAGCTGAGTCTCAGCGATAAAAATGATGAAAAAGCTTTTAAAACATAGAAGATTATAGATTTTATTCTCTACTTGACTCTTTTAATGGATTGCTTGTTCCACTACAGTTAAACTTGGTGTTTGTTATATTGTATCAGTTTAACACTATTGAAGGCTAAGGATAATTTATTCTACATTATCTTAGTCATAATATTTCTTACTGGGCTAGTTGAGCTCACCCTTTTGATTTTATTGTTCTCTTCAGGATATGAGAACGTAGCAGGGACTAGTCGGGGAATGGAGTGACGGTCCAGAGGATAGCATTAGTAGTCCTCACTATTCTATGGAATAGTGTGTTAATAAATATATTGAGGACTTATTTTGAGTTTGAATACTGTCTAGAAGACAATATTTGTATTAAAACTCATAGCTCATGTTGTATATTTAAGATTGTATTTGTATTTTGTACCATGTATTTGGCGACTCAGAATAGGTGATGTATACCTATTTTGGGGGCGTCACAGTTGGTATCAAAGCTTAGGGATATGATCCCTGGCTGAGATGTGAGATAATAACTAGGAGGGGAGAGACGGGAAATTCCTTCGCTAGTATGACCTACCTAAGTTTACTTGTTATTTAATTAGTCGGTCAGAGTATAGGGATAATATGTGATATGTTAATTAACCCTTGTTTTGTGGTAGTATTTGAAAATGGCATCTGAAAATGTTGAGATCAGCAATGAAGCACAGGAGACCATTAAGTCTCCACAGATCAATAATCAGGATAATGTGCATCAGGAAGGCGATAATCCTCATGCAAACAACAAAACTGACTAAATGATGAACGATGTAATGTTCAGAGGCTTTATGCAATTCATGCAACATCAGGCAAGAGTGGCTCCTGTCCAAAATGCAGGTGGAAACGCTGGAAACTCTCGGACGGTCACTGCTAAGTAGTTCAAGGAACTGGGACCACCGGAGTTTTTTGGAGAGCCAAAACCACTTAAAGCGGAGACGTGGATAAAGCAGATCTGCAAGATATTTGATGTCTTAGGATGCTCTGAGGGGCAAAAGGTTCCTTTTTCCACCTTCATGTTGCGAGCAGAGGCAGATTTCTGGTGGGAATCTGTAAAGCGTACTCAACCTGCCGCACTGAAGATGACTTGGGAGAAGTTCCAAGAATTGTTCAATGACAAGTACTTTCCCGAAAGTATTCGTCACAATGAAGAGGTAGAGTTCATCAAGCTGGAGCAAAACAACATGACTGTGTCATAGTACGAAGCCAAGTTTGTCAAGTTGTCTCGATTTGCGTCCCATTTGGTTGATAATGAGGAGAGAATGACGCGAATGTTTCAAAGAGGTTTGAAACCCGAGATATGTCAATATCTTATCTCTCATAAATTGTGTTTATAATCAGATGTTGTTAATAGGGCTCAATTATAGGAGCGCGATAATGAGTCAACCCAACCAAAACAGAGCAGTCGGTAAAATGATAATACCAGTGATAGCAGTCATCGAAGCGGTGATAATAAGCGTGGAGGGAATCAACATGCCAGAAATGGTAACCACTTCGGTGGGAATCATGGCCAAAACAATAAGAATGGACATTTGAATAAGAGTAGATTCAACAATGATGGAAAGACGTCAGCATCATCACCCGTTGTTAAGGAAGGAGAACAACCACCTATCATATGCTTTAAATGCGGAGGGGAGGGACATATCAGTCCAAACTGCGCGATGCCATCCAAAGCATGTTATAATTGTGGAAGAGAAGGTCACTTAGCCCGATTTTGTCGTGCACCAAAGTCAAGTCCAGCTGGGACGGTGGCACCATAGGTGGATACGGACAAAACAAAGTCGGTGGTTTCAGGAAGAGCATTTTTTATGACTTCTCAAAGAGCGAGTGACCCGAACGAAGTTAGCACAGGTTAGTTAATTATAAATTCCTGCGAAGTCTATACCTTATTAGATACCGGTTCTACCCATTCTTTTATCTCTCTTGCTTGCGCTTAACGTTTAAATTTGACTCCTGAGAAATTAAACTTTGACTTATCTGTTCAAACTCCATTAAGAGAAAGCTTCATTACCTCCACTATTTATAAATCTTGTTTGATTCAAATTGACATTTTTACGTTATCTGTCGATCTTATCTCTTTGAAAATATGCCTTTGATGTGATTTTAGGAATCGATTAGCTAACTACTCATCATGCTTTTCGTAAGGTTGTTAGCTTTTATATTCCTAACCAACATGTTATGTAAATTCAAGCAATCAAACCACTAAAGTTAATCACTGTTATATCAAGCCATAAGTAAAGAGCCCCGAGCCTTTCGCTGGTAACTTCCTTGTGTGGAATGCACCGAAGCCAAACTTTCCTTAGGGGACACTGTGAATGACGATGGCAAGTTGATAGGTATCAATGTGACGTACTATCCAAGTCTTGGATGAGGGTCACAGTTTTGAATGATATTTCTTTCATTAATAAATTTATTGACGTATTTCTGAAGACTTCTTGGCCTACCCCAGAACGTGAAATTGAATTTTGTACTGACCCCAGAACAAAACCCATTTCTAAAAACCTCAAGTATTTCTTCACCCAAAATGAACTTATAACGTGCCAAAGACGTTGGCTCGACCTGTTAAAGATTATGATAATACCATTCAATATCATTATAGAAGAGCAAACGTGGTAGCTGAGGCGTTGAGTAGAAGATCGTATGCGTTTACGAGTGCGATGTTGTTAACACAAAAACCCATTTCGTATAATTTACAAATGATGAAGATAGAGTTAAAGACTCTAGAGACCCACGTGAAGATAGCGAATATACGAGTAGAATCGACTTTAATCGATAAAGTTAAAGTCGCTCAAACTACACACCTGGAGCTGATGAATGTGAAGAAGAAGGTTTAAGAGGACGTTATTCTAGAAGCAAGAATCGATGAAGAGAGGAAATCTTAACCCTTGATTTAATTGGTCCATTTGAAATCCTCGATTAAGTAGAAACTGTGGCCTATAGACTCGCTTTATCGCCAAGTATGTCGCGTGTTCATAACGTTTTTCGTGTATCGATGTTACGTAAATATGTGGATGACCCGAACCACATTATTGAATTAAAACTAGACGAGATAGCAGAAAATTTAACGTATGAGGAGATACGTGTTAAAATCTTGGATAAGAAGGATCGTATTCAACACTCAAAGGTTATACCTTAAGAGTTAGAATCTTTGATAATAAGGATTATATTGGTTTTCTTCTATTATCATTCACTTATTTTTCATTATCATCTTTCAAATATTAAATCCTTTCATATATTATCATATTACGTAATATATGGAAATACCAAAATTGATTAACATAATCATTTTATTTTCTTCATTTAAAGTACATATATTAATTCACCATTTTACTTAAGTGAATTACTCCTTTCATTCAATTTACTATCACGCCACTGCCACACAAAGTTTTAATACTCAAATTATATTATTCCATAATAAAATTTTTAACTTAATTTAAGATAACCAATTTTATTCTTGTTTAGTTAATTTTCATAACTAATTCCCATTCAATTCATTCTTTGATATCTCAATCCATTCATGGACACTATAAATATCAAATATGACCCATATGATAACACATTAGCCACTAATATACAACTCCTATAGTTCAGATTACACAACTCATCAGATTATAGAAACTCATCATGAACTGTCTAGAGACTGGCGCAGACGCGCTGGTCTTAGGCTTGAGAGTGGCGCGGTCGCGCCACCTTAAGTTAGGACACAGACATGTTATGCTTCAATAGAAACAAAACTTAACTCGCAAATAATTTAACATGCTCCATACATGTTATCTCATTATACTAACCAAAATAAATCTCCAATGACTACATTCTTCATTAATTTAGAGATTAAATGTGACGCCCCCAAACCCGGGTATCTTCCAACCCGACAGATGGTGCTACACGGTACTATCATTCACACATACATTCAATTGAAAAGCCTCAATAGAATGAATATGTCTTCTATATATTCAAAATAATATTAACATTTCCTCAGGTTCTTTATAACCATTACATTGTTCTTGTCATAATATCAAATATATTACAATCATTCACCCTATACTATTACATAAGTATTCTACAGGTTCATCTTCGCCTTGCCCTTATCCTTGTCGGAGCCTTCGGTCCGTTCAATCTTAGCTGTGTTCATATGGTTCAAGCAAGAGTGAGCATGACTAGATTAACAAGTACAACAATTCTAATAAATAACATGTTTGACACATAGGAATCATATATCTTCAATAACTGAATAATAGTTATGAAGTAATATTGATAATTCAAAATATCACTTCTTTTAAAACATTAATTCCGGTCCAAGACCTTGAGCATTTCATACTTATTTGAAAAGGACATCCCGGCACTAAGTCCATAAGTTCGACATTACTTACGAGCACGTTTAGGTGATCAACCTATAGTACTCTATGTTGATCAACACTACATTAATTAAACGTATGTACGTTTAAGTTGTGGTAACCTCACGTGCCTGTCGTTTGACGACAAAACATTTTTAACATACCCCGTCTTCGTTTGAAAGTCACACCAATATAACTTGGTAAACATTGACCATGCTTTGATTGAAACATAATATAAGTCTAGCCAAAAGAGTTGGCTTTGACTTCATCATACAATACTTCATGCGTCAGGATACATGAATTACAAAGCTTGTCAAGATTGAACTAAAACAAGGGTTAGAATACTTTCCTTCAGTGTCTACTACAGTTATAATACGTTCACATTTAAGTCTTTAAGTCTCTACAGTAAATAGTAACATCACATAACACATTAGGTCATGAATGAACATACACGGTTCCTAATGAATCTTACCCTTCTTCTCAATCTAATTACGACTTAGATTTGTTATTATTGGTTCCAGCTTTTCATAACATCGTTCTTACATTAACATACCATTGACTTACTTTAATCTTAATTGAATATACTTAAGGTTTAAACATGTCTTAACAATATTATAATCAATCTTTAGTTCATTAATAATGAGTTACCATTCATTTCATACTGATAAACCTTCCTTGCTATGCCTTCCTTAAGGCTGGCGCTGCGGCGCCAGTCATCCTTATACAACTCGGGTTGCGCCGTAAGTTTTTAGTAGCTGATGGTCGAGTCTCGCGCTGTGGCGCCACATTAAACTCTCTCATCCATGACGCAGCGTGACTCTGCAGTAGGTGATAGCATTGTACAGCGCCACTATTCTACCTTGGGTTGGCGCCGCGGCGCCAACTCTGTGCACCAGATAACTTTGATAATTTTTAACTTTGTGAGATTTCTGGGCTCGTAACTTCTTCGTTATAAGTCCAAATTGGCTCGTTCAAGAGCCTACGGTTCACAAATTACATACTCTAAGTGTTCATGCAAAAATTTTATCTATTTGACTTCATTTACTCAATATTCATCTATTGGTTCATTTTTAATGAAAACATTAAACTTCGTGAACGTTCAATGCTCATTTTCAAGTCGGAATCCGATCATTTTCAAGTCTGTAACTCTATAATGCCAAATATGATTTGTCTCCATCGAAAACCAATGTTTCCAAGTTCAAACACAAAATCCGACTTCCAATCCGAGAATTTCACGAATTCGACGATTATCATCCAATCGTGTGAATTTCGGCAAAACTACGTTACTAACGATTTGTTCATCAATCCAAATGGATTCCTTTCATTCTATAGACATTTCAAGTTTTATATTACAACAACTTATTTTCAAGTTATTTTATGGCTTATCCTTCATAAGTTCATGACTTAATAACTTATAATTTACAAGTTTTCATTCCTTATGACTTATTATAGATTTAAATCCTTTAAGCAACATTCTTACATCTTATCAATCATACTAACTTCATAAGGTAAACATATGACAAGTCCATATATGTTCGTCATAAGTTCATAACTTATTTAGGTTCAAATTACTTATTTATGACTTATACGGCTTACGTCCATTGATTATTCAATTCTTATGATTCTTAACATACATGACTATCACTTCTCTATTAAGCTATCATGAAAGAGATGAAAAGTTATTAGACAAGAGTCTTACCCTTGATGAACTAGTCTTCTTCTTCTTGAAAATCTAGCAATGGAAGTTTTGACTTATATATGTTTATTCTCTCTAACACTTAAGTTGCTTTGTAAGGAAAGTTGTTGGTTGAAAATTAACAAGAAACAAATGAAAATCCTAACCTTTTAGTTATAGGAAAGCCAAAGTGAGGGCATTTTAGTCCTTAAATCATCCCACCTCCTTAAGTTAACCTCCTTACTATTCATTTACTATTCATTACCCACTTGTTAAGTAAACTTGCTCCCCACACTAATTACTTGGCTATCACAACATTATATTTCCCTCCACACAAAGTACTTGGTCACCAAGACTAACCCATATCAACATGGGTTGCTCCATGGATCAAGCTTAACCCATTGGATCATTATCTAGTCTTAAGTTACTTAACTTTGCTTATTCATTTTGGGCTTGCATTAATTTACTTTGGGCTTTTGATTAGCAAACACTTGGGCTTGCACAACTAATTCTCATTAGACTTACAAATCCTATATAATTCACAAGTTTATTTACAAATGGCTTAAAGCCTTATTACCAATTCTCTACATATTATTCCCATATTCTCCCTTATATATTAATTCACAATATACGATATCTCATCCTTTATTTATATTATACTCGTATTCATTTATTCATACAATACATAAGTATCATATAATCAATACACTTTCTTCTTAACGCTTAATATCCCTAACGTTCTCGAACTAAGTCCGCATGCAAAATATTGCGTTTTCCATACTTAGAGTATTATTACATAATCCATCTCACCTTGATATTATAACGTTACATATTTCTCGGAAGTTCAAAAATAATTCTCGAGCAGAAATCGATGAATAGTGTTTTTCAAAAAAATTCTCGGAAAATTTTTATTTTCGTCTTGAAAATTCAAACACTTTAATTCCTTCACGTAGTTAAAATACTACGACTTTCCAACTTTTCTAGGTTATAGAACGACATTCATCTTACTAACACATAATAATAACAAATAATATTATTTTGTGCATTATAAAAGTATTTACAAAAGGTTTGATTTTCTAGGGCTTTACACTCTCTCCCCCTTATAAAGATTCTGTCCCCAGAATCTCGCTATAAAAAAATTACACAAACAAGTGAGGGTAATTATTTTTTATCTTCTCTTATAGTTCCCACGTTGCTTCTTCAACATCGTGGTTCTTCCATAACACCTTCATGGAAGGTATGACTTTGTTCCGCAGAACTTGCTCTTTTCTATCGATGATTTGAATTGGTAACTCTTCATACGTTAAGTCTTTTTCGATATGAATATGCTCATATTCTATCACATGTTTATAATCTGGCTTATAATGACGTAATACGGATATATGAAACACATTATGTATTCGTTCTAGGTCTGGAGGTAATGCTACCATATAAGCCACCTCACCTACCTGTTTTAACACTTCAAAAGGTCTTATAAACCTTGGACTCAATTTTCCCTTCTTTCCAAAATGTATCTTTCATTTCCAAGGAGATACCTTTAGAAATACATAAGAGCCTACTTCAAACTCTCTATTCTTTCGATGCGAATCAATAAATTTCTTTTGTCTGTCTTGAGCTGCTACTAAACGCATTTGTATCAACTTCACTATATCTGATGTTTGCTACACCAATTCTGGCCCTAGCATTCGGCGTTCTCCTACCTCATCACAATACAATGGTGTTCTGCATTTCCTTCTGTATAAAGCTTCGTAAGGCGGCATACCTATACTTGCATGATATCTATTGTTATACACAAACTCTACTAATGGTAGATGATCGTCCTAACTACCCTTGAAATCCATGACGCAGGATCTCAACATATCTTCTAACATCTGAATTGTTCTCTCACTTTGTCCATCAGTTTGTGGATGATACACCATACTCAGCTTCAACCGCATTCCCAACTGCTCTTATAGACTCCTCCAAACGTTCGATGTGAATCATGGATCACGATCTGACACAATAGATACTGGTGCTCCATGTCTAAAAATTATTTCCTTAATATAATGTCTAGCTAACTGGTCCAAGTTATACTTGACCTTAATTGGCAAGAAGTGAGCCAACTTCGTCAATCGATCCACTATTACCCAGATCGCATCATACCATTTAGTTGTACCCGTAAGTCCTACCACAAAATCCATCGTGATATTCTCCCACTTCCACTTCGGAATTTCCAATGACTGTAACATGCCACTTGGTCGTTGATGTTCGGCCTTAACTTTCTGACAAGTCAAGCACCTACTCACATACTTAGCTATTTCCCTCTTCATGTTCGGCCACCAAAAACTCTGTCGAAGGTCTTCATAAATCTTAGTACTACCAGGATGAATCGAAAACCTCGAACTATGAGCCTCTTTCAATACCTGCTCCTTTAATTTTGTCTCATTCGGAACCCAAATTCTTCCTTCAAATTTTAATAATCCCTCATTATCAATACTGTACTTAATATCTTTTTCATCAGTTAGCTGCTTCTTTACTCGGTCACACTCATCAGTTTTGAGCTGCACGTCCTTGACTCTTTCTACAATGGTAGATTGAATCTCTGTCGCAAACAACATCTGCTTCGATTCTCTCAGCAACTTCACTTCTATTTCCATCCTATCCATCTTTGTTATTAACTCAGTTTGAGCCGTTAACATAGAAAACTTCTCCCGACCCTTCCTACTTAAGGCGTCGGCAACTACATTGGCTTTTTCAGGGTGATACAGGATTTCACAGTCGTAATCCTTTATCAACTCCAGCCATCTCCTCTACCTCATATTCAACTTCTTTTGTGTGAAGATATATATTAGACTCTTGTGGTCCATGTATATCTCACATTTTTCTCTGTAAAGATAATGTCTCCATATCTTTAAGGTAAAAATTACTGCGGCCAGTTCCAGATCATGAGTAAAGTAAAATTTCTCATAATCCTTTAACTGCCTTGATGCATACACAATGACCTTGCCATGCTGTATGAGCACGCAACCAAGTCCTCTATGCGAAGCATTGCTATAAACTACAAAATTTCATGTGTCATCTGGTAGTGACAAAACAGGTGCTTCACTCAACCTCTTCTTCAGTTCTTGAAAACTATCCTCGCATTTAACAGTCCACGCGTATTTCACCGTCTTCCTTGTCAAGTTAGTCAACGGAGTAGCTATCTTTAAAAAATCCTAGATGAATCTCCGATAGTATCCTGCTAACCCTAAGAAACTCTGCACCTCAGTCGGCGTCTTCGATAGTTCCCAATTCATCACGACCTCCACCTTCGCTGGATCTACCGAAATCCCTTCATGGTCAATGACATGACCTAAAAACTGTACCTTCTCCAACCAAAATTCACACTTAGTGAACGTTGCATACAACTTCTCATTCATTAGTGTCTCCAACACTATTCTTAGGTGTTCAGCATGATCTTCTGGCGTCTTAGAATAGACTAAATATTATCGATAAACACCACGATGAACTTGTCCAAATATTGTTTGAACACTCTGTTCATCATATCCATAAATGCAGCTGGTGCATTAGTCAATCCAAATGACATCACCAGAAACTCGTAATGACCACAACGAGTCCTGAATGTTGTCTTTAGTACATCCTCTTTCCTAACCTTCAACTGGTGATACCCCGTTCTCAAATCTATTTTAGAAAAATACTTAGCCCCTTTCAACTGATCAAAAAGATCATCGATTCTGGGCAATGGGTATTTATTATTTATCGTTAACTTGTTCAACTCTCGGTAGTCGATACAAAGTCTTAACGATCTGTCCTTCTTCTTAAAAAATAGTACTGGTGATCCCCACGGTGAAACACTCGGTTGAATGTACTTTATATCCAATAGTTCTTGTAACTGAAGCATCAACTCCTTCATTTTTAACAAAAACGTTAAACGTTAGTGAACGTTCAACTCTCGTTTCTTCGTTATAAGTCAGAATCCGGTCATTTTTGATTTCGCAACTCTATAATGCCAAATATGACTTGTCTCCATCGAAAACCAATGTTTCTAAGTTCAAACATTATATTTCCCTCCACACAAAGTACTTGGTCACCAAGACTAACCCACATCAACATGGGTTGCTCCATGGATCAAGCTTAACCCATTGGATCATTATCTAGGCTTAAGTTAATTAACTTAGCTTATTCATTTTGGGCTTGCATTAATTTACTTTGGGCTTTTGATTAGCGAACACTTGGGCTTGCACATCCAATTCTCATTAGACTTAAAAATCCTACATAATTCACAAGTTTATTTACAAATGGCTTAAAGCCTTATTACCAATTCTCTACATATTATTCTCATATTCTCCCTAGTATATTAATTCACAATATACGATATCTCATCCTTTATTTATATTATACTTGTATTCATTTATTCGTACAATACATAAGTATCATACAATTAATACACTTTCTTCTTAACACTTAATATCCCTAACATTCTTGAACTAAGTCCGCATACGAAATATTGCATTTTCCATACTTAGATTATTATTATGTAATCCATCTCACCTTGATATTATAACGTTACGTATTTCTCAAAAGTTTAAAAATAATTTCAGAGCAGAAATCGATGAATAGTGTTTTTTGGAAAATTTCTCAAAAAACTTTTATTTCCGTCTTGGAAATTCAAACACTTTAATTCCTTCACGTAGTTAAAATACTATGACTTTCTGACGTTTTTAGGTTATAGAACAACATTCATCTTACTAACACATAATAATAACAAATAATATTATTTTGTTCATTATAAAAGTATTTACAAAATGTTTGATTTTTTGAGGCGTTATATTAAACTTCAAGTTCAACTCTTCTTTCTTTAATCTATACATTTAACCATATCCCAATATTAGACAATAAATCTCTAACCAATATCTATTTAAAGATATATCAATTTTCTTCTCTCGTCAACAACGTACATATATACAAGTCCAAATCTATCACACATCGAGTCTTTAATGGTATTCAATATAGTACACTGAGTAGTTTTCCACAAACAACCAACAAATTAGTTTCTTGTCTCGTCTACATTGTTTTCATAGTGAGTTAGATCTGTTATTAATTCGTATATACTTTCGCTCTCTAAAGGAATCGTTTAGCCCAAAGCTCCTATACATCCACCATTAAAGGGTACAGTTACACTGCCTTAGACTTGATACTTACTCGTACATATACTCAAGAAATTAGTGATTATCAAAGATATTTAATGTTATCAACTTACTATGATAAAATAATTTCACATAAATTATTTAATATCGATAGATAAATTTCTATTCGTCTTCTTTACTTCAAATAACTCGCCTCTCCAATAAATATCAAATATATAATAATAATAATAATATATTTATTAAACACAGAAATCACTTATTGCATAGTTTATATTACCCCAAGCAACACAATACCACATATCTCACATGTGTGTGTGTATATATATATAGGGGTTCCATCCACAGCAACCGGTTGTTGTGAAGCGATCCCTTTTTAGCCTTGTGTCAATATTTTATTTTATTATTTTTGCTCCAGCTGCTACAACACAAGGCTAAAAAGGGTTGCTCAACAGCAACCGGTTGCTGTGGATGGAACCCCATATATATATATATATATATATATATATATATATATCGAACCCTTCTCATGCCTTAAGAATTTTATTTACTAAATTCTTATTTTAATATTTTCTAAAAATTCGGGTTCTTACAGGTATTTTGGATGGAGAGAGAAAAGAGAGACTTAATGGGTTTTTGGTTTTTTTTCCTGCAATTGGATTTTGAGGTGGGTTTTAGGAAAAATTGATGATATAGGAGTAATTTTGCGTGATGTGATAGAGAGGAACCTGGAAGTAAGCTTTGGGACTGCAGTGGCCATGTGAAAGGAGTGGTATTTTGGGTGGAGAGAGAACAGACAGAGAACAAAAGGTAAGGAGTCTAAAAGTGAGAAGAGAGACAAGGGGGGAGAGAGATTTCCATGACCAAAAAAATAGGATAATAATCAAATACACAAGAGATGGTGGAAATATGCCATCTAACTATAACAATTTTTTCCCCTGTAATCTCGTAGATGGGGGAGTTGGGAGCATAATTGTGCATTGAAAATTATAATCCTTATAAAGCCTCCAAATTCGGGTACTTGAAACCCGAACTCGGTGCTTCACGATACCATTTCTATGAGCGGAATAATACTAATAATAATAACAATAATATAGATATCAAACTTAATTTACATAATTATCAAAGTCTAGCTCCCAAGTACGTAATCTTTATTACATTCAATACATAGAATGATAGATAATATATATCATTGTCTTAATAGTATCAAACTATTACATAAAATACCACAAATCTTATTCTGTTTGATTTCCTTTTCCTTTATTTCGGCATGATCCTTCAGGTTGTTCACACTTAGCTGAAAACATTTAAATTAAGCAAGGATGAGCATTTGAGTGCCCAGCAAGTAATAACAATTATAAATATTAGCTAAAAGGATTAAATGTTTTCTTTATACAACCCTTCTATAATAAATCAATAGTTGTGAAGTAATCTGAACCGATAATAATAACATAACAACCCTCTATCAAATTTTTGAAACTACGTACTGACTATAAATAGGGTTAAGGTGACATACTACGAACATTGTTTTCAATTTTTGAATAAGTTTAGCATAACTTCATCCATAAACCATTATAACTTATGGGCACGGGGGGTGATCAGCCCGTTATACCCTGTATTGATCAATACTACATGCAAGAATGATATTATCGTTCACTCTGTCCGCCTTGGGCGCATAAAAGTTTTCCCATATTCGGGATGTTCATACTTAGTCGAAAATCCTAATCAAAACAATTTGATTGGATATAAAAAGGTTTTATCATATTCAACTATGTTTCTAAATCTGTGTCTAACTGGTCAAATAGCTTAGACGACTCTTTGTTATCGTATACATACTGGGATCAATAGGTGTGTGTGTGTGTGTGTGTGTGTGTGTATATATATATATATATATATATATATATATATATATATATATATATATATATATATATATATATATATATCAACATATGATTAAATACAATGATTATCCAAGTGGGGACACTTGAATAACCATATTTAGAAATTAATGAACAAAATATTTATCTGAATTACAATATAGTACCATGTTGATAATCAATGATCGGATATAACATATATAACAATAAGGTTAATAATCTGGTAAAATAATGATATAATTCTGAATCTTCTTACTCATGTCCATTGCATAAAGAAAATGCAAAGGTAGGATACTTGCCTGGTACGCTGCTTATAATTCGCAACTTAGTTTTAACTTTTATATAATCACCTATCAGTAATAAGATCATTTCACTGATTAGAATAACAAATCGTAACACATAATATTGCCTATTGCAGTCAGCACATAACATAATCACATTGCCACACATGTTCAACAGTCATTGGATCACAAACAAACAATAATACTTTCAACTTATCTAAGTCCAGATCAATTTCTGAAACATGTCAGTCTACCGACGGCTTTATCGGGTAATTATCGAGTCTAAGACTCTATTCTGTAGCTCAATATCTGTAAGTATTAGTCATATTATTTTAAAATGACTTAATATAATTTTAAAACATTTATTATAATGTATCATGAATTTCAAACATCGGAATCATTATTAAATGATTTAAATATTAAAAAAAATTCTATTGTCATTAATATTTAATTAATATTAAACTATTAATGAAACCATTGCCAAAATATTAAAGTTATTTATAATAACTCAAAATTTTTTTAAAAATTTATATTACCCTTAAATGATTTAAAATATTTAAAACTGTTGGTTTATGTACTTTGTGGTTTTAATAATGACAATATTAATATGAGCTTAATTGTTTTTATTGGGCCATGTTATTCAAATAGTTTTATGCATATTAATTAAATAATATATACTAGTGTGCATGGGTTAATACTACACGTTATTTGCTAGCCCACGAAATTTTGGAGTGAGTAAATCAAGGTGGTTATTTTTGTCACATGTTTTAAGTTGAATATATATCCAATCCTAATTTGCTTTAAAGTCTAATTTAAGTTGGAGTATTTTAAGGAGAATAATATATATATTCAATCTTGATTTGCTTTAAAGTCTAATTCAAATTGGAGTATTTTAAGGTAATTGAAAATCTGTTTAATACTCCTTATATTTCTCATACTTAATTATGGGAATATATCCTTCCAATATATATATATATATATATATATATATATATATATTGTGCTATCAATTTATACGGATTTGGGAGATATTTTAGGAATTGGTTTTATGAAGGATTCCTATTTAAAATTGATGGAGATATTATTGTGTCACATGCTAATCAGTAATTGCTATTTTTAAGGGATCTTGTTAATTACTAATAGGACTCTTTCAACTAGTATTTGATTCCTAATTGATTCCTTCACAACAGAATTTCTTTATCTACTAATGTTGTTTTTGGTAACATGGATCTCCTATTTCAATCAAAAAGATATAGACGTTGCAGGAGGATTTGAAAGGTTACATAGCCGTTGTTCTCTTCCTTATATATACACTGTTTACACGGCTTCTTAGAAGACAAGACTACTGGGCAAAATTTCTTCAAGCTATTCAAGATACAAATCATCATATCACTATTTTAGTCTTGGTTTACATTGTTCTTATATTCATTATTTATATTGTAAACAAAGTACAAGTCTAGGTTGGCTTGGGGTTTTTATTTTAGTAATATTCAGTCTGTACAACGAAGGTATCAAAGTCTCAGAGGTGAGAGGTGTTGCAGAGGTGCAAAGGGGGCAGAGGTGTCCAAGTGATCGTCGTTGTAACAGGGAGTTTTTATTTACTTTGTAATTGCTGAGTATTATTTTAATAAAGTGAGTCTCCAATCCTAGTTGGGATTGGACGTGGATTAGGCCACTAGAGTAGAGGATAGGGGCTGAACCACGTAAAAATCTCGGTGTGATTTTCTACCTTTTTGCTTCCGTTTTTAACTGTTAATATTCTGCAGTTTTTATTGGTTTACGTTGAAAAAGTTTTATACTAATCCGGACAGGCATTAGCTGTCCATTTTTAACAATTAATACTCTGCAGTTTTTGTGTGCGTCGAAAAAGTTTTACACTGATCCGGACAGGCATTAGCTGTCCGTTTTTAACAGTTAAGAATATAACTAATACGGACAGGGTTCGACCGTCCGATTACAGTCTGCTATAGTTAACTTTGAAAATTGGTAGTTGTAGATCACTTCTAAGTATTTACACCTATTCACCCCCCCCCCCTCTAGGTGTGCTTAATTACAGAATTACATTTGGTATCAGAGCAAGGCTCTACTAATATTGATCTTTGCAGGTCGTAGGGAAAGATCCTATGGCACACCTTAGTTTTCAAGAAGGTCAATCCACAAGCCGACCACCGTTGTTCCTCGGAAGTGAAAACTTCAACTTTTGAAAGTTTAGAATGATGATTTATCTCAAACGAGACCCATGGGAATGGTGGGTTGTTGAGAATGGCCCTGTCATTCCAAGGCATGATGATGGAAAACCGAAGACTCTCATGGAAATGGATTCAAATGAATCATATATGTTTTCCTACAACTCTAAAGCCATGAACACGCTGCTAAGTGGAATGACTCAAGCTGAAATTGACAAAGTTTCCGCATGCACTACTGCTAAAGAAATATGGGATATAATCATCATGAGCCATGAAGGAACTACAAAGGTAAAAGAAGTCAAATTAAGTTTAGTAATGCAAGAATATGAACTTTTCAGGTTAGAGAAGAATGAATCCATCAAAGAAGCTCAAGCTAGATTCCTCACTCTTATGAACTCTCTAACCATGCTCGGCCGGAAAATTGATCAAAGGGAGATAAATAGAAAGATACTTAGAGTCATGCCCAAACGATTTGCACCAAAAGTAACAACTCTTCAAGACTCAACTACAATCAGTACGATGGAAACTCTAACTTTGTTTGGAGAACTTGAAGAATTCGAAAATCAACTAAAGAGGTATGATGAAGAAGATGAAGGACCTAAAAGAAAGACCTTAGCTCTTCAAGTTGAAAGCTACATAGAAGGGGACGATGAAGACTCCGATGAAGAAATAGCTATGATGTCCCAAAAATTGAGAGAGATGATTAGAAAGAAGAATAAATCAAAGTTTCAAGGCAAGACATTCAACAACAATAAAGATGCCAAGCAAAAGCCACAAGAAGATACCTGTTTTGAATGTGGAAGACCCGGTCATTTCAAGAGAGACTGCTTCCAATTAAAAAGGAAGAACAAAGCAAGCAATTCAAAAGGAAAGGCGTTAATGACATGGAGCGATGATGAGTCCAATCATGACGAGGAAGAAGATGAAACTGCTAAACTGTGTTTCACTGGATTATGCAATCAAGAATCATCTGAGGTAAACTATGAACTTGGTGATATTACTATCTCTGATTATCTAGCTTTAAAAAATGAAAATATTCGTATTAAAGAGAAAAATGCTCATTTAAAAAATTGGATAAATGATTTAATGAAAGAGGTAGAAACATTGATTGAAGAAAAACAAGAAATAGTTAAAGATTGCACATCAAGTGAAATATCTAAGTTAAATGCTAAAATTGATTATCTTGATAATTATAATAAAATTCTCTATAATCGTGCAAACAAATTAAATGAAGAATTCAATGATCTTAAAAAGGAAAATGAAGTGTTAAAAGAAAGTTTGAAAATGAGAGATATTTGTATTGATGCTTTTAATGATGGAAAAATATTAAACATGCAAAATAATAATGAGGAAGAAATAATTTCATTGAAAAAGGATCTTGCAAAATTTGTTCAAGGGGAAGAGAATTTAAATATTATGTTAGGTGCACAAAGGTCTAGTCTTGATAAACAAGGAATTGGGTATAATCCTGTTAAAAATGTGAAAAATAGAACAAATGATAATATTAAAATGATTAATAGTAAACCAAGGTCTAAGCCACTTTATAGTTCACCGTTTGTTACTTGTAGAAAATGTGGTTTTAAAGGTCATTTTGATTCTAATTGTAATAAAATTAGAATAAAACAAATTTGGGTAAAGAAATGTGATTTATATGCTACTAATCCAAAAGGCCCCAAGAAGATGTGGGTACCAAAAAGGTAGAGACTATTTGTTCATTTTGTAGATGTCTCAAGGTCAAAAAGGAGACGAATATTAGATATCTATAAATTATTTGGTGGAATCTGTAAGTACCTCATATTGTTTTTTAATAATGTTTTAATTAGATATATGAATTTTCTAACACAAGGGTTCATAATATTATTTATTCTAAAATTTTTATTGTGCTAAATGTTCCATATTTAATACACATGACAATCATGATGCGGAATCTGTACTTGTATTTTTTTATGAACTTAACCATGATCTGTCAAAGGAAGAGAATGAGAATTCTGCAGGAAATAATAAATTGAGTCGAAGAAGCCAAACTGCTAAATCCGGACATCCTAAGTCGTCCGAATTAGAAGAAAAAACAACTGAAATCAGACAGCCTAAGCCGTCCGAATTAGAAGGAAAAATAGCTGAAATCAGAGAGCCTAACCCGTCCGTTTCAGTAGAAAACTCAGACATGCAGACTGCGAAAAACAGACAGCCAGACCCGTTCGTTTTAGAAGAAAAATCAAATAAACACTCTAATGCAGAATTTGACGTACCACGTTTTGAATCCAACAAACAGATGACCACTACCAAGCTTCCTAAATCATCTCAAACTATGAGAAATCATCCTCCAAACTTGATCATAGGAGATCCCGTCACATTGGATGATCAAAAGAAGTGTTTTTGAAGAGATTTGATTATGAAAATCCAAAATCGAAAACTTCAAAGCACATCTAGCGAGCTTACTATTGGTAACAACAATGTTGATATATAGGTAACAAATCACAAAGGTGTGATCGTATTGTTTACTTGCTATATGTGATTTTGTTATAAACTTTCTCGAATGATATTCTCTATGTTTGAACTTATTCTTTTCATATTGACAAATGGGGCGAGATATCTATTTAGCTACATTGATATGAATTAATTTTTGTTGATAACAAAGGGGGAGAGATATTTGGGTAATGATGATTATGTTTTAATTAACTTGTGCTTAATAATTTTTTTTGATAATGACAAAGGGGGAGAGATATTGGTATTTGAATTAGTATTCATGTTGGTAGTGAGATACTATATTGTGCTACTATATGCAATGATGGTTATTGTGTCATTTTGTTACTCCTTAATATGCATAAATTTAGGAGGAGCCTTATAGATAGGGGGAGTATATAAATTTAAAAGATAATATATTGTCATCATCAAAAAGGGGGAGAATGTTGGTTTATATACTTTGTGGTTTTAATAATGACAATAGTAATATGGGCTTAATTGTTTTTAATTGGGTCATGTTATTCAAATAGTTTTATGCATATTAATTAAATAATATATAATAGTGTACATGGGTTAATACTACACTTTATTTGCTAGCCCACGAAATTTAATGCAATTTTGGAGTGAGTAAATCAAGGTGATTATTTTTGTCACATGCTTTAAGTTGTTATATAGAATATATATCTAATCCTAATTTGCTTTAAAGTCTAATTTAAGTTGGAGTATTTTAAGGAGAATAATATATATATTCAATCTTGATTTGCTTTAAAGTCTAATTCAAATTGGAGTATTTTAAGGTAATTGAAAATCTGTTTAATACTCCTTATATTTCTCATACTTAATTATGGGAATATATCCTTCCAATATATATATATATATATATTGTGCTATCAATTTATACGGATTTGGGAGATATTTTAGGAATTGGTTTTATGAAGGATTCCTATTTAAAATTGATGGAGATATTATTGTGTCACATGCTAATCAGTAATTGCTATTTTTAAGGGATCTTGTTAATTACTAATAGGACTCTTTCAACTAGTATTTGATTCCTAATTGATTCCTTCACAACAGAATTTCTTTATCTACTAATGTTGTTTTTGGTAACATGGATCTCCTATTTCAATCAAAAAGATATAGACGTTGCAGGAGGATTTGAAAGGTTACATAGCCGTTGTTCTCTTCCTTATATATACATTGTTTACACGGCTTCTTAGAAGACAAGACTACTGGGCAAAATTTCTTCAAGCTATTCAAGATACAAATCATCATATCACTATTTTAGTCTTGGTTTACATTGTTCTTATATTCATTATTTATATTGTAAACAAAGTACAAGTCTAGGTTGGCTTGGGGTTTTTATTTTAGTAATATTCAGTCTGTACAACGAAGGTATCAAAGTCTCAGAGGTGAGAGGTGTTGCAGAGGTGCAAAGGGGGCAGAGGTGTCCAAGTGATCGTCGTTGTAACAGGGAGTTTTTATTTACTTTGTAATTGCTGAGTATTATTTTAATAAAGTGAGTCTCCAATCCTAGTTGGGATTGGACGTGGATTAGGCCACTAGAGTAGAGGATAGGGGCTGAACCACGTAAAAATCTCGGTGTGATTTTCTACCTTTTTGCTTCCGTTTTTAACTGTTAATATTCTGCAGTTTTTATTGGTTTACGTTGAAAAAGTTTTATACTAATCCGGACAGGCATTAGCTGTCCGTTTTTAACAATTAATACTCTGCAGTTTTTGTGTGCGTCGAAAAAGTTTTACACTGATCCGGACAGGCATTAGCTGTCCATTTTTAACAGTTAAGAATATAACTAATACGGACAGGGTTCGACCGTCCGATTACAGTCTGCTATAGTTAACTTTGAAAATTGGTAGTTGTAGTTCACTTCTAAGTATTTACACCTATTCACCCCCCTCTAGGTGTGCTTAATTACAGAATTACAAAAACCATTTTTATATAATTACTATTAATACTTCAATATTAATGTACTTTTCCTCAAAATATTAAAAGTCATTAAGTATAACTTAAAATATCTTTAATTCATTTATATTCCTTTTTAAATGATTTTTAAGTTAATAAATTTATTTTTAAACTATTTATTTAATATAATTATTAAATAAATTAATATCATTAATGTTAAATTAATATCATTAATATTAAATTATTAAAAGTTATATTTTATAACTTAAAATATCTTTAAAAACTTTATTTTCAATTAAAATGATTTTTATAATAATAAAATCATTTTTAAACTAAAATATTTAATATAATTATTAAATAAACTTAATATCATTAATAATAATTAATTAATGACATTTACCTTTAAATATTAAAAGTTATATTTTATAACTTAAAATATTTTTAAATACTTTATTATTATTTAAAATGATTTTTAATATAATAAAATAATTTTTAATTTATTTATTTAATTAATTTATTAAATAACTAAATAATCATTAATATTAATTTATTAATGAATTTTAGCACAAAATATTAAAAGTCATTAAAAATTACTTAAAATATTTTCTTATATCATTATATAATTTTAAATGATTTTTCAAGTATTAAAATCATTTTTAAATAATTTATTTAATATAATAATTAAATAAATTAAATACCTTTAATATTTCAAAAATATTAATTATTTATCAAATATATTAAAAATTATTAAAAACTAATTTTTAGACTTAAAAATAATTTTTAGTAATTTAATTTGAATTTTTAATAATTAAAAACTAATTTTCTATAATTATTTAATAAAAATATAATTTTTATAAAGAAATTGTCGCTAAAGACCATCTATAGTGACAGAACCGTCGCTATAGGTGTTTTTCATGTTCTTCATGAAACCTAGAAACTCATGCACAGTTATCGTGGGTACTACTTTGACCAAGTGTTATTTCCTTATCTGTGATGATTCAAGGCATGCTTGTGGTCAGATATTATAGTGTTAGTGTAGATCTACATGATCCAGCAACAATCACGTCCAACAAGCATAAATTGAGGGAGATCTAAGCCATCAAAGTGGCTGTCAGAGGCTCTTCTTCATTTCTGGGTTGCCCAGAAATGAAGAACAGTTTGAGCATGCACCTTTGGACTTCCACAACTTGCAATCCTGTTAATGTTTATGTGATTTAAGACGTCTAGATTGTAGCTAGCATGTAATATTACAGATCTAATACAACACATCACCATAACAACAAAACACTAGCACCAAGATCTTGATCGGTAAATGGTTGTCAGAAAGTATGTTCTTCATGTTTCTGGAAATTCCAAAAAATGCATTCATGATTGAGTGGCCTGGTTTGACCACTCACTACGTTCGATCAATTGATGATTTAAGAGATCTAAAGGTAAGAATCTAAAGCCCAGATTACAGGCTACAATCTAGTTAGAAAAACAACATCAAACATTCAATCATCTGACAGATCTTGACCTTCAAAAATCTTGTCAGACGCTGAAAACCCATTTCTGGGTTACCTAGAAACTTTGCAAGTCATGGTCGATCAACGCATTTTGACCTTCCATAACTTGTAATATACACATGCTATAAGTCTAGAGCACATAACAGACTACATAATCAAAGCTTTAAACAACAAAAACACATAACAGAGAAAGATTGGTGGCCACTGACATTTGTTGTCAGACCACAGTTTGAATTTTTTTCCAGATTTTGTAAAACTTCAAATCCGAGCCTCTAGATGTTATGGATCTAACATCTAGCAACCAGATCATCATTATACACTACATATAACATGTTTAACAAAAAAATTTAACATCTAACAACAGATCAATGGTCAGATTTTCAAGTTAGGGTTTATACCTTTACTTTGATCAATCTTGATCTTAGGGTTTTGATTTGATATAGATGTTAGTGGGGCTAGTTTTGTGGACTGAAATGCTTATAAATTTTGGAGGTGAGAGCTTGAGAGAGTTTAGGTGGGTGTTGTGCACAAAATAAGCTAGTAAATGAATTTCTTTCTCTCTCCAATCTATATATAGTGCTTGTATACATTGTATGTTGCTGAAAATGGATAATTGTTGGTGTTTAATTAGTCACATGGGGTAGTTGGATTTGGTCACCAACTTCACCTAATGTCAAAACCTACATGCTAGATTCAATAATGCACAAAAGGGTAATTTAGTCTTTTGGCTTGAGAATTTAATGGCAAATATGTAAACTTGGCAAACCCTTAGGGTTTGACCCTTAGGGTACCCTTAAGGTTTAACCCTAAGGTTTAGCACATTGAATTTGTAGGATTTAGCAATTAGGGTTCGAAAAAAGTAAAATTTTAGTTTCTAAAATAAAAAAAATTAATTTAATTTCAAAAAATTACAAATTAGGGTTTTCTTAATTAGGTTAGGTTTCTAATAACTTTATACAAGAACATTAGGATTTAATATCACTATAATTAAAATAAATTGTTTATAAGTTTAAGAAATGTTATTCTTTCAATATCATTATACCGAAATATTGGTATGGATTTTATTGTGGAATTTCTACCTTTTTCATGTCGGGGTTACTATTCATGAATTATTATTCATGAGTTACTATTCACAAGTTACTATTCACGGGGTACTATTCACAACAAAATTGGCTTCTTTTTCTGACCAAATTATCGTTGATTTAAGAATCTTACTCTTGAAATTAAATCTGTGTTTTGATCATATTGTTTTTATTATCATATATAACATTTTTATAATCCTGGTGAAGAAATTTCTCTTTGACTTGAGTGTAAAGATGGGTAGATTATTGGTATGATCGTGACTATGAGTTCTCTTTGGCCAGTAGTGCAAAGTTGAATCGTTGATTGGTATGATCATGACCATTGAATTTATAATTAAATATTTTTAGCTTAAGTACAAAGGTGAATTGATCAACATGGTTATAATTATGGTTTATATAAATTCTGAAATGATTATGTATTTCTTTGAGATATGAATATCTTTGGCCTGTAGTGCAAAGATGACCTGTTGCTGAATATCTTTGGCATGTAGTGCAAAGATGAACTGTTAATGAATATCTTTGGCCCATAGTGCAAAGATGAACTTATTAGTATGATTATGAACAGGAACTGTGATTTAGTATAACCATGATCTTTGATGTTTCAGGTAAAGATAGGTGATGTAAATTATCTTCGTCCTAGATGAGAAGAGGAATTTAGAACCACAACTATGGTTATAAGTTATTCATATGATTGTGGACAGGAACTGTTGATTGATGTTACCGGAATAAAACATTGTTGGTGGACTTTTAACATGGAGAAGATAATAGACTTTATGGTCTATTTGACTCTTCTAATGGATTGCTCGTTCCGCTGCAATTATGGTTGAAAAGTTTTATCATCTACCATATGTTTTAAATCTCTGATTTATTACTGATGAAGGCTATTGATAATTTAATTATCTTTAGTCATGATATCATTTACTGGGCTAGTTGTGCTCACCCTTTTGCTTCACAATTCCTTTCAGGTAATAAGAGTGTTGCCGGGTCGAGCGGGGATAACATGGAAATAGAACGGTGGTCTATAGCTATTGAGGTTCTCCCTAAATAGTATGAAAATAATTTTATTGAGAATTTTAGATAAGTGTGTCGTATTGTATACGTCATTTGATATTTAATTTTGGTGAACGAATAGGGTGAGGTGAACCCAACTTTGGAAGGGTGTTTTGCCACTATCATACAAGATGTCTAATGACATACAATCTCGTGTTATCATAAGACAGGGTTGTGCACATCCACTTGCTGAGTATGTGAGACCCCAAATTTTATGAATAAAGATTCAAATTTCTCGAAATATTTTTTGAATATTATGGTGTGGATTTGATATAATGTTATAGTTGTGAGTAATATTTATAAATTTTGCAAAGTATGCAAGTTGTTATATAATATTCGATTGGTCGGAGAATATTCATTTTAACAGGGAATATTCGTATGACAACACAATCATCGATGGAGCCCACAACGGAAGTATTGTCGTAGTAAGAAAACGACAGAATTATCTTTTATTAAAAATAACGGCGAAAGTGTTACCGTTAAAACTGTTGAACTACCCGGTAGTAAAAGTATAGTAATACGTGTGGTTGCATAGTAGCACACGGTATTGGTTATTGATGCTTATGTAAGAAGTCACTCAGTTATACTCAATTATTACTACAATAATTGTTGCATCATATCTCTCATATTATTGATTTAATTATTGTCACATTATCATCAATATAATATGTTATATTATTAAATCAATAATTGAGACGGCAAAGTTATTCATATTATTATTTTCAATATTAACAATGGCTAGAAGTTCTGTCAAGGAGTGGTTTGGTCATCTAATTGCGCGCCAATAAAAAGAAATCCTTATCGGAAAGCCCCCTCTTTCCTGGGAACGACCTGGTTGTTAAATATTGTGAATTATAATATTAATGATGAATAAGTTCGTATTGATTAAAGATGAAATTGATAGTTCCATTGTGTTGGAATTATTAGTGTTAGTGAAAATTGATATTTATTTCGATAATAATTGATGTCTGGAGGTTATATTGACCAATCAGGTAATTAACTGGATAAATGAGTAATTAATTGATATTGATTCACATGATTATAACTATTTGTTCACATGTGTGTACTATTTATTCACATTCATTTACTATTAGGGGAGTTGGTGCAAGATTGATAATACTTGCATGACTAAGTTAAAAATGGAGGTATAGATGGAGGTACTATACTGTAATTGGTATTTTCACATGTCTATAACTATTGATTCACATGATTTACTATTGATTCACATGATTTACTATTAGGGAAGGTGGTGCAAGTTTGATAATACTTGCAGGACTAAATTAAAAATGAAGTAAAAGATGGAGGTATTATATTGTAATATTTTGAGCCCCAAATTGTGTAATTATGAAAACTATATTTTCCTATAAATAGAAGTTCATTCCTTCATTATTTTTCTTCAATTCACTAAAGCTATAGAGCAATTATTATAAAGAGAAATTATAGAGAAAAAGAAGAAGAGAAGTCTGCTACCTCACTATTCCAGTATCCAGTATTCTTTTGAGGTAAGGGGTATTATTCTTTCGTATTCATGAAGAGAGTTATTTTCTTTCAATACTCGTAAGGGTTGTTATTCCATTCTTTATTATTATGTTGGAATAACATGTCTATGCAAAATACCGCATATATGGTGAAATTATTCTGTTATTTCATTCTTTATTATTCTGTTGGAATAACCTGTTTGTGTGGTCTCGCATGCCTGGTGAATTCTATTGTTATTCCATTCTTTATTATTCTATTGGAATATCTTTTCTGTATGAATTACACATAACCTGGTTCCATTCTTTATTATTCTGTTGGAATATCATGTCTGTACGGATTACGCATGACCTGGTTCCATTCTTTATTATTCTGTTGGGAATAACCTGTCTGTGCAGTCTATCGCATGCATGGTGAATTCTTCTATTATTCCATTCTTTATTATTCTGTTGGAATAACCTGCCTATGTGGATTACCGCATGCATGGTGAATGATCCTTCGTATTCATTCCTTATTAAATTATGAAAATGATCTGTCTACGTGGATTACCGCATGGCGGGCGAAAATCCATTTGCAGTTTCATATATTCTATTATACTCAGTTGTTAAAGTTTTGGCTTTTATAATCCATGAAATTAGTAGAATATCCTGGATATTTGCGCTTCATCCATTATCTTTTCATGGAAATATTCTTCCGAGCATTCTTGAATTTTACTCCACATAGCAGTATCATGTTGACAATTTGGACGTTATTGATTTCTGGATAAATTAAATTATAAATCTTTAAAATTTATCCTTGAACTTGTTTTATTCAATTATTATGTCATTGTCATCATCCTCATATTTATATGGTGGTATAGATGGAGGTACTATACTATAATTCGTATTTTCACATGTTTAGAACTATTGATTCACATGATTTACTATTAGGGGAGGTGGTGCAAGTTTAAAAATACATGCAGGACTAAATTAAAAATGAAGGAAAAGAGGGAGGTATTATACTATAATATTTTGAGCCCCAAATTGTGCAATTATGGAAACTATATTTTCCTATAAATAGAAGTTCATTCCTTCATTATTTTTCATCAATTCACTAAAGCTATAGAGCAATTATTATAGAGAGAAATTATAGAGAGAAAGAAGAAGAGAAGTCTGCTACCTCACTATTCTAGTATCCAGTCTTATTTTGAGGTAAGGGGTATTATTATTTCGTATTCATGTAGAGGGCTATTTTCTTTCAATACTCGTAAGGGTTGTTATTCTATTCTTTATTATTATGTTGGAATAACCTGTATATGTGAAGTACCGCATACATGGTGAAATTCTTCTGTTATTCCATTCTTTATTATTCTGTTAGAATAACCTGTCTGTGCAGTCTATCGCATGCCTGGTGAATTCTATTGTTATTTTATTCTTTATTATTCTGTTGGAATATCCTGTATGTGTGGATCTTTTGGAATATCCTGTCTGTGCGGATTACGCATGACCTGGTTCTATTCTTTATTATTCTGTTGGGAATAACCTGTCTGTGCGGTCATTCGTATACATGGTGAATTCTTCTGTTATTCCATTCTTTATTATTCTGTTGGAATAACCTGCCTATGTGGATTACCGCATGCATGGTGAATGATCCTTCGTATTCATTCCTTATTAAATTATGGAAATGATCTGTCTACGTGGATTACCGCATGGCGGGCGAAAATTCATTTGCAGTTTCATATATTCTATTATACTTAGTTGGTTAAAGTTTTGGCTTCTATAATCCATGAAATTAGCAAAATATCCTAGATATTTGCGCATCATCCATTATCTTTTCATGGAAATATTCTTCTGAGCTTTCTTGAATTTTACTCCACAAAGCAGTATCATGTTGACAATTTAGACGTTATTGATTTCTGGATAAATTAAATTATAAATATTTAAAATTTATCCTTGAACTTGTTTTATTAAATTATTATGTCATTGGCATCATCATCTTGCTTATATTTTGATGAAAGTCATCTTTGGCTTACGTTCATAGATGGACTTGGTATGATTATGACCAGGAATTATTCGGTATAATCATGATCATAATGTGACGAATGATGTGTTAAAAGTCTTCATTGACCTGTAGTTCATTGATGGACAGTTATTGGTGTGATTATGACCAGGGATTATTCGGTATAGTCACGACCATTAATGATGACATAAATATACTTGGCCGTAATGCAGGGATGATTCAATTTTATTTATTAAGCTGAGTCTCAACGATAAAGTTGATGAAAAACTTTTTAAATTATAGAAGATAGTAGATTTTATGCTCTACTTAACTCTTCTAATGGATTGCTTGTTTCGCTGCAGTTAAACTTGTAGTCTATTATATTCTATCAGTTTAACATTGTTGAAGGCTAATGATAATTTATTCTGCATTATCTTAGTCATAATATTTATTACTGGGCTAGTTGAGCTCACCCTTTCTTTCACTGTTCTCTTCAGAAATTGAGAACATAGTCGGGACTAGTCGGGGAATGGTGTGACGATCCAGATGATAGCATTAGTAGTCCTCACTATTCTGTTAAATAGTGTGACAATAAATGTAATGAGGACTTTTTTGAGTGTGGATATTGTCTAGATGACATTATTCTTATTAAAACTCTTAGATTATATTTTCTCATAATTTACACGAATGTTGTATAATTAAGTTGTATTTGAATTTTGTACCATGTATTTGGCGACTTAAGATGGGCAATGTATACCTGTTTTGGGGGCGCCACAGTTGGTATCAAAGCTTAGCGATATGATCCCTGGCTAAGATGTGAGACAAGAACTAGGAGGGGAGAGACGGGGAATTCCTTCAATAGTATGACCTACCTAAGTTTATTTGGTATTTAATTGGTCGGTCAGAGTATAGGGATAATATGTGATATGTTAATTAACCCTTATTTTGTGGCAGTATTTGAAAATGGCATCCGAAAATGTTGAGATAAGCAATGAAGTCCATGAGACCATTGAGTCACCACAGATTAATACCCAGGATAATGTGCAACAAGAAGACAATAATCCTCAGATAAACAACAACAATCAAATGATGAACGATGGGATGTTCAGAGGTTTTATGCAATTCATGAAACATTAGGCGAGGGCGGCTCCTGTCAAAAATGCAGGTGGAAACACAGATAACTCTCGGATAGTCACCGCTAAGCAGTTCAAAGAGCTGGGACCACCAGAGTTTTTTGGAGAGCCAAAACCACTTAAGGCGGAGACGTGGATAAAGAAGATCAATAAAATATTTGATGTCTTGGGATGCTCCAAGGACCAAAGGTTCCCTTTGCCACCTTCATGTTGCGAGCAGAGGTAGATTACTAGTGGGAATCTGTAAAGCGTACTCAACCTGCCGCACTAAAGATGTCTTGGGAGAAGTTCCAAGAACTGTTCAAAGACAAGTACTTTCCTGAAAGTATTCATCACATGAAGGAGGTAGAGTTCATCAAGCTTGAGCAAAATAATATGACCGTGGCGCAGTACAAAGCTAAGTTTGTCGAGTTATCTCGGTTTACGTCCCACTTGGTTAATAATGAGGAGAGAATGACGCGGATGTTTCTAAGAGGTTTGAAACCCGAGATACGTCAATACCTAATTTCTCACAAATTGTGTTTGTATTCAGATGTTGTGAATAGGGCTCAGTTATTGGAGCACGATAATGAGTCAACCCAACCAAGAGAAAGCAATCAACAAGTCGATAATACTAGCGGTAGCAGTCATCGAAGCGGTGACAACAAGCGTGGAGGGAATCAACATGCCAGAAATTGTAATCACTTCGGTGGTAATCATGGTCATGACAATAAGAGTGGACATTTCAAGAAGAAGAGATTCAATAATGATGAAAAGACGTCAGCACCAACACCTGTTGTTAAGGAAGGACAACGACGTCGATCGTATGTTACAAATGCGGAGGGGAGGGACATATCAGTCCAACTGCGTGATGCAGTCCAAATCATGTTACAATTATGGAAAAGAAGGTCACCTAGCCCGATTTTGTCCTGCACCAAAGTCAAGTCCAACTGGGACGGTGGCACCAAAGGCAGATACGGACAAAACAAAATTAGTGGTTTCAGTAAGATCGTTTTTCGTGACTTCTCAAAAAGTGAGTAACCCGAACAAAGTTAGCACAGGTTAGTTGATTATAAATTATTACAAAGTCTATACCTTATTAGATACCGGTTCTACCCATTCTTTTATCTCTCTTGCTTGAGCTCAACGTTTAAATTTGACTTCGGAGAAATTAGACTTTGACTTATCGGTTGAAACTCCGTTTGGAGAAACCTTCATTACCTCTACTGTTTATAAATCTTGTTTGATTCAAATCGACATTTTCACGTTACCTATCGATCTTATCTCTTTGAAAATACTTTCCTTTGATTTAATTTTAGGAATCGATTGGTTAACTACTCATCAAGCTTTTCGTAAGGTTGTTAGCTTTTATATTCCTAACCAACTTGTTATGTGAATTCAAGTAACCAAACCACTAAAGTCAATCATTGTCATATCAAGCCATAAGTAAAGAGCCTCGAGCCTTTCGATGGTGACTTCCAAGTCTTGGAATACAACAAAGCCAGACTATCTGTAGGGGACACCGTGAATGATGAAGGCAAGTTGAAAGGTATCAATGTGACATGTTATCCACGTCTTGGATGAGAGTCATAATTTTGAATGATATTTCTATTGTTAATAAATTTCCTAACGTATTCTTGAAGACTTCTTGGCCTACCCCCAGAGCGTGAAATCAAATTTTGTATTGACCCCAGTACAAAACCCATTTCTTAAACCCTCAAATATTTTCTTCACCCAAAACAAATGAATAATGCGCCAAAGACGTTGGCTTGAGCTGTTAGAGATTACGACCACACTATTCAATATTATCGTGGAAGAGCGAACGTGGTAGCTGACGCGTTGAGTATAAGATCGTATGCGTTTACTAGTACGATGTTGTTAACACAAAAACCCATTTCTTATAACTTATAAATGATGAAGATAGAGTTAAAGACTCTAGGGACCCACGTTAAGATAACGAATATACGAGTAGAATCGACTTTAATCGATAAAGTTAAAGTCGCTCAAGCTACATACTCAAAGCTGATGAATGTGAAGAAGAAGGTTCAATAGGGCGTTATTCTAGAAGTAAGAATCGATGAAGAGAGGAAAATCTCAACCCTTGATTTTATTGGCCCATTTCAAATCCTTGATCGAGTAGGAAATGTGGCCTATAAACTCATTTTACCGCCAAGTATGTCGCGCATTCATAACATTTTTCACGTATCGTTGTTAGTAAAAACTTAGTCTTGGGGGGACTTTGGAGCCAAATTTCAGAATAATTCATGAATCTGAAAAATTATGAAATCATGGGGGTTTTATAGAGCATGTTACAAGCTTTCCATAGCCTCGAAAATGAACTAATTCCGATAACGGATGAAGAAGTTATGAAGATTTGAAGTATGTGTGTCAAAAGTTGCAAAATCTGGAAAATTGGAGTTAAGTGCCAAAGGTCGAGTGCCAAGGCACTAGGCTCGGGGCTTAGAATCTGTTCTTGGGTGCCTAGGCGCTTGCCCAAAACCAAATTTGGGCGCCTAGGCGCTGGTCAAGTGTTAAGCCAAAATATGTCTGGACGTCCTTTAGTAAATTGGGCATAACTTTTTCATGCAAACTCCGATTGAGGTGATTTAGGATGATTCGGAAAGATAACGAGTAGACCTAAAACTTTCATTCTTTATATATTGAGATTTGAGGTCGGTATCAAGGCCTAAAATGGCTATTATATGGACTGATGTGCATTCAGAGTTAATTGGAGGACATCGGGCATGCACGTATGCAACGTGTAATGTTTTCGACGATAAAGGTATTTAAGGTATCCTCATCTCTTCGGCATACCAGGTACGTACGTAAATTTCGAGGGCAAAATTTTATAAGGAGGGGAGATTGTGAGACCCCAAATTTTATGAATAAAGATTTAAATTTCTCGAAATATTTTTTTGAATATTATGGTGTGGATTTGATATAATGTTATAGTTGTGAGTAATATTTATAAATTTTGTAAAGTAAGCAAGTTGTTATATAATATTCGATTGGTTTGGGAATATTCATTTTAACAGGAAATATTTGTATGACGGCACAATCATTGGTAGACCCCACAACAAAAGTATTGTAGTAGTAAAAAAAATGACAGAATTATCTTTTATTAAAAATAACGGCAAAAGTGTTACCGTTAAAACTGTTAAACTACCCGGTAATAAAAGTACAGTAATACGCGTGGTTGCATAATGGCACACGGTATTGGTTATTGATGCTTACGTGAGAAGTCACTCAGTTATACTCAATTATTGCTACAGTAATTGTTGCATCATATCTCTCATATTATTGATTCAATTATTGTCACAGTATCATCTGTATAATATGTTATATTATTAAATCAATAATTGAGACGGCAAAGTTATTCATATTATTATTTGCAATATTGACAATGTCTAGACGTTCTGTCAAGGAGAGGTTTGGTCATCTAATTGTGCTCCAATAAGGAGAAATTGTTATCGAAAAGCCCCCTCTTTCCTGGGAACGGCCTGGTTGTTAAATATTGTGAATTATAATATTAATGATGAATAAGTTCGTGTTGATTAAAGATGAAATTGATAGTTCCATTGTGTTGGAATTATTAGTGTTAGTGAAAATCGACATTTATTTCGATAATAATTGATGTCTGGAGGTTATATTGACCAATCGGGAAATTAATCGAATAAATGAGCAATTAATTACTATTGATTCACATGATTATAACTATTTGTTCACATGTGTGTACTATTGATTCACATTCATTTACTATTAGGGGAGTTTGTGCAAGATTGATAATACTTGCATGACTAAGTTAAAAATAGAGGTATAGATGGAGGTACTATACTGTAATTCGTATTTTCGGAGGTATAGATGGAGGTACTATACTGTAATTCGTATTTTTACATGTCTAGAACTATTGTTTCACATGATTTACTATTAGGGGAGGTGGTGCAAGTTTGATATTACATGCAGGACTAAATTAAAAATGAAGGAAAAGAGGGAGGTATTATACTGTAATTGATAAGTCGATTTTATACCTACTTATCCGGCATCTATTACTTAAATTATTTACTTAATCTCGTGTTTCTTAGTTACTTTTTATGCATTTTGTTTTCATTTTGTAGATTATATGCTTGAAACGGCATGAGTGACTATTGGTATAAAATTTGCAAGGAAAAGCAATTCCGGTTAAAGTTCGGGTTTTCATGTTTATTTTATGTGCATTTCTTGTTTGTGGCGTGGAACTTGGATTATGTTAAGAAACTCTTTATTGGCATCCCGGAACATCTTACATCATTTTAATTGGAAGCTCGGATGCGAGAGTATGGTTTTTAGCAATAAAGACAAAGTTTTGAGTTGTTTCGGTTGTTGTTACACAGTAGCAGCTGCTTCCGATACAATTCCGATAGTCATGCGTTTGTTATTTCTGAAAGCTCAAATAATGAAAGTTGTAGATCTCATCGATTGCTTCGTTTTGATATGTCGCGGGCCTCGTAATTCCTCCTGGTTTGAAAGTTATGGCAGTTTTAGCAGAGGAGTTTCTAGCAGCAAAATTATTTGAAAACACATCATCCAGCCGGGGCTGGGCCTTTTTAAGCTTTACCACCCAGCTGGGGCTGGGGGTCTGGGATGAATTAGCAGGTTGGTACCCAGCCGGGGCTGGGTAGTGCAATGGGAAACATCCAGCTGGGGCTGGGTACTCAGAAAATCAAGACTCCTAGTTGGTTTCTAGTGCTACAAGTATGGAGTTTTAGAGATGGTAATGACTTGGGACTTGTATATGCATGGAATTATTGTTAAAATACATGTGGTAATATATAAAATGGACATAAAACTCTGAGATTTGGAGACACACAAGGAAAATTACAAAGGAAAATTCTAGCAAGCATTGGAGGAGTATTTCAAGGCGATTTTTGAGACGATTGTGATTCTAGGCTACGTGAGGGGTGTTTTTCAATATTCTTCATCTTAGTTTATTATTTGTAATTGAAAAGATGATTTCCATGATTTATTCAGTGTTTATTTCATTTATTATGAACTAAATCACTTTTTAGGCTTATAATGGATCGTTGAGTGAATCTATGGTTTTGTAAACTTTGATTTCCAATTTAATAAGCTATTTCCAGTTTATCTATATTGATTTGTTTTTGAATCTATGAATTGCCTGATCAACAATTCTTTGTGGAGTTGGATGGAATCGAGAGAGGATATTTAAATCTAGACCTAGTTGATATAGCATGTGTTCAGGATTTTGTTAATAGCTTAAACTTGATGTATGTTAAGGTAGAGATATGCTTGACATCGCATGTAATCGGATAGAGAACTTATTCTTTAGCCTTCTTCAATTGTAATTCACATAGAGATATAGTGAGTTAGTTGCTTAAGGTGTTTAACGAATTTCTATCTTAATTGTGGATTGACGTTAATACGGTATTAGTGCATCGAGAGGTGGTTAATACTACGTTCGTGTTCTTGATTAATAAACTGGAATAGTGAGTTGAATTGGAATAAAAGTGTTAAAATCAGAGTGAAGCTTAGGGTGAAATCATAAGTCTAATTCTCCATTAATTGTTTGAAATTCCAGATTTTGATATTTATGATTATTTTGTGATAGTCTAATTACTTTTTTAATTTAGAATAATTATTTTTAATCATTGAATTGGATAGTTTAATAAAATTAGGATTAATAGGAAATTGATAATTGTGAAGTTAAGATTTTTGCTAATAAGTCTCTTTGAGAACGATACTCTATTCATCACTTTATTACTTGTTGACCACATATACTTGCGTGTTGTGTGTAATTAGATTTTACCCAACAAGTTTTTGGCGCCGTTGCCGGGGACTATTTAGTATAATTCTTAATAGTTTTACAATATCAGTTTAATTAATCCAGTTTTACTTAGACATTTTTTTTATTTTTTTGTTTTGTTTCTTTTGTTTCAGGTGTGAAAACAGTTTATGCAAACTCGGTCTAAAAATCCAGATTTGCTACCTTTTGACGACGACATTGAGAAAAGGTTCCATAGGTTGAGCAAGTGGATCAAGGAAACGAGGAAAGAATTCGAAACATCTGAAAAGAAAGAGGTAACAGTAATGGCAGTCGAAGATCAAAAACCATTAAGGGATTTCGCAACACCCAAGGTGACTGAACTGCAGTCAAGCATCACTAGTCTAGCAATAGTAGCAAATACGTTCGAAATTAAGCCTGGGATGATACAAATGATTCAGAATTCAGTTCAGTTTGGGGGTTTTGCAAATGACAATCCAAACGAGTATCTGGTCAGCTTTATGGAAATGTGTGACACTTTTAGGTTCAATGGGGTTTCGAATGATGCAGTGAGACTTCGATTGTTCCCATTCTCTTTACGGGACAAGGCAAAGAGTTGGTTCCATTCTCTACCCTCCGGTTCGATAACAACATGGGAGGATTTAGCTCAAAAATTCCTCGCAAAATTCTTTCCACCGGCAAAAACTGTGAAGATGAGGAACGAGATTACGATGTTTGAACAGCAACATGGGGAATCATTATATGAGGCTTGGGAGAGATACAAAGAACTGCTCAGAAAATGCCCGCATCATGTATTACCCCAGTGGCTACAAATGAACACCTTTTACAATGGACTACATGGGAATCTGAGAACGAGTATTGATGCAGCGTCGGGCAGAGCATTCATGGCTAAGAGTTACGAGGAAGCGTATGAGTTGATTGAAACCATGGAGGCTAATAACTACCAGTGGCCCACAGCAAGAATGACACAGGCAAAGGCAGCTGGGGTATAAGAAGTAGATAGCATGACAGCGATGCAAGCACAGATAGCTGCACTTTCAAAGATGTTGGAGTCGGTGAAAGCAACACAAGCACAACAAACACAACAAGCACAGCAAATGGCAATAATATGCGAGTTGTGCGCGAGAGAGCACCCAACGGAACAATGTGCGATTAATCCAGCAGCTGTGCAGTTCATCAGCAATTACAACAGAATTCCCCAAAATACTTATCAGAATACATACAATCAAGGTAATAGAAATCATCTGAATTTCTCATGGAGCAACAACCAGCAAAATCAAGCTTCACGACAATCATATCCACCAGGGTTTCAGAACCAGCAACAACCAACCCAATACCAAGAAAGGAAATCAGATCTAGAGGAGTTGGTGTCAAAATACATTACTATCAATGAAGCGGCCATGAAAAATCAAGCAACGGCAATCAAGAATTTGGAGAATCAGATAGGACAAATTGCATTGGCATTGAATAATAGACCACAAGGGACATTACCAAGTGACACCGAGAGAAATCCGAAGGGTAATCATGAACAGTGTCAAGTAGTCACATTGCGGAGTGGGAAACAGCTTGAGGGCACTAACGCAGAAAATTCAGTGACTCCAGATGAAAAAGTGGATGATAGTAGAAAAATTGAAGTAAGCAAGGGTGAGGATAAACAGAGTGAGGAAACAAGTATGAACAATAAGCCAATTGTTTATCCACCACCACCATTTCAACAAAGGGTCCAAAAACAGAAATTAGACAAGCAATTTGCAAAAAAATTGGAAGTTTTTAAGAAACCTCAAATCAATATACCATTTGCAGAGGCCTTAGAGCAAATGCCGAGCTACGCAAAATTTATGAAAGAGATTCTGTCAAAGAAGAAGAAATTAGAAGATTTCAAAACAGTTGCACTAACCGAGGAGTGTAGTGCGGTATTACAGCAAAAATAACCACCAAAACTCAAGGATCCGGGGATCTTTACTATCCCATGCACGATTGGGAATATGCATTTCAACAAGTGTTTATGTGATTTGGGGGCGAGTGTAAATCTTATGCCATTGTCAGTATATTTAGAATTGGGTTTGCCTGCACCAAGGCCTACGAACATTACATTACAGTTGGCAGATAGGTCAGTCACATATTCGAGAGGCATAGTAGAGGACATTCTAGTGAAAGTGGATAAGTTTATATTCCCCGCGGACTTTATCATTCTGGATTTTGAGGAGGACAAGAACATCCCAATTATCCTAGGGAGACCATTTTTGGCCACGGGCAGGACACTCATAGACGTACAAAAGGGAGAACTCACTATGAGGGTCCAAGATCAAGAAGTAAAATTCAATGTGTTTAAGGCCATGAAATTTCCCGCGGATGAGGAAGAATGCTTTCGAATGGATTTAATTGAGCAAATCATTGGTGAAGATATGAGCAAGGGATTAGCTCACGATCCATTAGAAACAATGTTATTGGGGGATGAAGAGGTCGATGATCCAGAAGTGGTGGAGTACTTACAAATACTAGACTCATTGCCACGAGTTTCCAGATTTAGAACACCGTTTGAACCGTTGCATGCGGAAGAAGTAGCCGCAGAAAAACTAAAACCATCATTGGAAGAGCCACCAAAGCTGGAACTTAAGCCACTCCCTAAACACCTCAGGGATGCATATTTAGACAATTTAAATTCTTTACCTGTTATTATTTCTGCTGCACTTAACGAATTGCAGGAAGAAAAGCTGTTGCGAGTGCTTCGGGAACATAAATCGGCGATAGGATGGACAATTGCTGATATCAAAGGAATTAGTCCATCCTTTTGTATGTACAAAATTTTGATAGAGGACGACGCAAAACAGGTCGTGGAACAACAAAGACGGCTCAACCCCATCATGAAAGAGGTAGTGAAGAAGGAAATTTTGAAGTGGTTAGACGCAGGTATCATCTACCCAATTTCAGACAGTAAATGGGTTAGTCCAGTGCAATGTGTGCCGAAAAGGGGAGGTATGACTGTGGTTCAAGACAAAAACAATGAGCTGATTCCAACAAGAACAGTAACCGGGTGGAGGGTTTGCATGGATTACAGAAAATTGAACAAGGCAACCCGAAAAGATCACTTCCCTCTACCTTCTATCGATCAAATGTTAGACAGACTGGCGGGACATGCGTACTATTGCTTATTGGATGGATACTCGGGCTACAATCAAATCGTCATCGCTCCTGAGGATCAAGAGAAGACAACATTTACGTGCCCATATGGTACGTTCGCATTCAGGAGGATGTCATTCAAATTGTGTAATGCACCTGCTACTTTTCAGCGGTGTATGATGGCTATCTTCTCAGATATGGTGGAAAAGAATGTGGAAGTCTTCCTGGACGATTTCTCTGTCTATGGATATAATTTTGATGCGTGTTTGGAAAATTTGGTAACGGTCTTACAAAGATGCACCGATACAAATTTGGTCCTTAATTGGGAAAAATGCCATTTTATGGTGGAAGAAGGTATAATACTGGGACACAAAGTTTCGGTGCAAGGATTGGAGGTCGATAAAGCAAAGCTGGAAACAATTGAGAAGTTGCCTCCGCCAAGTTCAGTCAAAGGAATTAGAAGCTTTCTAGGACATGCTGGGTTCTATAGGAGATTCATAAAGGATTTTTCTAAAATGGCAAAACCTTTGTGCAGTCTTCTAGAGAAGGATTCGGTATTCAACTTTGATGAGGAGTGTAAGTTGGCCTTCGAGTTGTTGAAGAAAAAGCTGACTACAGCTCCCGTGATCGTCGCTCCGGATTGGAATATGCCGTTTCAACTAATGTGTGATGCAAGTGATTATGCAGTTTGGGCTGTTTTGGGTCAATGTCGAGACAAGATATTTCATGCTATTTACTATGCAAGTAAAACACTCACAGAGACTCAATTGAACTACACAACAACAGAAAAAGAATTACTTGCAGTGGTGTACGCGTTTGATAAATTCCGGGCCTATTTGATCGGAACAAAGGTGATAGTCAACACGGATCATGCGGCTATTCGGTATTTGATAGCGAAAAAGGATGCTAAGCCACGCCTTATCCGATGGATTCTCCTACTTCAAGAGTTTGATCTGGAAATAAAAGATAGAAAAGGGACGGAGAATCAGGTAGCCGATCACTTATCTAGGCTAGAAAATCAAGGGAAATTGAAAGAGGACAAATGTGAAATCAATGAATCATTCCTGGATGAACAACTGTTTGGATTAAATGCAAAATTTCCTTGGTATGGGGATTATGCGAATTATCTTGTGAGCAACGTACTTCCACCTGATCTCACAAGACAACAGAAAAAGAAGTTTCTTCATGACGTGAAATGGTACATGTGGGATGATCCTTACTTGTTCAAACAGTGCGCCGACAAAATGATTAGAAGGTGTGTGCCTTACAGTGAAGTGAAGAACATCTTGCATGAGTGTCACTCATCTGCATACGGCGGACATTATGGAAGTGAGAGGACAGCTGCGAAGGTGTTGCAATCTGGGTTTTATTGGCCTGCACTATTCAAGGATGCCCACCATTTTGTTAAAACATGTGATAGATGTTAAAGAGCGGGCAATATTTCAAAACGGAATGAGATGCCTCTACAAACGATTCTTGAAGTTGAAATTTTGATGTATGGGGCATTGATTTCATGGGGCCATTCCCGTCGTCTCTGAACAATCAGTACATTCTACTTGCAGTGGACTACGTATCAAAATGGGTTGAAGCTGCAACTTTGCCAACAAACAATGCCAAGGTGGTCCTCAAATTCCTACAAAAGAACATTTTCACAAGGTTTGGCACGCCAAGGGCAATTATCAGTGACGAAGGTAGTCACTTTTGCAACAAGTCATTCACAGCTCTCTTGGCAAAGTATGGGGTCAACCATAAGGTAACTACAGCATATCATCCCCAAACCAGTGGACAAGCTGAGGTCTCGAACAGGGAAGTCAAGAGAATCTTGGAAAAAGTGGTGAATCCGACTCGAAAGGATTGGTCGCTCAGGTTGGATAACGCATTATGGGTATACCGGACTGCGTATAAAACACCAATCGGGATGTCACCATATCAACTACTGTACGGAAAGGCTTGTCACTTACCGGTAGAATTACAACATAAAGCTTACTGGGCGATTCAGAAACTCAATTTCGATCAAATAGCTAAAGGTGAAAAGAGACTACTTCAGCTAAATGAACTTGACGAATTCCGTCTTCAAGCCTATGAAAACTCCAAGTTATACAAAGAAAAGGTGAAAAGATGGTACGACCAGAAAATTATGCAAAGAACATTCGAGCCAGGGCAATCAGTCCTTTTGTTCAACTCACTGTTGAGATTGTTCCCAGGCAAGCTTAAGTCAAGATGGTCAGGACCATTTACAATAAAAAGGGTGTTCTCACATGGCGCCGTTGAAATCTACAGTCGGAATCCTTTAGAAACTTTCAAGGTCAACGGTCACAGATTAAAGCACTATTGGGGTTGCGAGGCTAACACGGACGTCATAGCTATCACACTTGCAGACGTACCATAAACAGGGAGTAGTCAGGCTAAACGACTTAAAATCAAGCGCTCATTGGGAGGCAACCCAATTTTATTTTTACGTTTATTTTTATTTTCTTCAGTTGTCTATTCTTAAGTATTTTTTATCCATGCTAGTGAAATGGTAGTAAAAAAAATAAAAAAAAAATAAATTTGGATGTCCTGTTAGTGCACGACAGATAATGCAGTTCGGCAGTTGGTACATAACTAGTCTCCCACTTCCATTATACTTCAACCTCCTATACTCCAACTACTTCACAACTTCCACTCACGACTGAAATTATATTACACATTACCTCTCATCTCATCACAACAAATCAACACAATCCCACTACCCACCTCCATAAACTCCTCTCTATAAATCCATCCATTCACCACACATTATCACAACCTTAATTCACACAAATTGGAAGTTCAAGGATAGAATTTGTGCAAATCTCTACAACCAAATTCGACATATATCAAAAGTAGAAGTTGGTTTTCCAATTCTTCATCTTCTATCACCATAGTTCAAGCCAAATAACCAAGTTTGCGGGAATTTCAAGTCTCACACACCAAGTGTTCGACAAATTGCTTAAGCAAAGTTTGGGGGAAAACTCATCAATTCCAAATCAATGGCACCAAAACCGACATCAAAAAGGCAACAAGGAGAGAGTTCGGGGACCACAAAACCAACACGAACCTTTGATCGGCGAAAATTCACAAGTGCCACCGCCGCCGACCGTTACGACTATATGGTAACAAAATCACTCACACCTGAGTGGGGGTTGGCACCTGAACCTATGGATGGCAAAATGATGCAACAAATTTATCAAAAAGGTTGGAATAAATTAACAGCAGAGCCCGAACCCGCAGTTGTAAGTGTAGTCAAAGAATTCTACGCTAATGCCGAGGATAAGGCCCCCTATAATGCTTTTGTACGGGGTAGGTTAGTGCCCTTCAGTGCCGACGCAATCAACGCGTACTATCAGTTACGAGCACCGAGGCATTGCCAATACCGACACTTACGTGATAATGATCCAAATTATGAGGCTATTATGCAGGAGATGACAAAGTCGGGTACCTCATGGAAAAAATCAAATAATGGAGCCACTTCCTTTCGCAGTAAGGATCTCAGTCGGTATGGGAAAATATGGTACGCCTTCATGTGCGCTAAATTACTTCCATCTACACACACGTCAGACGTGTCTAAGGATAAGGCAGTGCTATTATATGCTATGGTACAAGATCTCATCATGGACATAGGGGTTGTAATTAACTTTTCAATCTGAAGATGCCTTCGAGGACCATTCTCTGGCGGGTTTCCACACCCATCACTTATCTGTGGATTGTGTATACAGGCGGGAGTGTGTTTGTCAGATGATGAGATAATACAGATGCCGTTGAAGACACTTGACTCAAAAATGATTGCAAGATATGTTGTGTGGCCTGGAGGAGAGTCGAACCCGAGAGGAGTAGGATTTGAATTTCCCTCAGCCTCGGAGGATGAGGCAGACACTGAGGATACCTCGAATGACGATGAGTTTTAGGGGAATGAGGAGTTGGGAGAGACATCACAACAGCCCGGAGTAATATCCAACCCTCAATTCCTCAACCTTCAACGACAAGTGGATGAGCACACCAAGGAGACACGAAGAGAAATGCGGAGACTAGCAGCAAGGCAGGACCACATGTTTGAGGCCATGAATGTATCTTTTGCCTCATTGAACACTACACTCTAGAGTTTCAATCCTAATGCCCAATTCCCTTACCAGCAACCAGCACCATTGCCAAGGTTCCCACCCAGCGATTCCGTTGAAGAACAATAACCACCACCAACCCAGACTTAAGCGATTATAGGGAAGTCCTCTCTTATTTATTACTTTATCTATACAACGAGGACATTGTAATTTTCAAGTTTGGGGGATTTAGTCGCATGTTACATGTTGCATATTTTATCTCATTAGCTAGGTTTGCGCATGTTAGTTCATGGTTTATGTTTAGGATTGTTAAGTGTTGCATTCTAATATTCATGTAGTTGCATAGTAGCTTAGGAATGTAAATAGTTTTTATTTATCGTTGCAATCATTTTTTGTTTACCATATATTTCAAAAAAAAATACAAAAAAAATACAAAAATAATAGTTAGTTAATACGTTCATCTTGCATGAGTCCAGCTATTTGATAGTTCAGTTTATTTTGGCCAATGATGAGATTGGAATTGAGTAGACAAGTATAATGCTGATTATTAGAGCTTTTGATGTGATTTCTTGTTATGAATTGGATCTTGTGCTTGTTTGAAACTGGTATAAAAAGGGTAGCACGTTAATAGACTGATTAGTTCAAATTGATACATAAGGAGTTTCAAGAGGATAATGCTAGTGTAAATGAGAAAATGATAAGGATAGGCAGTAAAGACGAAGAATTGAGCAAGAACTAAGTTTGGGGGTATAAATGTGGGGTACATAAGCTTTATAAAAGAATAATAAAAAAAGAAAAAAATTGAATATATACCGTGACTAGTCTTGTTTCGGGGCCTTTGTTACTTGAGCAAGTACGCCCATAGGGGTGTCTTAACACCTAGCGCCCTAAGGCCTTTTATGGTCTGGGAGTCGTTGGTTGAAAGCTCGCTAAGGGGTAGCACTGTTAGCCTAATGGAATGAGGCATTGCACAGTCATCTAAAAAAAATGAGAAAAGAGCAAAAAGCCCCCGTGATGAAAAAAATATATATATAAAGTATAAGTACCCTATGTGAACCCTTGGAAGTGGTAATTATTTAGTTTTAGTTGGAACACGTCTACTTTTGAATTTTTTGAGTTTGCCCTGTATATTTCTTTCTAAGAGATTGGTTATGTATTGAATTTGAATTTGTATCAATTAGCATGGATGTTGATCACACACACACTATACCAGTGATAACGGTTTAAGATTTGAGGATTGATAAGGAATTATTGAATGGTTTTTATATGAAGTGTTGTAGTGTTTGCTTGATTTCTTTGAGGCCGGAAAAATAAATTTGATTCTATGTTACTATTGGATTTGTAGGCATGTATATTAGTTGCATTCCATTCCATTGCGTTATGTTGCATCTTTATTTTGTTTTTGCTTGAGGACAAGCAAATGTTTAAGTTTGGGGGTATTTGATAAGTCGGTTTTATACCTATTTATCCGGCATCTATTACTTAAATTATTTGCTTAATCTCGTGTTTCTTAGTTACTTTTCATGCATTTTGTTTCCATTTTGTAGATTATATGCTTGGAAGCGGCATGAGCGACTATTGGTATAAAATTTGCAAGGAAAAGCAATTCCGGTTAAAGTTCGGGTTTTCATGTTTATTTTATGTGCATTTTTTGTTTGTGGCGTGGAACTTGGATTATGTTAAGAAACTATTTATTGGAATCCCGAAACATCTTACATCATTTTAATTAGAAGCTCGGATGCGAGAGTATGGTTTTTAGCAACAAAGACAAAGTTTTGAGTTGTTTCGGTTGTCGTTACACAGTAGCAGCTGCTTCCGATACAATTTCGACAGTCATACATTTGTTATTTCTGAAAGCTCAAAGAATGAAAGTTGTAGATCTCGTAGATATCTTCGTTTTGATATGTTGCGGGCCTCGTAATACCTCCTGGTTTGAAAGCTATGGCAGTTTTATCAGAGGAGTTTCTAGTAGCAAAATTATTTAAAAACACATCATCCAGCCGGGGCTGGGCCTTTTTAAGCTTTACCACCAAGCCGGAGCTGGGGGTCTAGGATGAATTAGCAGGATGGTACCCAGCCAGGGCTGGGTAGTGCAATGGGAAACATCCAGCTGGGGTTGGGTACTCAGAAAATCAAGACTCCTAGTTGGTTTCTAGTGCTACAAGTGTGGAGTTTTAGAGATGGTAATGACTTGGGACTTGTATATGCATGGAATTATAGTAAAAATATATATGGTAATATATAAATGGACATAAAACTCTGAGATTTGGAGACACACAAGGAAAATTACAAAGGAAAATCTCAGTTTTTCTAGCAAGCATTGGAATAGTATTTCAAGGCGATTTTCGAGACGATTGTGATTCTAGGCTACGTGAGGAGTATTTTTCAATAATCTTCATCTTAGTTTATTATTTTTAATTGAAAAGATGATTTCCATGATTTATTCAGTGTTTATTTCGTTTATTATGAACTAAATCACTTTTTAGGCTTATGATGGATCGTTGAGTGAATCTATGGTTTTGTAAACTTTGATTTCCAATTTAATAAGCTATTTCCAGTTTATCTATATTGATTTGTGCTTGAATCTATGAATTGCCTGATCAACAATTCTTTGTGGAGTTGGATGGAATCGAGAGAGGATATTCAAATCTAGACCTAGTTGATATAGCATGTGTTCAGGATTTTGTTAATAGCTTAAACTTGATGTATGTTAAGGTAGAGATATGCTTGACATCGCATGTAATCGGATAGAGAACTTATTCTTCAACCTTCTTCAATTGTAATTCACATAGAGATATAGTGAGTTAGTTGCTTAAGGTGTTTAACGAATTTCAATCTTAATTGTGGATTGACGTTAATACGGTATTAGTGCATCGAGAGGTGGTTAATACTACGTTCGTGTTTTTGATTAATAAACTGGAATAGTGAGTTGAATTAGAATAAAAGTGTTAAAATCAGAGTGAAGCTTAGGGTGAAATCATAAGTCTAATTCTCTATTAATTGTTTAAAATTCCAGATTTTGATATTTATGATTATTTTGTGATAGTCTAATTACTTTTTTAATATAGAATAATTATTTTTAATCATTGAATTGGATAGTTTAATAAAATTAGGATTAATAGGAAATTGATAATTGTGAAGTTAAGATTTTTGCTAATAAGTCTCTGTGGGAACGATACTCTATTCATCACTTTATTACTTGTTGACCACGTATACTTGCATATTGTGTGTAATTAGATTTTACCCAACAGTAATATTTTGAGCCCCAAATTATGCAATTATGAAAACTATATTTTCCAATAAATAGAAGTTCATTCCATCATTATTTTTCACCAATTCACTAAAGCTATAGAGTAATTATTATAGAGAGAAATTATAGAGAGAAAGAAGAAGAGAAGTCTGCTACCTCACTTGTGACACCCCCAAATCAGGGTTACCTGACCCACGAGTTTGGTGTTCACGATCCACAATATAAATAATATTTGACTACCTATAATATATATAGATAGTAACTTTCATAAGATTTTATCAGAGTTTAAAAATACATCACCCAGGTTTTCTAACATTAACTTTACAAACATACCCTTTAGATATACAAAAAGGGTTTACAATATAACATAATAAATACGTTAATTATAACTAGTTAATAACTATGCCTTTGCCTTTATCCTTCGCAGCACCTCCTGCAACTTCGTCCCTAGCTGAAAGGTTTTATTTACCAAGGGTGAACAACTAATTTGCCCCGCAAGTTAAGACATACAATAAATGTATAAGAATTCAAAACAATAGACTATCTATTTTGATAGAATGAAACCAAAGTTCGGGGAACTTTGAAATAGCTGAACAAATCGTTATTCAATAACAAGTCTTCTCATATTCTAAACAACACAATAATTTAATAATGAAAGAGTACAACACTTTCAAAGTTTCTACGATATTCTAATGAATAATCAAGAATCAATTCTACGAAATAACAAAGTGGAATGTTTTCCAGATTTAATACTGAGCGATCACACAAGATCTTGAACTTATTTTCTCGGGTAGATATCGAAGATTTACTTTGATATATACTCAGGTGTATCAGATAACCATAAAGATTAAATCATACCTCTCTGCAAGTATAACAAGTGATCAGCTTATTATACCCTATATTATGCATAATACTTAAAACGCGCGTAAAGGTCGAATTCACGACCAATAAAATGTTCCCTTTATATAAAAGGTTGTTCTTCTCAGTCTTAGAATCAAGATTTTGATTTTACAACGAAATACTAGGATTTCAAATTCTATTTACTTCTCGGTCAAGCCGAAATAATTGGCATCGATCTGTCAATAATAATTGAATTCTCTTTTCGAACCTATCAAATTCAAACAAATGTTTGTCTAGATAGAATAATTAGCTAAGACATTTCTCAGTGTAATTTGACAATAAACAGGAATTATCTGTACTGTCAATTCTAACTTCTACAAATATGAATATCCAACATTAGTAATTCTACGAATATATATTTTCTAATTCAATAATTTAATTTCAACAATAAAACCCTGGACCTGGTATAATTAGCAATAATTATCCACCAATAATAATTGAATGAAATAACTCAAGGTTGAGTTAGGGAACTTGCCTCTTCTGCTGATTACAGCTACACAAAATACTTATCTGCTTTCGAAAGACTTATAACCAATAATATCGGTCTAACAATTAGCACAATAATTCACATAACACACAACACTGTAATTCACAGTCAAACTTCTCCTAGACACATTACCACATAGCCACAACAGTGTTTATAACCTATTTAAACACTTAACAAGTCAAACTAATTTAGTCTGGTTGGACTTCGGTCCATTCTCGGTGTTCTGGTCACCCTATCCTACAATTAACACAGTTATCTGTCAATTACACTTGGTCTCTAATCTTCAATATTAATTTAGATAATTCAATTATCATTAATAATATTTTTCGGAAGCTTTTAATAATTATCAAGCAATTATTATAATTTATAATAATTTTTCAAATATCAGAATCATTTTTAAATGATTTAATTATCAATTAATCGTATCATTATTAATATTTAATAATATCAAAATATTAATAACATACTTTTTAAAATATTAAAGTTATTATTAATAACTTAAAATACTTTTAAATCGACAATATTCCACTTAAATGATTTTTAAAGTAATTAAAATCATTTTTAAATCATCACCATTAATATATAAATATTAATGAAATTATTATCCAAATATTAAAAGTCATTAATTATAACTTAAGATATTTTTAAACCATTTTTCTTATTTTTAAATGATTTTTAAATCAATAAAATCATTTTTAATTCATTTATTTAATATAATAATTAAATAAATCAAACATCATTAATATTAATTTATTAATGAAAATTCTCCAAAAATATTGAAAATTATATTTTATAATTTAAAATATTTTCTAACACTTTATGCTAAATTAAAATGATTTTTAAATCATTAAAATCATTTTTATCTTATTTATTTAATTTAATAATAAAATAAATCTAATATCATTAATATTAAATTATTAATGAAAATTCTCCAAAAATATTAAAAATTATTTTTTATAATTTAAAATATTTTTAAATACATTATTCTTATTTAAAATGATTTTTCATAATATTAAATCATTTTTCTCTAATTTATTTAATACACTAATTAAATAAATTAATTACCTTTAATATTTAAATAATTATAAATATTAAAGAAAATATTCCAATTGGTCAAAAATTATTTTTCATAATTTAAAATAATTTTTAAAACCATTTTTAGCAATTTTTAGAATTTATTTCTAATTTTTATTAATTTTCCGAAAAAAAATAGAAAATAAAACTAATTAAACCGTCGCTATAGGGCTTTAGCGACAAAAAGCGTCGCTGTTGGTGTTCTTGAGCTCAAGAACACTGACAGCTCCATGATCAAGGCTGCTCGTTTGACCAGCTATTATTCTCAGTGTATTAATGTTCTAGGCCAACTTAAACCTCACTCGTGTAGTACTCATGTAACACTACAACATCCAACAAGAACTTTGATTAAACAATAAAACAACAAAAAGATCTGGACTCTCAAAGTCCCTGTTAGACCATACCTGGGTTTTCTGGGCAAACCACGAAACCCGGACAGCTTCGAGAGTCCTTTTTAGGCTTGATTAATACAATGTTCTGGTAATCGATTATGTGGTCCAGTCGTTCAAAACTATAGGTCTCGTGTCATACAACAACACCATAACACCATCCCAGTACAACTTCATAACAGACGCAAGATTCAAACTGGTCAAACATAGTCAGAGATCATGTTCATACACTTTCTGGAAATTCCAGAAAAGTGTTCTCGTGATCAGATGGTCAAATTTGACCAGCCACTGCATCAATTCTGTTAATGTTTAAGGTGATCTAAAACCATGGATCTATATTTAATATTACAGGCTTCAAGATCTACCAAACAACAACATCAAAAACCAAACTGACTAACAGATCCGGACCATATAATAAGTTGTCCAAAGCTGTTTTAAATTTATGGGTTGCCCAGATTTTTTAGCAGTCAACGTCGGTCAACGATGTTTGACCTTAAATAAAATGAAATATAGACATCTAACAACTGGGATTCCACTTCTAGATGAAAGCCCACATACCAAATTATAGATCTAACACACAAACCATAACAAAACATTAACAGACAGAGATCGGAGCCGTCTGACATTTGCTTGTCAGAGCACAAAATTTGTTCTTGGACAGTTTTGGAAAAACCTCAAACTAAGGCACTTTGATGCTATGGATATATGTTTGATCATCATAGATCACCATAAAACATCCATAAGCATGATTCAAAACACATAAACACAAAAAAAAAATTCAAAGCATACAAGATCAAAAATAAAAATGGGTTATACCTTCTTTCTTTCAATTCTTGATCTAAGCTCTCCAATATGTTATTGGTTGATCTATGGTTTGATATTATCACTGGTTCACTTAAGATTTTTGTGGGTTTAGGAGAGAGAGAGAGTTGGTGAGAGAAAGGGAATAAATGAACCAAATTTTGAGACTTTCTCTCTCTTTAATCCATATATAATACTTAGATATGTTGCTAGCTGATATTTTCGGCTGAGTTAGGCTGATTTGCTGGATTTCTAGAGTCACCAAGTCAAATGGTTAGGTGAACAACTAAAGGTTTTACCAATTTTACAAGTTAGCTCATTTAAAATGTAAAAAGGGTATTTTTAACATTTGATAAATACATTTAATGGCATTATTATCCAATACACAAACTCTTAGGGTTTAGGGTTTGGATTGGGATTTAGGGTTTGAACCCTTTAGGTTTGCAATTTAATTTCTAAGATTTTCGAATTTCGGTTTTCAAAATAGAAAATTAATATTCCAAAATTATAACTAGGATTCAATAATTATATTTATATTTCCTAATCATAAAATTCAATCTTGCTAATTAGGATTTTGGTTTCCTAATTTAGGATTTAGGATTCCCGATTTCAAAATTAGGGTTTTTCGGCTATCAATTAGGGTTTTTAATCCCGAGATTAGGGTTTCTAATCTCTTACTAGGTTTTATTAATATTAAACCTTATCCAGTCAAACGTAGGTCAACATCCCTATACAGTACAAACACATATTCGACAATACAATTATTTTAATTGTATTTTCTACCGAATCCCTATCCGAAAAATAGGGTTAGGGTTTTCTAAAGTTGTTAAGCACAACCCTACTCTATTTTCTTAGTCAAATCACATATTAACTAAATCTCGAGACTTGTCTCACAAATTCTCAGTATAATATTAATAGTCAATGTCAATATTAAATAAAAAAAAATTATTCTTAAAATTTTGATTTTTCGAAATCTCGGGTTATCACATTCACCCCTCCTTTAAAGGATTCCGTCCTCGGAATCACCGCTTTCTTATTCTCTACAATCTTTTAAAGTTGTATCATCAATTCATTTTTATCAACACAATATTAATTTGTGTTTCAAATTCTAACCTATGACTTGAATCTATAAAAGAAAATAATTCACAGCCATATTTATTCAATATCAATCGCATAATTTAAATATTAAGCGAAATCGTTACCTGCTGCCACCTCCTGAGTAGCTACCGCATCTAGCCCGTCATGTTGAATGTACGGGCTGTTGGTCTTCTTGGTTGTGCAGGTCCTCGAATCGCCAAGGTTCCACCACCAGGTCCCTTGTTGGCACTTTATTTTTTTACATTCTTCTTCGGACAGTTCCGAACCAGGTGATCAGTAGATCAACACGCATAGCAACCTTGAATCTTTTTCGAGCTGGGACAATTGGGCGACATATGCCCCTCTTGTCCACAGTTGTAACAAACCCCCTTCTTCTTTAAACAAACACCAACATGGTTCTTCCCACAATTCGCACAAGGCACTCCTCTTTTCCTATTCCCTTCAGTTTTACTACCCGATTGGGTATTCTCGCTCCTCTTCCTCTTGTTTAGATTACTGCAACCACTACTTCCACCATCATTGGTCTTCTTCTTCTTCTCCTGATGAAAACGAGATGCAGCCTCGCTTCCTCCTTCAGCAATTAATGCTTTCTCCAGTAAAGCCGTAAACGTGTTGATCTGCAATACTGCCACCTTGTTGAATATCCCTAGTTTCAGTCTGTTCTCAAATCTTCTTGCTTTTCTAGCTTCGGTGTCCACCTGATGAGGTGCAAATCTTGCTAATTCGTTGAATTTAGCCGCGTATTCAGAAATAGACATGTTCTCCTGCTTAAGTTCCAAGAACTTAACTTCCATCCGAGCTTGCATACTCGGTGAGAAGTAGTTCTCAAACAACAATTCCTTAAATCTGGTCCACGTCACCACCGCTGCACCCGCTCTCGCTTGATTGGTTTCCCACCAATAATTGGCTTCTCCCTTCATTAAGTATGTTGCAAAAGACGTCTTTTGCTCTTCCGCCACTCGCGCAATCACGAACGCTTTCTCTATCTCTTTCACCCAAGTTTGGGCTTCAATTGGATCTGTAGTCCCCTTAAATTCCAGCGGTCCTACCGCTTTAAAATCCTTAAAATTATCCAATATGTCGGCTGGCTGATTCCTTGGTCTTCCCCTGGCTGGAGCCCTATTTTCCATAGCTTGGGCCAGCATATCCACAAAATTCTGCATCGGGTCCGCTTGACCTCCTTCGTTATTCACTGATTGTTCTTCTATTTGGTTTCGATTCTGTCGTCTAGGCGGCATTATCTGATTTAAATGAAAATCTTATATTAATATTCTTTCTCTATACAAATTCTTAACACAATAAGAATTCAACACATAATTCTCAAGTAATCGCATATTTATTCAAATAGCACATAGTACCTATAGTACTTAACACATATAACTATCCCTTTAAAATAATACTAGGATTAACACACTCAACTTTACAAAAGTTTCAATTCCCCAACTTTACACAAAAAGTTGACATTCTCCAATTTCACATTACTATTTCCAGTTCATCAAACTTACCACAATTAGGAGTTCAGTAACTTGCCACAACTATATGAGTGTATGAACTTATCCTAGTCAGACCTTTGGCGTCCATTCGCTGAGGGGTTCAGGACATTTCATATAATTATGAGTCATGAACATACCATAAGTATGAGTTTTAAGAACACACAATTTCATTTTAATCTTATATTTATATAGAAAAAAAAGATTTCATTCATACAAACATATATTTACATAGGTTCAAACATCGATCTTGATATTACATATCTTAATATCAGAAACTTCTACCAAAAGATATTATAACTTATATCTAAGCTATCTAACGTCTACTCCCTTCACCAGTCTTCTTCTTGCTGGGACACTTGTTGAACCCGTGCCCCGTTTGCCCACAGGAAAAACACTTCCTCAAATTCGGTTTAGGACAATGTAAAGAGATATGTCCTTCCTGCTTACAGTTGAAGCACACGTTCTTCCACATGATGCATTCCCCCACGTGAGTTTTACCACACTTGCTACATGCTTTCTTTTTCTTTGGGTTCGAATCCTTCTTGCCGGTTCCTTCAGACGATCCACCACCTTCAGCCTTCATCTTCTCCACCTGCGCTTTCAGCTCGTTCCGTTCTTCAGTCATTTCGCGTAATGCCCGCTCCGTCTTCCACAACTCCTCCAAAAGAAATACTTTACTTCGGAGTTCTTGGACTTCCACAGATAGCTGATCTTGTTCACCAACCTTGATCTTATTCTTTAGTTCCACCTTAGCTTTTTCAGACTCCGCTTCCTCATCACCACTTAGATACATCTCAGGATAATCGTCATGATCACTCACAAGATTGATCATTGGTTCATCTTTCTCCACTTCTTCAACTGATTCACTCAGTGCTGGAACCTCGGCTACTGGCATTGGTTCAACTGCCGCTGGCATCTCCGTACTCATCTTATCTTCTCCCGACATCCTACAATCAGTTTAAATAACTTGATTAGTACTTCACCAGTACAAATTTCTCTCACTACAAATTTACTTATCTTACTATCGATACACTTCAACGATCCCTCACTTAGTACTCTAAATGAGTATTCTCTATCTCGCTATGGTCATAATCCTAGGGTTTTCCCCCACCCCACTTAAGGTTTATAACCTACAGCTCCACTACCAGCTGGTGACACCTTGGTCACTACAGCTCTGATACCAACCTGTAACTTTTATGGTACTTCCGACCATAGCACCTTACAAGGGTACCTATCAGCTTGCCACCGACTAAATCGGCGTCCCCTACGGAGAGTCTGGCTTCGGTGCATTCCACACAAGGAAGTCACCAGCGAGAGGCTCGGGGCTCTTCGCAAATTCATACTTATAGCTCTGATACCAACCTGTGACACCCCCAAATCAGGGTTACCTGACCCCCGAGTTTGGTGTTCACGATCCACAATATAAATAACATTTGACTACCCATAATATATATAGATAGTAAATTTCATAAGATTTTATCAGAGTTTAATAATACATCACCCAGGTTTTCTAACCTTAACTTTACAAACATACCCTTTAGATATACAAAAAGGGTTTACAATATAACATAATAAATACGTTAATTATAACTAGTTAATAACTATGCCTTTGCCTTTATCCTTCGCAGCACCTCCTGCAACTTCGTCCCTAGCTGAAAAGTTTTATTTACCAAGGGTGAGCAACTAATTTGCCCCGCAAGTTAAGACATACAATAAATGTATAAGAATTCAAAACAACAGACTATCTATTTTGATAGAATGAAACCAAAGTTCGGGGAACTTTGAAATAGCTGAACAAATCGTTATTCAATAACATGTCTTCTCATATTCTAAACAACACAATAATTCAATAATGAAAGAGTACAACACTTTCAAAGTTTCTACGATATTCTAATGAATAATCAAGAATCAATTCTACGAAATAACAAAGTGGAATGTTTTCCAGATTTAATACTGAGCGATCACACAAGATCTTGAACTTATTTTCTCGGGTAGATATCGAAGATTTACTTTGATATATACTCAGGTGTATCAGATAACCACAAAGATTAAATCATACCCCTCTGCAAGTATAACAAGTGATCAGCTTATTATACCCTATATTATGCATAATACTTAAAACGCGCGCAAAGGTCGAATTCACGACCAATAAAATGTTCCCTTTATATAAAAGGTTGTTCTTCTCAGTCTTAGAATAAAGATTTTGATTTTACAACGAAATACTAGGATTTCAAATTCTATTTACTTCTCGGTCGAGCCGAAATAATTGGCATCGATCTGTCAATAATAATTGAATTCTCTTTTCGAACCTATCAAATTCAAATAAATGTTCGTCTAGCTAGAATAATTAGCTAAGACATTTCTCAGTGTAATTTGACAATAAATAGGAATTATCTGTACTGTCAATTCTAACTTCTACAAATATGAATATGCAACATTAGTAATTCTACGAATATATATTTTCTAATTCAATAATTTAATTTCAACAATAAATCCCCAGACGTGGTATAATTAGCAATAATTATCCACCAATAATAATTGAATGAAATAACTCAAGGTTGAGTTAGGGAACTTGCCTCTTCTGCTGATTACAGCTACACAAAATACTTATCTGCTTTCGAAAGACTTATAACCAATAATATCGGTCTAACAATTAGCACAATAATTCACATAACACACAACACTGTAATTCACAGTCAAACTTCTCCTAGACACATTACCACATAGCCACAACAGTGTTTATAACCTATTTAAACACTTAATAAGTCAAACTAATTTAGTCTGGTTGGACTTCGGTCCATTCTCGGTGTTCTGGTCACCCTATCCTACAATTAACACAGTTATCTGTCAATTACACTTGGTCTCTAAGCTTCAATATTAATTTAGATAAGTCAATTATCATTAATAATATTTTTCGGAAGCTTTTAATAATTATCAAGCAATTATTATAATATATAATAATTTTTCAAATATCAGAATCATTTTTAAATGATTTAATTATCAATTAATCGTATCATTATTAATATTTAATAATATCAAAATATTAATAACATACTTTTCAAAATATTAAAGTTATTATTAATAACTTAAAATATTTTTAAATCGACAATATTCGACTTAAATGATTTTTAAAGTAATTAAAATCATTTTTAAATCATCACCATTAATATATAAATATTAATAAAATTATTATCCAAATACTAAAAGTCATTAATTATAACTTAAAATATTTTTAAACTATTTTCTCATTTTTAAATGATTTTTAAATCAATAAAATCATTTTTAATTCATTTATATAATATAATAATTAAATAAATCAAACATCATTAATATTAATTTATTAATGAAAATTCTCCAAAAATATTGAAAATTATATTTTATAATTTAAAATATTTTCTAACACTTTATGCTAAATTAAAATGATTTTTAAATTATTAAAATCATGTTTATCTTATTTATTAATTTAATAATAAAATAAATCTAATATCATTAATATTAAATTATTAATGAAAATTCTCCAAAAATATTAAAAATTATATTTTATAATTTAAAATATTTTTAAATACATTATTCTTATTTAAAATGATTTTTCATAATATTAAATCATTTTTCTCTAATTTATTTACTACACTAATTAAATAAATTAATTAAATTTAATATTTAAATAATTATAAATATTAAAGAAAATATTCCAATTGGTCAAAAATTATTTTTCATAATTTAAAATAATTTTTAAAACCATTTATAGCAATTTTTAGAATTTATTTCTAATTTTTATTAATTTTCTGAAAAAAAAATAGAAAATAAAACTAATTAAACCGTCGCTATAGGGCTTTAGCGACAAAAAGCGTCGCTGTTGGTGTTCTTGAGCTCAAAAACACTGACAGCTCCATGATCAAGGCTGCGCGTTTGACCAGCCATTATTCTCAGTGTATTAATGTTCTATACCAACTTAAACCTCACTCGTGTAGTACTCATGTAACACTACAACATCCAACAAGAACTTTGATTATACAATAAAACAACAAAAAGATCTGGATTTTCAAAGTCCCTGTTAGACCATACCTGGATTTTCTGGGCAAACCAAGAAACCCGGACAACTTCGAGGGTCCTTTTTAGGCTCGATTAATTCAATGTTCTGGTAATCGATTATGTGGTCCAGCCGTTCAAAACTATAGGTCTCGTGTCATACAACAACACCATAACACCATCCCAGTACAACTTCATAACAGACGCAAGATTCAAACTGGTCAAACATAGTCAGAGATCATGTTCATACACTTTCTGGAAATTCCAGAAAAGTGTTCTCGTGATCAGATGGTCAAATTTGACCAGCCACTGCATCAATTCTGTTAATGTTTAAAGTGATCTAAAACCATGGATCTATATTTAATATTACAGGCTTCAAGATCTACCAAACAACAACATCAAAAACCAAACTGACTAACAGATCCGGACCATATAATAAGTTGTCAGAAGCTGTTTTAAATTTCTGGGTTGCCCAGATTTTTGAGCTGTCAACGTCGGTCAACGATGTTTGACCTTAAATAAAATGAAATATAGACATCTAACAACTGGGATTCCACTTCTAGATGAAAGCCCATATACCAAATTATAGATCTAACACATAAACCATAACAAAACATTAACAGACAGAGATCGGAGCCGTCTGACATTTGCTTGTCAGAGCACAAAATTTGTTCTTGGACAATTTTGGAAAACCCCAAATTAAGGCACTTTGATGCTATGGATATTTGTTTGATCATCATAGATCACCATAAAACATCCATTAGCATGATTCAAAACACATAAACACAAAAAAAAATTTCAAAGCATACAAGATCAAAAATAAAAATGGGTTATACCTTCTTTCTTTCAATTCTTGATCTAAGCTCTCCAATATGTTATTGGTTGATCTATGGATTGATATTGTCACTAGTTCACTTATGATTTTTGTGGGTTTAGGAGAGAGAGAGAGAGTTGGTGAGATCAAGAGAATAAATGAACCAAATTTTGAGATTTTCTCTCTCTTTAATTCATATATAATACTTAGATATGTTGCTAGCTGATATTTTCGGCTGAGTTAGGCTGATTTGCTGGATTTCTAGAGTCACCAAGTCAAATGGTTAGGTGAACAACTAAAGGTTTTACCAATTTTACAAGTTAGTTCATTTAAAATGTAAAAAGGGTATTTTTAACATTTGATAAATACATTTAATGGCATTCTTGTCCAATACACAAACCCTTAGGGTTTAGGGTTTGGATTAGGATTTAGGGTTTGAACCCTTTAGGTTTGCAATTTAATTTCTAAGATTTTCGAATTTCTGTTTTCAAAATAGAAAATTAATATTCCAAAATTATAACTAGGATTCAATAATTATATTTATATTTCCTAATCATAAAATTCAATCTTGCTAATTAGGATTTTGGTTTCCTAATTTAGGGTTTAGGATTCCCGATTTCAAAATTAGGGTTTTTCGGCTATCAATTAGGGTTTCTAATCCCGAGATTAGGGTTTCTAATCTCTTACTAGGTTTTATTAATATTAAACCTTATCCAGTCAAACGTAGGTCAACATTCCTATACAGTACAAACACATATTCGACAATACAATTATTTTAATTGTATTTTCTACGGAATCCCTATCCGAAAATTAGGGTTAGGGTTTTCTAAAGTTGTTAAGCATAACCCTACTCTATTTTCTTAGTCAAATCACATATTAACTAATTCTCGAGACTTGTCTCACAAATTCTCAGTATAATATTAATAGTCATGTCAATATTAAATAAAAAAATTATTCTTAAAATTTTAATTTTTCAAAATCTCTGGTTATCACATTCACCCCTCCTTAAAAGGATTCCGTCCTCGGAATCACCGCTTTCTTATTCTCTACAATCTTTTAAAGTTATAGCATCAATTCATTTTTATCAACACAATATTAATTTGTGTTTCAAATTCTAACCTATGACTTGAATCTATAAAAGAAAACAATTCACAGCCATATTTATTCAATATCAATCGCATAGTTTAAATATTAAGCGAAATCGTTACATGCTGCCACCTCCTGAGTAGCTACCGCATCTAGCGTCGTCATGTTGAATGTATGGGCTGTTGGTCTTCCTGGCTGTGCAGGTCCTCGAATCGCCAAGGTTCCACCACCAGGTCCCTTGTTGGCACTTTCTTTTTCTGCATTCTTCTTCGAACAGTTCCGAACCAGATGATCAGTAGATCCACACGCATAGCAACCTTGAATCTTTTTCGGACTGGGACAATTGGGCGATATATGCCCCTCTTGTCCGCAGTTGTAACAAACCCCCTTCTTCTTTAAACAAACACCAACATGGTTCTTCCCACAATTCGCACAAGGCACTCCTCCTTTCCTATTCCCTTCAGTTGTAACAATTCCTCTTGTTTAGATTACTGCCACCACTACTTCCACCATCATTGGTCTTCTTCTTCTTCTCCTGATGAAAACGAGATGCAGCCTCGCTTCCTCCTTCGGCAATTAACGTTTTCTCCAGTAAAGCCGCAAACGTGTTGATCTGCAATACTGCCACCTTGTTGAATATCCCTGGTTTCAGTCCGTTCTCAAATCTTCTTGCTTTTCTAGCTTCGGTGTCCACCTGATGAGGTGCAAATCTTGCTAATTCGTTGAATTTAGCCGCGTATTCAGAAATAGACATGTTCTCCTGCTTAAGTTCCAAGAACTTAACTTCCATCCGAGCTTGCATACTCGGTGAGAAGTAGTTCTCAAAGAACAATTCCTTAAATCTGGTCCACGTCACCACCGTTGTACCCGCTCTCGCTTGATTGGTTTCCCACCAATAATTGGCTTCTCCCTTCATCAAGTATGTTGCAAAAGCCGTCTTTTGCTCTTCTGCCACTCGCGCAATCTTGAACGCTTTCTCCATCTCTTTCACCCAAGTTTAGACTTCAATTGGATCTATAGTCCCCTTAAATTCTGGCGGTCCTACCGCTTTAAAATCCTTTAAATTAGCCAATCTGTCGGCTGGCTGATTCCTTGGTCTTCCCCTGGCCGGAGCCCTATTTTCCATAGCTTGGCCCTGCATATCCACAAAATTCTGCATCGGGTCCGCTTGACCTCCTTCATTATTCACTGATTGTTCTTCTCTTTGGTTTCGATTCTGTCGTCTAGGCGGCATGATCTGATTTAAATGAAAATCTTATATTAATATTCTTTCTCTATACAAATTCTTAACACAATAAGAATTCAACACATAATTCTCAAGTAATCGCATATTTATTCAAATAGCACATAGTACCTATAGTACTTAACACATATAACTATCCCTTTAAAATAATACTAGGATTAACACACTCAACTTTACAAAAGTTTCAATTCCCCAACTTTACACAAAAAGTTGACATTCTCCAATTTCACATTACTATTTCCAGTTCATCAAACTTACCACAATTAGGAGTTCAGTAACTTGCCACAACTATATGAGTGTATGAACTTATCCTAGTCAGACCTTTGGCGTCCATTCGCTGAGGGGTTCAGGACATTTCATATAATTATGAGTCATGAACATACCATAAGTATGAGTTTTAAGAACACACAATTTCATTTTAATCTTATATTTATATAGAAAAAAAAGATTTCATTCATACAAACATATATTTACATAGGTTCAAACATCGATCTTGATATTACATATCTTAATATCAGAAACTTCTACCAAAAGATATTATAACTTATATCTAAGTTATCTAACGTCCACTCCCTTCACTAGTCTTCTTCTTGCTGGGACACTTGTTGAACCCGTGCCTCGTTTGCCCACAGGAAAAACACTTCCTCATATTCGGTTTAGGACAATGTAAAGAGATATGTCCTTCCTGCTTACAGTTGAAGCACACGTTCTTCCACATGATGCATTCCCCCACGTGAGTTTTACCACACTTGCTACATGCTTTCTTTTTCTTCGGGTTCGAAATTCCAGAGTTGTCACTGTCATTGTTCCTCTTTCTTTTCTTCTTGTCCTTCTTGCCGGTTCCTTCAGACGATCCACCACCTTCAGCCTTCATCTTCTCCACCTGCGCTTTCAGCTCATTCCGTTCTTCAGTCATTTCGTGTAATGCCCGCTCCGTCTTCCACAACTCCTCCAAAAGAAATACTTTGCTTCGGAGTTCTTGGACTTCCACAGATAGCTGATCTTGTTCACCAAACTTGATCTTATTCTTTAGTTCCACCTTAGCTTTTTCAGACTCCGCCTCCTCATCACCACTTAGATACATCTCAGGATAATCGTCATGATCACTCCCAAGATTGATCATTGGTTCATCTTTCTCCACTTCTTCAAACGATTCGCTCTGTGCTGGCACCTCGGCTACTGGTATTGGTGCGACAGCCGCTGACATCTCCGTACTCATCATATCTTCTCCCGACATCCTACAATCAGTTTAAATAACTTGATTAGTACTTCACCAGTACAAATTTCTCTCACTACGAATTTACTTATCTTACTATCGATACACTTCAACGATCCCTCACTTAGTACTCTAAATGAGTATTCTCTATCTCGCTATAGTCATAATCCTAGGGTTTTCCCCCACCCCACTTAAGGTTTATAACCTACAGCTCCACTACCAGTTGGTGACACCTTGGTCACTACAGCTCTGATACCAACCTGTAACTTTTATGGTACTTCCAACCATAGCACCTTACAAGGGTACCTATCTGCTTGCCACCGACTGAATCGGCGTCCCCTACGGAGAGTCTGGCTTCGGTGCATTCCACACAAGGAAGTCACCAGCGAGAGGCTCGGAGATCTTCGCAAATTCATGCTTATAGCTCTGATACCAACCTGTGACACCCCCAAATCAGGGTTACCTGACCCCCGAGTTTGGTGATCACGATCCACAATATAAATAAAATTTAACTACCCATAATATATATAGATAGTAACTTTCATAAGATTTTATCAGAGTTTATTAATACATCACCCAGGTTTTCTAACCTTAACTTTACTGTTATTCCATTCTTTATTATTTTGTTAGAATAACCTGTCTGTTCGGTCTATCGCATGCCTGGTGAATTCTATTGTTATTCCATTCTTTATTATTCTGTTGGAATATCCTGTATGTGTGGATCTGTTGGAATATCCTGTCTGTGCGAATTACGCATGACCTGGTTCTATTCTTTATTATTCTGTTAGGAATAACCTGTCTGTGCGGTCATTCGTATGCATGGTGAATTCTTCTGTTATTCCATTCTTTATTATTCTGTTGGAATAACCTGCCTATGTGGATTACCGTATGCATGTTGAATGATCCTTCGTATTCATTCTTTATTAAATTGTGGAAATGATCTGTCTACGTAGATTACCGCATGGCGGGCAAAAATCTATTTACAGTTTCATATATTCTATTATACTTAGTTGGTTAAAGTTTTGGCTTCTATACTCCATGAAATTAGCAGAATATACTAGATATTTGCGCATCTTCCATTATCTTTTCATGGAAATATTCTTCTGAGCTTTCTTGAATTTTACTCCACAAAGAAGTATCATGTTGACAATTTAGACGTTATTGATTTCTGGATAAATTAAATTATTAATATTTAAAATTTATCCTTGAACTTGTTTTATTAAATTATTATATCATTGTCATCATCATCTTGCTTATATTTTGATGAAAGTCATCTTTGGCTTACGTGCATAGATGGACTTGGTATGATTATGACCAGGAATTATTCAGTATAATCATGACCGTAATGTGATGAATGATGTGTTAAAAGTCCTCATTGACATATAGTTCATTGATGGACAGTTGTTGGTGTGATTATGACCAGGGATTATTCGGTATAGTCATGACCATTGATGATTACATAAATATCCTTAGCCATGATGCAGGGATAATTCGATTTTATTTATTAAGCTGAGTCTCAGCGATAAAGTTGATGAAAATTTTTTTAAATCATAGAAGATAGTAGATTTTATGCTCTACTTAACTCTTCTAATGGGATGCTTGTTCCGCTGTAGTTAAATTTGTAGTCTATTATATTCTATCAGTTTAACATTGTTGAAGGCTAATGATAATTTATTCTGTATTATCTTAGTCATAATATTTCTTACTGGGCTAGTTGAGCTCACCCTTTCTTTCACTATTCTCTTCAAGAAATGAGAACGTAGTCGGGACTAGTCGGGGAACGGAGTGACGGTCCAGATGATAGCATTAGTAGTCCTCACTATTCTGTTAAATAGTGTGATAATAAATGTAATGAGGACTTTATTAAGTGTGGATATTGTCTAGATGACAATATTCTTATTAAAACTCTTAGATTATGTTTTGTAATAATTTACACGACTGTTGTATAATTAAGTTGTATTTGAATTTTGTAGCATGTATTTGGCGACTCAAGATGGGTGATGTATACCTATTTTGGGGGCGTCACATAGTATATCTACGAGCACTACCTATATAATCTTGGAGTTTGGTTGAAATATAATTTTCAATTGCAGACAGTGGAGATAGTTATATGTCAAGAGAAGACTCACCATTGGAAAAAACATGATAGTAATCTTCTCATTTTTCTTTGGGGTCTATTGGTTCAACCAAGGATAATTCTTTGGGCATATGATATATATCATAACCTAGGCGCATGGCCTCCCATGTACGAAGGTTTCCTTCATCACTTTCCAAAGATTTTAATTTCTAAAACAGTTGTTGACTGTACCTTTATGTAAGGTGTCATTGTGACGTGATATCCAAGGTTGGGACATGAGTCACAATTGTTATATATTTGTATCAAAACTCACAATATATGTGTTGTTGTATTTTGCACGATAATTGTAGTAATAAAGTTGTAGTTGTTTTTTGTACCATGTATTTGGCGACTCAGAATAGGTTGGATAGATTGGACCTATTTTGGGGGCGTTACAACACTTATCTAAAGTTCTCAATAAAATTGTTTCTATACTGTTTAGGGAGAACCTCTACAGCTATAGACCACCATTCTATTCCCCTATTACCCCCGCTCGACCCAGCTACACTCTTATTACCTGAAAGGAATTATGAAGCAAAAGGGTGAGCACAACTAGCCCAGTAATGAATATCATAACTAAAGATAATTAAATTATCAATAGCCTTCATCAGTAATAAATCAGAGATTTAGAACATATGGTAGATGATAAAAATTCTCAACCATAGTTGCAGCGGAACGAGCAATCCATTAGAAGAGTCAAATAGACTATAAAGTCTATTATCTTCTCAATGTTAAAAGTCCACCAACAATGTTTTATCCCTGTAACATCAATCAACAGTTCCTGTCCACAATCATGTGAATAACTCATAATCATAATTTTGGTTCTAAATTCCTCTTCGCACCCAGGACGAAGATAATTTTCATCACCTGTCTTTACTTGATACATCAAAGATCATGGTTATACCTGAAAGTAGTATGCACACAAGCCAATCATGTTTGATGATAAAGCATATACCTTGTAACAATCTTATTCATTTATTAATAAAAAGTATTATTTATTAAAGGCTTTTAATTATCTACACGATGTTGTTTTATAATATGTGATAAACCCATAGTTTTAAGCAATGCTTTTAGAATAATGATGATGATCATTCTAATGAGATCTAAATTCTTAGAAAGCTTAAAACTAAAATAGTTCTCAATCGTTGGATTACTAAATTGGGGATTAGTGAATCCGGATAGATTGGTACATACGTTGCTTGCTCATTGGATGAGGATGATTGATCTCATGATCATTTGTGTGGAGATACTAAAGCAAGTATGTAGGTGATTATTAGAGAATAAGTTCACTGAACGTGACTCGCTAAGGAATACCTAATGGAGTTTTTATTTGCATGTCAATAGGAATTCCTGTAGTGATAGTAGTACAAGTGATCCTTGGACTTGAGATCATCATAGTATCTTGTGTATGATGAGTTATACTTTGACTTATTCCTTAAGACCCTTAGGGTATATCAAAGGGTATACTTGGGTATAATAAGTTGTACATGGAGATAATGTATGATCAATAAAGAATCTACCACTTCTAGTAAAAGAAGAGAAATGTCCTATGTGATTCGATAAATGACAACTCAGTAGTCCTTGGCCAAGGCAGAATGAAATTAGAAAGGAGTTTCTAATTTGTATTATTTGGGGTTGTGCATTTAAGAGTCGAAATACATATAATTAAATAAAATAAGACTTGACAGTAATTCCATGTCTTATGTTTAATTGGGACATTGTATGGTAGAAGGATTGAATTGTACGGTAACTATTTACTCAAAGGTTCTTTTATGATTAATGTTGAAATCTATATTATCTGGAAAGTCGTTGATCGCTAGGGAGGCTTATCCCTATTGTAGAATAAATATTATTTATTTAAATAAATTAATATTTTAATTTATTTATTTAAATAAGATTAGAATTGTTCTAATTGATTTATTCACAACCGGTTTAATATGGAGAACCTAAAGGGTCACACCACAAAAGGAAGAATAATTATTTAAGAAGTTAATGGCATAACCGTAATAATAAGTTAAGTATATTTAATTTAATCTATGGTGATAGAATAAATTAAATAGCTTAATATTTATTATTTAATATTTTGGAAATATTAAATATAAATTAATAAGAGGAGTCTTATTATTATTATTATGATTATTATTATTTAATTCCTAAAGGAGTTTGGGAATTAATTAATAAAAGTACTCTCAAATATCCTAATAGGATTAGGAGGCAAATTAATTAAAAGAGTTTAATTAATTATCCCTAATAAGATTAGGGAGCTTAATTAATTAAAAGGTTAATTAATTATTCCTAATAAGATTAGGAGCCTAATTAATTAAAAGAGTTTAATTAATTAAAATAAAACTCAATTCCTTAATTGTTAAGGATGGGTTGCCCACATCTATAAATAAGAGGAGTCTTATTATGGGTGAGGGAGATGTTGACGTATTATTAGAATACGTAATTCCAATAGTTGGGAGAGTACGCCTTTTTCTATAGAGATAGAAAAACTAGGGTTTAGCCAACAACCCATCTTCTTGAATTCTTCTTCTTCCTTGGTGGATCACCTCTAGAGGCCAAACACTTGGGTGGCTGACGTTGATCAAAGGAAAGGACCAAACCCGGTGGATTCAAGTTGAACGCGAAAAGGATTGGAGGTGAACTTGTACCTGAGGAAGCTCGATCTTCAAGGGTATGATTCTTATTCTTTCTTTTTCGTTTAATTAATAATTGTGCATAAAGGATGATCCGGGTTTATGGTTTGTAAAATTTAAAACTCTGATTTTCCACGCTTCCGCATATTTTTGCAATTTGATTGCGTTCTTGAATATTACAAACCTAACAGTGGTATCAGAGCCAAACCTTTATGCGAATTATTAATTATTCAAATTTGATATGTATATTAATATGTGTTTAAAACAATTTAATTGGGCGTAATTTTGTTATATAAAATTTAATAATAATAAAAAAAGGGGCCGAAATCGATTTTCCAAAAGTTGTTAGTCGCAGGCCTGTTTTTTTTTAGCTGATGCTGAAGCATATGATTGTTACCACGTGGGAATGATTTCTTTGATAAAGAAGGTTAACAGGATATATATATATATATACTAGCTGGGTCCCGTGCCTCCGGCACTGTATGGGCAGTGAGATTTATCTCAAACTTAGAACGGCCCAGATGATTTATTAAGTGAGCGGAAAATTCAAAATCATTATTAGATAGATTAGATAGATAGATGTATTTTATTAGATAGATGTATGGACGGTGAGATTTATCTCAAACTTTGGACGGCCCAGATGATTTATTGAGTGAGCGGGAAATTCAAAATTATTTGTATTTTATTAGATAGATATATATATATATATATATATATATATATATATATATATATACTTTAAAGGTAATAGTTACCCTATTTGTTTTCTAAAGTATCATGATGCTTGACTATTTCTGGATTCACGTGGCCTTGCAGGATCATTTTTTTGTTTCAAAAACGTGATTAACTTTTTGTTTCAAAAACGTGGCCAGCTTTGGTTTATTATATATATATATATATATATATATATATATATATATATATATATATATATATATATATATATATATATATATATATATTAATTTTAATTATTTTATTATTAAAATAAAAAGTTTATTTTAATTTTAAAATTAGAATTTCACTCTAACTAATTAGAGTTAGAATTGGATTCGATAATAACTAATTGGAGTTGAAATGGATTTCATGTTTCCTAAAATAAAGGAGTTTATTTGTGAATAAGAAACTGAATCCATCTTTCCTTAAATAAAGGAGTTTATTTAGATATGAAATAAGATTTCATATTATTCAAAATAAAAGAGTTTATTTGTGAATAGGAAAGAGAATCCTAATTTCCCTAAATAAATGAGTTTATTTAGATATGAAATAAGATTTCATATTATTCAAAATAAAAGAGTTTATTTGTGAATAGGAAAGAAAATCTGTGTTTCCTTTAATAAAGTTTTTTTTTTACATGGAATTGGATTCCATAATTAATTAAAATAAAGGAGTTTATTTTGATTAAATATTTTGGTTAAAATAAAATAGTTTATTTTATTCAAAATTGAATAAATTAAAATAAAATAGTTTTATTTTGATTTAAATTTGGATTAAAATAAAGGAGTTTATTTTGATTCAAAATTAGATTTTATACTAACTAAATTTGCCCATTAAATGATATCAATATATATATTAAATATTTATTATTCATGAGATGAATGTTATTTATTGATGCATATGGTGATGTGTATGATAATAAATGGGATTGATTATGGACTATTGACCAATGCGATTGGATTTTATTTTAGTTGGATGCTTGAATGTGTGGGTTTTATTAAATGGGGTCTGCGTACCTCGTCTTCTCTAATTTTTCTTAATGTAAATTCTATCTCCCTCCTATGTACTTCCCTTGACTGTTGATCAAGGTTTCTATTTATTTTAAATAGTTTTGTAATAGGAATAGTTAGAATTAATTTTGAAAAATTGGAGATCAAGGAACAAGGAGCGCTTGAAGACCCGTTTGTAATGGAGCCCGGGTTTAAATGTAATAGTTATATTTAAATATTAATTCTTGCACCCCTAGGGTTTGACCTTTTGGTTCACTTGGTGGCTCTAGTGAACCAAACTAGAATAAAAGTCCATAATCAATTCATGTAGAATATAGTATTCTATATGTGCATGCTTATACTATATATATATTATATATTATGTAAACATGCTTCGCATGTTCATTAATATGACGCGTATTTTATATATATATATGTGCATGCGCGCTAAACAAGATGGGACATATTAATAACAAACCCCTCAAATATTTTATATTAAGTTGTAACGTTCAAAGATATTTGGAATATCGAACGTCGCCTTCTAGCATGATAGAAACAATAGAGTATTGAATATTTAATATGAGTTTGTTGTGCACACACAAGGCGAGTATTAAATATTTAAGATGTTATTTTTATTACATATGATGTTTATAAGGAATTGAACATTACTGCTTTGTTGTGCACACACATGGGCTGTAGTTTTCTCTTCACTTATATGGAAATGCTGGGTCTGACTTAACTTAAATCATTTTAGTTCGGATGTGCACACACTTGACCATTACAATTTAAGAGGCAAAATACAAGGAGTTACATAGTTGATGTAATTGACAAGAGTTGTCTACCTATTTATTTATATATAGTTTGTTGTGCACACACAATGCTATATACATTTGAAATGGGATCTTTATTCTCACTAGCATATCTTTAATTGGATTTTGCCGAACTATATAAGTGAGGGTAATATAGTTTGAAGAAAATAGTGGGAGATACTAATTTAAAACAAGACCTAAATTATTTTGGTAATTAATAAAAGAATGTATGTTAAAATGTTGTTAATTACAAATTCATTTACAGAATTTTACAATGTCTAAATTACTATCACTGCGTAGCATATTAGATGTTAAATTAACCGGACCGAATTAAACGGATTGGTTAAGGAAATTGAGAATAGTTCTCACGGCTGAAAAGCTATCTTATGTCCTTAATACGCCTATCCCTGCAATGGTTGCAGACAATGCCTCTGAGGAAGATATTGCTACTTTTAGAAAGTGGCTAGATGATGCATAGTTGGCTCAATGCATCATGCTCGCATCCATGAGTAACGAGCTTCAGCGTCAGCATGAAACTATGGATGCTCCTATTATATTCCTGCACATCAAGTAGTTGATGGTAAGGAAAGTAGGACAGATAGATATCAGATATCTAAGGAGCTCTTCCGATCTAGAATGACCGATGACACTACGGTACAGATAAAAGTCCTTAACATAATCAATTTGATTGATCAATTAGGACAACGGGTTTTGTCATGGATGGAGAGTTGAGCCAAGATTTGATCTTGCACTCACTTCCAGACTCCTTTCACAATTGTTGTGAATTTTTTATATGAACGAGCTAGATATCAGCCTCGCTGATTTGCTTAACATGTTAAAAAATGTTGAGAGTCACTTTCCAACCAAGAAAGACCAAGCCTTACTGGTAGGGGCCAAAGGATCTTCTGAAAAGAAGAACGATTCTAAGAAGGTAAATAGAAAGGGCAAAAACAAAGGATAATAAGAACAAAACTGATACGGATAGCAAAGGAGTTTGCTTGCACTGCAATAAGCCTGGACACTGGAAAGAAACTGCGAAAAACATCTTGCAGAGGCTAACCAAAGAAGCTTAGTGAAGTTTCGGTTACAAACACAATTTTTTTCATGATTTAAAATAAATTTTTCTTTAAGTCAAGGTTCTACTTGGGTATTGGATACAGACTTTGGTTATCATAAATATAGATTTATGAAGGGACCAAGTAGAAGTAGAAAGCTAAACAAATATAAGTAAACCTATGTGTGGGAAATGAAGCAAAGGTTGCTGCATTAGCCATAAAAACTTATAGTTTAGCACTGCCTACGGGTAAATCTATTAAGTCAATAAGTTGTTATTGTATTCCAATTCTTGTTAGAAACATTATTTCCATTTTATTGTTGGACAATAAAATTTTTGGTATTATAATTAAGAACAATTGTTGTTCTATTTATAATAATAATGTTTTGTATAGAACTGAAATATTACTTAATGGATTTTGTATACTTGACTTACGTGAAAAATATATTTTTTGCAAATTGAACAAACTAATATAAGAAAAGGAGATGATCATTCAAAGAGTTGAATGTATGTATTTGTTGAAATACAAGTGTAAATTATTTGAAAGGTTCAAAGAATTCAGAAGTGAAACAAATTGGAAAAGTAATAAGATTCTTTGATTAGATCAAGGAATAAATACTTGTGCAATAAGTTTCTAGATCATCTTAAATGGTTTTCTCATAATGAACGCCTCCTGATATACAATAATTGATTGATGTATCTAAAAGGAAAAATCGTACATTGTTGGACATGGTACGATCCATAATAATTTTACCGACATTCCAGTATCCTTCTGGGGTAATGTCCTAGAAATGGCTGCATATCTACGGAAAAGGTAACCTCATAATCCGGCCCCAAGACTCCATAAAAGTTATGGACAAGGAGGATTCCTAATCTTAAATATGTTAAGATAAGGGGTTGTCCAACTTATGTGAAACGGTTTCAAAGGATAAGCTTAGGACAAAATTTGACAAGTACAGATTTGTGGGACATCCTAAAGTAAGTTTAGGGCATATGTTCTATAATCCTACTTAGCAAAAGGTGTTTTTTGCGAAACATGCTGCCTTCTAAGATAAAGGTGTTTATCATTGAAGGGGCTAGTGGGAGGATAATACATCTTGAAAAGTTCAAGAACCACAAAACACTACAAGTCAAATAAGAGGAACCTATAGATAGACCTATTGTACCACAACCGAATCGTAAATGTGGAATAGTACCGAAGATACCTGGGAGGTATGGATTCATCATGGATGATGATGATGATGAGGTACGTATCATAGAAGATGATGATCCAGTTACTTACGATGAGGTAAGAGTTGTAGACACTCTCAAAAATGGAACATTCATTTTGATGAAATAATCAAAAGAGTTTGATTTTATCAAAAATAAGAATGAACCTAGTGTGTACAAAAAGGGTCAGTGGGAGTGCCGTCACATTCCTAATATTATATGTTGAAATACTACGGATAAAGAATAACATACTAATGCTAAAATCAGTAAAAATAAAGTTGTCTAAACATTCCTCCATGAATGATTTGGGAAGAGTGTCTTAATTGGGGATACAAATCTATATAGATAGATTTAAAAAGATGCTCGACTTAACCCAAGGAACGTATATTCATTTGATGCTAAAGTTGTTTAGCATGGCAAACTCCAAGAGATATCTCATGTTGATGAGCCATGGAGTGTATCTCTCTTAATAGTCCCCATAGACTCCTAAAAGAGAGATCGCATGAGTAACTATCATGTATGCGATTAAATGTACGAGACTTGTTGTTGATCATGTTCTGGAGAAGTTCACTGTGAGTCAGTGAAAAACATCTTAAAAGTCTTAACCGGCACTAAGGATGTGATTAAAATTTATGGTGGGTCTAAATTAAAACTAGAGGGCTTAACAGACTCAAGTTTTTCAGACAGACCAAGACGACAGAAAATCCACTTTAAGGTAAAGGGTTACCTTGAACGGTGGTGCAGTGAATTGGAAAGGTTCCAAACAACAAAGAGTTGTTGGTTTAGTGATAAAGACAAAGTATATAGCTATAAATGAAGCTACAAGTTGATTGTTTGGATGAAAAGTTCATTACAGAACTAGGAATAGTTCCTAAGTCTCATCTTAGATCTAAACATGTGTTGTGGCACTTTCATTTGATTATAAGAATCATTGAAAGATGGGAAATAACTATAGAGATAGTGAACTCTCAAAAAAAATATTACATATCCATATACTGAAGCTTATCCAACAGCAGGATAATCGTCACTTAGAGAAGAAGAGTATGAGATACCATGACGATTGGCTTTAGTGCAAGTGGGAGATTGAAAGTAGTATGCACACAAGCCAATCATGTTTGATGATAAAGCATATACCTTGTAACAATCTTATTCATTTATTAATAAAAAGTATTATTTATTAAAGGCTTTTAATTATCTACACGATGTTGTTTTATAATATGTGATAAACCCATAGTTTTAAGCAATGCTTTTAAAATAATGATGATGATCATTCTAATGAGATCTAAATTCTTAGAAAGCTTAAAACTAAAATAGTTCCCAATCGTTGGATTACTAAATTGGGGATTAGTGAATCCGGATAGATTGGTACATACGTTGCTTGTTCATTGGATGAGGATGATTGATCTCATGATCATTTGTGTGGAGACACTAAAGCAAGTATGTAGGTGCTTATTAGAGAATAAGTTCACTGAACGTGACTCGCTAAGGAATACCTAATGGAGTTTTACTTGCATGTCAATAGCAATTCCTGTAGTGATAGTAGTACAAGTGATCCTTGGACTTGAGATCATCATAGTATCTTGTGTATGATGAGTTATACTTTGACTTATTCCTTAAGACCCTTAGGGTATATCAAAGGGTATGCTTGGGTATAATAAGTTGTAGATGGAGATAATGTATGATCAATAAAGAATCTACCACTTCTAGTAAAAGAAGAGAAATGTCCTATGTGATTCGATAAATGACAACTCAGTAGTCCTTGGCCAAGGCAGAATGAAATTAGAAAGGAGTTTCTAATTTGCATTATTTGGGGTTGTGCATTTAAGAGTCGAAATACATATAATTAAATAAAATAAGACTTGATAGTAATTCCATGTCTTATGTTTAATTGGGACATTGTATGGTAGAAGGATTGAATTGTACGGTAACTATTTACTCAAAGGTTCTTTTATGATTAATGTTGAAATCTATATTATCTGGAAAGTCGTTGATCGCTAGGGAGGCTTATCCCTATTGTAGAATAAATATTATTTATTTAAATAAATTATTATTTTAATTTATTTATTTAAATAAGATTAGAATTGTTCTAATTGATTTATTCACAACCGGTTTAATATGGAGAACCTAAAGGGTCACGCCATAAAAGGAAGAATAATTATTTAAGAAGTTAATGGCATAATCTTAATAATAAGTTAAGTATATTTAATTTAATCTATGGTGATAGAATAAATTAAATAGCTTAATATTTATTATTTAATATTTTGGAAATATTAAATATAAATTAATAAGAGGAGTCTTATTATTATTATTATTATTATTATTATTATTTAATTCCTAAAGGAGTTTGGGAATTAATTAATAAAAGTACTCTCAAATATCCTAATAGGATTAGGAGGCAAATTAATTAAAAGAGTTTAATTAATTATCCCTAATAAGATTAGGGAGCTTAATTAATTAAAAGGTTAATTAATTATTCCTAATAAGATTAGGAGCCTAATTAATTAAAAGAGTTTAATTAATTAAAATAAAACTCAATTCCTTAATTGTTAAGGATGGGTTGCCCACATCTATAAATAAGAGGAGTCTTATTATGGGTGAGGGAGAGGTTGACGTATTATTAGAATACGTAATTCCAATAGTTGGAAGAGTACGCCTTTTTCTATAGAGATAGAAAAACTAGGGTTTAGCCAACAACCCATCTTCTTGAATTCTTCTTCTTCCTTGGTGGATCACCTCTAGAGGCCAAACACTTGGGTGGCTGACGTTGATCAAAGGAAGGGACCAAACCCGGTGGATTCAAGTTGAACGCGAAAAGGATTGGAGGTGAACTTGTACCTGAGGAAGCTCGATCTTCAAGGGTATGATTCTTATTCTTTCTTTTTCGTTTAATTAATAATTGTGCATAAAGGATGATCCAGGTTTATGGTTTGTAAAATTTAAAACTCTGATTTTACCCGCTTCCGCATATTTTTGCAATTTGATTGCGTTCTTGAATATTACAAACCTAACAATACCAAATCATAGTTCCTTTTCATAATCATACTAATAAATTCATCTTTACACTACGGACCAAAGATATTCATTAATAGTTCATCTTTACACTACAGGCCAAAGATCATGGTTATGAATAAATATTTAAATTTCTCAAAATATTTTTTTTAATATTATGGTGTGGATTTGATATAATGTTATAGTTGTGGGTAATATTTACAAATTTTGCAAAGTAAGCAAGTGGTTATATAATATTCAATTGGTCAGGAAATATTCGTTTTAACAGGTAATATTTGTACGACGGTACAATCATTGGTGGACCCCACAACGGAAGTATTGTCGTAGTAAGAAAACTACAGAATTATCTTTTTATAAAAATAACAACGAAAGTGTTACCGTTAAAACTGTTGAACTACCCGGTAGTAAAAGTACAGTAACACGCGTGGTTGCATAGTAGCACACGGTATTGGTTATTGATGCTTACGTGAGAAGTCACTCAGTTATACTCAATTATTGCTACAGTAATTGTTGCATCATATCTCTCATATTATTGATTCAGTTATTCTCATAGTATCTTCTGCATAATATGATATATTATTAAATTAATAATTGAGACGACAATTATTCATATTATTAAATTACAATATTTATAATGTCTAGAAGTTCTGTCAATGAGAGGTTTGGTCATTTAATTGCGCGCCAATAAGGAGAAATCCTTATCGGAAAGCCCCTCTTTCCTGGGAACGGTCTGGTTGTTAAATATTATGAGTTATAATATTAATGATGAATACGTTCGAGTTGATTAAAGATGAAATTGATAGTTCCATTGTGTTGGAATTATTAGTGTTAGTGGAAATCGATATTTATTTCGATATTAATTGATGTCTGGTAGTTATACTGACCAGTCGGGTAATTAATCGGATAAATGAGCAATTAAATGCTATTAATTCACATGCTTATAACTATGTGTTCACATGTGTGTACTATTGATTCACATGATTTACTATTAGGGGAGTTGATGCAAGATTGATAATGCTTGCATGACTAAATTAAAAATGGATGTATAGATGAAGGTATTATACTGTAATTATTTTTTACATGTTTAGAACTATTGATTCACATGATTTACTATTGATTCACATGGTTTACTATTAAGGGAGGTGGTGCAAGTTTGATAATACTTGCGGGACTAAATTAAAAAAGAAAAAAAAAAGATAAAGGTATTATACTATAATATTTCGAGCCCAAAAATGTGTAATTATTGAAACTATATTTTTCTATAAATAGAAACTCATTCCTTCATTATTTTTCACCAATTTACTAAAGCTATAGAGCATTTATTATAGAGAGAAATTATAGAGAGAAAGAAGAAAAGAAATCTGCTACCTCACTATTCCAGTATCCAGTCTTCTTTTGAGGTAAGGAGTATTATTCTTTCGTATTCATGAAGAGAGTTATTTTCTTTCAATACTCTTAAGGGTTGTTATTCCATTCTTTATTATTATGTTGGAATAACCTGTCTATGCGAAGTACCGCATACATGGTGAAATTCTTCTGTTATTCCATTCTTTATTATTCTGTTGGAATAACCTGTCTGTACGGTCTATCGCATGCCTGGTGAATTCTGTTGTTATTCCATTCTTTATTATTTTGTTGGAATATCCTGTCTGTGCATATTACGCATGACCTGATTCCATTCTTTATTATTCTGTTGGAATATCCTGTCTGTACGGATTACGCATGACCTGGTTCCATTCTTTATTATTCTGTTGGAATAACCTGTCTATGTGGATTATCGCATGCATGGTGAATGATTCTTTGTATTCATTCCATATTAAATCTGTTGAAATGATCTGTATACGTGGATTACCACATAGCGGGTGAAAATCCATTTGCAGTTTCGTATATTCTATTATACTCGTATGAGATATCATTTCTTTTTACTCGTCATGGAATATAATTTTTTTTGGTATTTTTCTTTTACAAGTTACTATTCATGGGTTACCATTCACCCGGTTACTATTCACTCTAGTATTATTCACTCGGGTATTCAGTGCACTTTTCTTGTCGGAGTACTATTCACGAGTTACTATTCATGAGTTACTATTCACCCGATTACTATTCACTCTAGTATCAATCACTCGGGTATTTGGGGTACTTTTAATGTCGGAGTACTATTCACGGGGTACTATTCCTAAAGTACTATTCACGGGGTACTATTCCTAAAGTACTATTCACGGGGTACTATTTACCCGAAAAATATATTTCTTTTCTGTCCAAATTATTTTTGGTACATGAATATTATTCTTGAATTTTACTCTACAAAGCAGTATCATGTTGATAATTTGGATATTTTTAAACTCTGGATAAATTTAAAGTCTTTAATATTTATCCTTGATTTCGTTGGATTTGATTTCATTTGATTATTGCTTATATTATTGTCATCATCCTTATGCTTATATTGTGATGAAAGTCATCTTTGGCTTACGTACATAGATGGTCTTGGTATGATTATGACCAGGGATTATTCGGTATAATTATGACCGTAATGTAACGAATGATGTGGTAAAAGTCCTTATTGGCATTTAGTTCATTGATGGACAGTTGTTGGTATGATTATGACCAGGGATTATTCGGTATAATCATGACCATTGATGATTACATGAATATCCTTGGCCGTGGTGCAGGGATGATTCGATTTTATTTATTAAGCTGAGTCTTAGCGATAAAGTTGATGAAAAACTTTTTAAATCATAGAAGATAGTAGATTTTATGCTCTACTTGACTCTTCAATGGATTGCTTATTCCGCTGTAGTTGTTGATCTAAAACTTGTTGTCTATTGTATTCTATCAGTTGTTATACTGTTGAAGGCTAAGGATAATTTATTCTGCATTATCTTAGTCATAATATTTATTACTGGGCTAGTTGAGCTCACCCTTTCTTTCACTGTTCTCTTTAGGAAATGAGAATATAGCTGGGACGAGTCAGGGAATGGCTTGACGGTCCAGATGGTTGTTTTAGTAGTCCTCACTATTCTACGGAATAATGTGATAATAATTATAATGAGGACTCCGTTGGGTGTGGATATTGTCTAGATGACAATATTTTTGTTTAAACTCTCAGCTATGTTTTGTCGTATTTTACACGACTATTGTATAATTAAGTTGTATTTGAATTTATGTACCATGTATCTGGCGACTCAAGATGAGTGATGTATACCTGTTTTGGGGGCGTCACATCTTCTATGAATTAAAAGTATATTATCAATATTTTATCGCTGAGACTCAGCTTAATATATAATCCACATCATCGAATCATCCTTGCACTACGGCTAAGGATATTCATTAGTATCACGACCACGAATTATCCATGCACTACGGGCCAAGGATATTCGTGTTTTCACTAATGGTCATGATTATACCGAATAATTCCTGGTCATAATCATACCAACAACTGTCCATCAATGCACTACGGCCAATGAGGACTTTTACCACATCATTTGTAACATTACGGGTCATGATTATACCGAATGATCCCTGGTCATAATCATACCAATCAACAGTCCATCTATGCACGTAAGCCAAAGATATATAACTGTAAAACCAATAATCAACAGTCCATCTTTACACGTAAGCTAAAGATATACAATGTGAGATCCTAAATTTTATGAAATAAAAGTATTCAATTTTTCTATTTTGGTAAATAGTTAAATTGATAAAAGTTTAAAGTTAAGGGTCATATTTGAAAAAATTTCAAAGTAAGCAAGTTGTCATAAAATAACCGGTAGTAAAAGAACAGTAATACGCGTGGTTGCATGTAGAACACGGTATTGATTATTGATGCTTATGTGATAAGTCACTCAGTTATATTCAATTATTGCTACAATAATTGCTGCATCATATCTCTCATATTATTAATTCAATTATTATCACAGTATCATCTGCATAATATGCTATATATTATTAAATCAATAATTGAGACGACAAAGTTATTCATATTATTATTTGCAATATTGACAATGTCTAGAAGTTCTGTCAAGGAGAGGTTTGGTCACCTAATTGCGGGCCAATAAGGAGAAATCCTTATCGGAAAGTCCCATCTTTCCTGGGAATGACCTGGTTGTTAAATATTGTGAGTTATAATATTAATGATGAATGTTATTAAAAATCGAAGTTGAGTTCGGAGTTGAATTTGGAGAAGCGGACGTGATATTTGAGTCTAGAACGATGAAATTAGTAGAAATAGATTATAAACACAAATTTTGATGGGGTTGACTTTTTGGTCAAAAAAGTCAACAGTTGACTTTTTCGGAAAAATAATCAAACTTCAAAATTTCAAAAATGAAATTTTTGAGAAAAATATTTCCATTGTGTTGGGATTGTTAGTGTTAGTGGAAATCGGCATTTATTTCGATAATAATTGATGTCTGGAGGTTATATTGACCAATCGGGTAATTAATCGAATAAATGAGCAATTAATTGCTATTAATTCACATGATTATAACTATTTTTTCACATATGTGTACTATTGATTCACATTCATATACTATTAGGGGAGGTGGTGCAAGATTGATAATACTTGTTTGACTAAGTTAAAAATGGAGGTACTATATTGTAATTCGTATTTTCACATGATTATAACTATTAAGTCACATGAATGAACTATTAATTCACATGATTTACTATTAGGGGAGGTGGTGCAAGTTTGATAATACTTGCAGGACTAAATTAAAAATGAAAGAAAAGTTAAAGGTATTGTACTGTAATATTTCGAGCCCCAAAACGTGCAATTATTGAAACTATATTTTTCTATAAATAGAAGCTCATTCTTCCTTCATTTCTCACCAATTCACTAAAGCTATAGAGCAATTATTATAGAGAGAAATTATAGAGAAAAAGAAGAAGAGAAGTCTGCTACCTTACTATTCCAGTATCTAGTTTTCTTCTAAGGTAAGGAATATTGTTATTATAGTAAGGGGTATTATTCTTTCGTATTCATGAAGAGAGTTATTTTCTTTCAATACTTGTAAGGGTTGTTATTTCATCTTTATTATTATGTTGGAATAACTTGTCTGTGTGAAGTACCGCATACATGGTGAAATTCTTCTATTATTCCATTCTTTATTATTCTGTTGGAATAACCTGTCTGTGCGGTTTATCGCATACCTGGTGATTTCTGTTGTTATTCCATTGTTTATTATTCTGTTGGAATATCCTGTCTGTGCGGATTATGCATGACCTAGTTCCATTCTTTATTATTTTGTTGGAATAACCCGTGTGTGCGGTCTATCGCATGCCTGATGATTTCTGTTGTTATTCCATTCTTTATTATTCTGTTGGAATATCATGTCTGTGCGGATTACGTATGACCTGGTTCCATTCTTTATTATTTTGTTGGAATAACCTGTCTGTGCGGTCTATCGCATGTCTGGTGATTTCTGTTGTTATTCCATTCTTTATTATTCTGTTGGAATATCCTATCTGTGCGGATTACGCATGACCTGGTTCCATTCTTTATTATTCTGTTCGAATATCCTGTCTGTGAGGATTACGCATGACCTGGTTCCATTCTTTATTATTCAGTTGGAATATCCTGTTTGTGCGGATTACGCATGACCTGGTTCCATTCTTTATTATTCTGTTGAGAATAACCTGTCTGTGCGGTCTATCGCATGCATGGTGAATTCTTCTGTTATTTCATTCCTTATTATTCTGTTGGAATAACATGTCTATGTGGATTACCGCATGCATTGTGAATGATCCTTTGTATTCATTCCTTATTAAATTGTGGAAATGATCTGTTTACGTGGATTACCGCATGGCGGGTTAAAATCCATTTGCAGTTTCGTAATTTTTCGGACATTCAAAAATTCTGGAAAAATTTGGGAGGATATTATGATAAGTTTTCTAACATCTCTATGTGGAATCACTAGAAGAGGAGTTGTAGATTTTTATATGGACTATTTTTAACAAAGCACGAAAAAGTGAAAAAGAAGAAAAAGCTACTACCCAAAATTTTGTAAGGGCTGTTTCGGCCACTTAATTTGTGATAAAAATTCTGGCCTTTTGGGACATGAAAATATATGGTATAAAGTACCTCCTGTCCAAAAATGAGCTCATTCCGATTTAAAATGAGCAAGTTATGACTATTTCAATATTTAGGTTTTTCTGACGAAAATTGCTATAATCGAAGTTCTATATCTCCGATGATCATGAAATATAAACTGAAAGCTCACTTTAACATGTGTAAGATCCTGCCAAGATTTGGGAATTTCTGGAGTTAAACTTTAGGTAGCTAATTTCTTAAGGAATTAATTAGAAATTGATTTTTGAAAAATACTTAAGGGAGATAAAAAATTAAAAAAAAATACTTGTTGTGTATGAAATATATGTATATATGTTTGGACAAAGGATAGAAAAATAATAATTTGATTTGGTAATTTTTCATGAAAATGGTTTAGTTACGAACATGAGTTAAATATGTTATGTGAAGTTAAAAAATTGGTAAATAGGATTTTATGGCTTGAAAATCATATATAAGGTATATGCATATTTTTGATGAAGGATTTGATCATTGATGATGAAATCTTATGAGTATGGCATTTTTGAATGATTAAATGCATTATTTGGTAAAGTGTAAACAATTAAAATAAATTGTTTATAAGTTTATGAAATGATTAAAATATTGTTATAATATTAATGATATTAGATTATGAGATTATTAAGTGATTGATAACATTGGGATATTCTTGAACCCTGGATAAATTATATTATAAATGTTTAATATTTATTCTTTATCTCATTTGATTGATTCTTTATATCATTGTCATGATCCTCATCCTTATATTGTGTTGAAAGTCATATGTGACTTATGTGCATAGATGGACTTGGTATGATTATGACCAGGGATTATTCGGTATAATCATGACCGTAATGTTACAAATAATGTGGTAAAAGTCATCTTTGGGCCGTAGTGCATAGATGGACTTGGTAAGATTATGACCAGGGATTATTCAGTATAATCATGATCGTAATTGAAAACACGAATATCCTTGGCCCGTAGTGCAAAGATAATTCGTGGTCGTAATACTAATGAATATCATTGGCTGTAGTACAGGGATGATTCGATGATGTGGATGAATTATTAAGATGAGTCTCAGCGATGACATATTGATAATACACTTTTAATTCGTAGAAGATAGTAGATATCATGCTCTACTTGACTCTTCTATAATATAGTTGTATGTCTTTGGCCTGTAGAGCAAAGATGAATTGTTAATGAATATCTTTGGCCTGTAGTGCAAAGATTAATTTATTAGTATGATTATGAACAAGAATTGTGATTTGGTATAACCATGATTTTTGATGTTTCAGGAAGAGACAAGGGATGAAAATTATCTTCGTCCTGGGTGCGAAGAGGAATTTAGAATCACAATTATGATTATGAGTTATTCATATGATTGTGGACAGGAATTGTTGATTCATGTTACAGGGATAAAACATTATTGGTGGACTTTTAACATGGAGAAGATAATAGACCTGATGGTCTATTTGACTCTTCTAATGGATTGCTCGTTCCGCTACAACTATGGTTGAAAAGTTTTATCATCTACCATATGTTCTAAATCTCTGATTTATTACTGATGAAGGCTATTGATGATGTAAATTATCTTTAGTCGTGATATTCTTTACTGGGCTAGTTGTGCTCATCCTTTTGCTTCACAATTCCTTTCAGGTAATAAGAGTGTAGCTGGGTCGAGCGGGGGTAACAGGAGAATAGAACGGTGGTCTATAGCTGTTGAGGTTCTCCCTAAATAGTATGGAAATAATTTTATTGAGAACTTTAGATAAGTGTGTCGTATTTTATATGTCATTTGATATTTAATTTTGGTGAACCGAATAGGGTGAGGTGAACCCAACTTTGGAAGGGTGTTTTGCCACTATCATACAAGATGTCTAATGACATACAACCTCGTGTTATCATAAGGCAGGGTTTTGCACATCCACTTGCTGAGTATATCTACGAGCACTACCTATATAATCTTGGAGTTTATTTGAAATATAATTCTCACTTGGAGACAACAGAGATAATTATATGTCAAGAGAAGACTCACCATTAGAAAGAAGATGAAAGCAATCTTCTTGTTTTTCTTTGGAGACTATTGGGTCAACCAAGGATAATTTGGTGGACATATGATATCTATCATAACCTAGACGCATGGCCTCCCATGTACGAAGGTTTCCTTGAGCACTTACCAAAGATTTTAATTTCTAAAAATAGTTATTGACTGTACTTTTATGTAAGGTACCATTGTAAGGTTGTGGTCAAGGCACTATGAGAGTTACATACATTTGTATTAAAACTCACGGTTTAACTGTGGTCGTATTCTGCACGACAGTTCAACAGTTGTATAAATGAAGTTTGTATTTGATTTTTATAGTATGATATCTGGCGACTCAGAATGGGTCGTGTGGATCTATTTTGGGGGCGTCACATACAACTGTAAAACAAATAATCAATAATCCATCTTTGCACTACGGGCCAAAGATGACTTTCAATATAAGCATGAGAATGATAACAATGATATAAAGATTCAATCAAATGAGACCAAGGATAAATATTAAAGACTTTAAATTTTTCCAAAGTTTAAAAATGTCCAAATTATCAACACAATACTGCTTTGTGGAGTAAAACTCAAAAATAATATCCATGTATCAAAAATAATTTGTACATAAAAGAAATAAATTTTTTGGTGAATAGTACCCCGTGAATAGTACCCTGTGAACATCACTTCAGGAATAGTACCCCGTAAATAGTACCACGACATGAAAAGTGCCCCAAATACCCGAGTGAATAATACTAGAGTGAATAGTAATCATGTGAATAGTAACTCATGAATAGTACCCCGGCATGAAAAGTGCCCCAACTACCCGAGCGAATAATACTAGAGTGAATAGTAATTGGATGAATAGTAACCCGTGAATAGTAACTCGTGAATAGTAACCCGGCATGAAAAGTGCCCCGAATACCCGAGTGAATAATATTATAGTGAATAGTAACGGGGTGAATAGTAACCCATGAATAGTACCCCGGATGAAAATATTGATATTTAATAAAAAAAGTTTAGATTAATATTTCAATAAAACGATACTGGATGAAGCGCAAAACTCAAGGATATTCCAATAATTTTAGGTATTATATAAATAATACTTACCATAGTAAGTTTAGATTTAAGAATATGAAAAGAAATAACATATTAAACTGCAAATGAATTTTCACTTGTCATACGGTACGTAATCCGTGTAGACAGGTTATTCCGACATATTAAAGGATGAATACGAAAAATAGTATTCCTTATGAATACGAAAGAAATAACACCCCTTACGAATAAATAATATCCCTTACGAATAGAAAAGAAATAATGTCTCTTACTTTAGTAGAAGACCGGATACTGCAATAGTGAAGTAACAGAATACTCTTCTTCTTCCTCTCTATAGTTTCTCTCTCTATAGCTTCTCTTGTGAATCTCAGTGAATTGGTGAGAATGAAATAAGAATTAAGCTTCTATTTATAGGAGAATGGACTAAATAGTAACTAATTCATGAACGATCTAGATTGATTTACTATTAGAACAGACGGTCCAGATTGATTACTTTTAAAACCACCATCAACGGTCCAGATTGATTTACTATTAAAACCACCATCGACGGTCCAGATTGATTTACTATTAAAATCACCATCGATGATCCAGATTGATTTACTATTAAAACCACCACCAACGGTCCAGATTGATTTAACTTATTACATTTTGGTACCCCTAAAGTTTTCCAAGTTTGCATTATTCCCCTCTAACTTTTGCGATTCACTTATCTTCAATAAACACATTCTTAATACTTTAACAATTATTCATCATTAATATTATAACTCATAATATTTAACAACCAGGCCATTCCTAGGAAAGAGGGAGCTTTCCGATAAGGAGTTCTCCTTATTGGCGCGCAATTAGGTGACCAAACCTCTCCTTGACAGAACTTCTAGACATTGTCAATATTGCAAATAATAATATGAATAACTTTGTCGTCACAATTATTGATTTGATAATATAAAATATTATGCAGATGATACTGTGACAATAATTGAATCAAATAACGTGAGATACTATGCAACAATTACTATAGAAATAATTGAGTAAACTGAATGACTTCTCACGTAAGCATCAATAATCAATACCGTGTGCTACTATTCAACCACGTGTATTACTGTACTTTTACTACTGGGTAGTTCAACAGTTTTAACGGTAAAACTTTCGTCGTTATTTTTATAAAAAGATATTTCTGTCGTTTTCTAACTACTACAATACTTTCGTTGTGGGGTCCACCAATGATTGTACCGTCGTACGAATATTCCCTGTTAAAACGAATATTCCCCGACCAATCGAATATTCCCCGACACAACGAATATTTTATATCAACTTGCTTACTTTGCAAAATTTTTAAATATCACCATTAACTTTAACCTTTTATCAATTTAACCATTTAATAAATAAAATAATAATTATAAGAAAATTGAATACTTTCATTTCATAAATTCGGGGTCTCACATTTCATATCTGATTTATCTGCCATACTTAACATTATTAATTAAGTTAAAATAATTAACTTAATAATCTGTACTAAAATTCATATAATAAAATAATTATTATATTTCTAAAAATCATTTCATATATTATTTAAATAATATAATAATTATATTTTCATGGAAAATAATTAATAAAAACATTTCTACTATAAAATTAATTATTATAAGAATATAATTTATAATAATCAATAATTCTAAAATAAAATTATTCATGTAATAAATATATTTTTATTTATCACAAAAATACATATACACATTGTCTTGGCACATATTCCCCATATTTATTTTAATAAATAAATAAAAAATTTATACGCAAAATTTTTGATTTATTTGTATAGAAAATATCGGCTTGTCACAATCCCATCCGTTGGTAATTCTAGCGGATGAAGAACATTGTTTTTAAATCCTAGTCATTGATAATTTTAATGAATGATAGAGATGGTATATGTCATTTTTTAATCCATAACAAATAGTTGTTAATAATTTTAATGGGGGATAGAGATGGTATATGTTACTTTTTAATTCATAACAAATACTACATTCATTCTTAAAAGGTTGTCGTTTAAGGTTTTGACACATGAATTAAGAAAGTCATTTAATACTACTACCTCCATTCCATAATAACTGTCTTTTTAGAAGAAAAAATTTATTCTAATTTATTTGTCGTTTACAACTTTTTAGGAGAATAAATTATTTATTTTCCTATATCACCCCTAATTTCTCTCATTGTCCAAAGAAATTTTCTCCATTGTATTAATAGTTTTCAACTTCACATAAAGGGGTAGTGATGAAATTTCATATAAATTTTAATTCTTAAATGATAGTATTAAATGAGTTTCTTAATTCATGTGCATGAAGCTAAAAAGACTATTATTATGGAATGGAGGTAGTATTATTTAATAATTAAAATTTGTTTGAAATTTCATCACTATCCCTTAAAAAATTGAAAATAATTAATACAAGAGAAAGAATTTTTTAAAAGAGAGAATGTAAGAATAATATAAAAAAAATAAATAATTTATTCTTCTAAAAAATTCTAAACAAATTTTTTTTCAATAAGCACCATCTTTTAGAAACTTGAGGGAGTAGCTGTTATGAATATAAATCATTACCCAATATATACACGGGAGGTTTATTTCGGTAATTAATAAGAAAATAAATCTCCATTGGGAAGTTTATTTATTTATACTAAACAGTCAGTAAGAAAGGAATGCTCTTAAAATGCTGCGCTGCGGTCAAAACCTTATGCGTAGAGCTTCTTCTTCCCCACTATCTTCTACACTGAAAACCCTAGAAAACGATATCTCCATCCCTGAGATCGAACCTGTTCGCCGGCGGTTCTACATCACTGGTTCACCCTCGTCCAGCCCGAGCTTGTCAATATGGAGGAGGAAGAAAGAAATGGGAAAAGAGGGGCTGATTATAGCCAAAGAACTCAAGCGGCTGCAGTCCAACCCGGTCCGGTTCGATCGGTTCATGAAATCCCACGTCTCTCGCCTCCTCAAGTCTGATCTTGTAGCCGTGCTCGCCGAGTTCCAGAGGCAAGACCTTGTATTCCTTTCAATGAAGGTTCGTCATTTTTTCAGTTAATTCCTTGTTTGGTTACTGAGAAATTGTAGAAAAAACAAATTTTCAGCTTAATTCCTTGTTCGGTTACTGAGAAATTGTAGAAAACAATTTATTTTAGTAGTCTTTGGTGTTTTACAATTGGGTTTTGTATAATGTGTTACATGGGCTGTTTTTACGAATTGGGAAATGCTTTATGCTCTTAAATTGTGTGTTCAATTGTGGATTTGTCTTTTGGAAATCAATTGTATAGTGAGGTCCAATTATTTTTGTTAAATTTAAGAAAGGTGTTATGGGCTACTTTATTTTTGATGTAAAATTGCATTATGTGCTTACAGGATAGGGAGTGTCAGTTAAGGTGTATTCTTGCTTCCCTACAACTTGGAGGTTATTAAATATATTTTTTTCCTGATGTTTGGTGACGCATGGGTTCCCCCTCCTACTTGGAGAGGTTGCTATTAATTTCTAGTAGTTTTTAAGTTTTGGAGGGGTTATGATCCTTTAAAGATTAGACATTCTTTTTTGGTGTGGGTGTTTTACGATCAAATGGGGTATTTGGAAGTAGAAAAATGGTAAAATCTTTAATGTAGTGTCTGGGAGTTTTGTAGTTGTGGAAAAGAAAAGAAAAGAAAAGAAAATTAAAGAAGAGACGGGAAGAGAAGAGAAAGTTTTACTCTTTTTTTCTCTAGCTTTCTTCTCAAAAGTGAGAAGAATTTTTTTGACTCAAAATGTACTAGCTTTCGGTCACTTTTTTTCTTTTCTCTCCTAACTAAACTCCAAGACACCACTTTCCTTAGCTTTCTTTTGTTTTCTCTTCTACTAAAAAACTCCAAGACACCCCCTTCTCTTTATTTTCCTTCACTTTCTTTTCATTTCTCTCCAAATTAAAACTCCAAGACAGGGAGTTAGTGTTTATTTTCTTTCCTTTCATTCATTGGAGATAAAGTGTATATTCTTGTTTTAATTTCAATATTTTCTTTGAGACCTTCCAAAAGTTGCTATTTATGATATCCATAGCAATCAGAGGGATGCCCATTATTGAGAACTTTGGAGATCCTTTTGTTCTCAAGCCTTTGCTTTTCTTGTTTGCTACGTAATACATTTTTCTTTCAACTTAATTATAATATAATTACTCATGGAAGCTAAAGTTTTTGTTTTCAATAGTTAAGTTTTGACCCAACTATGGGGATTGGAACCAGCTACCTTGAGCTTATTCCTCAAGGCCTCTTCCATTCCTTTGGGGTTCTAATTCTATTGGTAAAACTTTGAATCTTCTTTACGGTGTTTTGCATGTTAGTACTTTAATTATTTCTTCAATCCAAAAAGGCCATAAATTCAATCAAACTGATACTTGTTTTAGAATGTTCTCAAGTCTAGAGATCTGTGGTTGCATTTAGAAACTAGCATGTGATTTTATGGTTATGGATCTTAAAGCTGCATCTTTCAATACCTAGTTGTTTGTAATCCTTAGGCTTTTGAGCTTTTAGTCACTTGATTGAATGCTACAAAACAATCATGGAAGTTGAATTTCAAATTTGACTGACTGGTACTTGTTTAATGAGCATATGAGTAATCCATACTCAAAGTTGTTCTGTGAAGCCGAAAAAGAAAGTTAGAATGTACTGTTGATAAATGTCTACTTTTTTGAAGTTCAGCTGCTACTTTTTTTTTTAGAGATGATGGTCAAAAATTAAGGTTAATTGGACTTTTCAAAAATAAGAAAATTAATGGTAATAAGAAAAATCAGACTATTTAGTTTAGATGTTGATTATGATTGATTGGTGTTAGTCGGGGTTCATTTCAGAACACATATCGGATTTATTCATGACGATTGCATTTAGAAACTACCATGTGATTTTACTATGGGCCTTAAATCTTCATCTTTGAATCTATATTTGTTTGAAATCCTTTGCTAAAACACAATCATGAAAGTAGAATTTCATCTTTAACCAACTAGTTCTTGTTAATGAACATGTGAGTAATCATTCAAAGGTGTTTATGAAATGATAAAGCTAGCTGTGAAGCTGAAAAAGAAAGTGAGAAAGTACTGTTGATAAAATGATTACACCTTTTAAAGTTCATTTACTAAATTTATTTTAGAGATGATGGTAAAAAAGCTGCAAGTCTGCAATTTGTCACCAAGAAGAGGACCTCATAAATAAATAACAATGCCCGTTCATATATATATATATATATATATATATGTGTGTGTGTGTGTGTGTGTGTGTGTGTATTCGTAATTGCTAAAACAATATCTGTTAGAAAAGTAGCTGTTGGAAAGTCATGTTAATTGTTAACTAGCTGCTGACTAGCCCTTAGATAATAAATTGTATACTTTTCTGGTGCGACACTACATTAAAAACACACCTTTATAAATCTCTACAGTTCCCAACTATGAGAGCCAACCAGTTTGTTTGCCCCTCGCTCAGTCCCTCCCCTCCCCTCCCCTCCCCTCACCTCAGCTCAGCAGCCATCTCTCTCTCTCTCTCTCTCTCTCTTGCTCAGAGGTATTAGGAGAGCTCTTCATATCTGCTTTATCCTATAATCTTGTCTCTCTTTTGCATGGTTATGTATCCTTGGAATGGCTCAACGTGATTAGATTAAAAAAGGCATGTTAATTTATTGGTTCTTTACTGCTTTTTCGAGCACGGTGTACTCAGTTTATAAAATATCATCTCTCTGTGATTAAACAATTGCACAAGTTACATGATTTCTCCTATTTATCTTCGTTTTACTTTAGAAAGCAAAAGATACATGCTTGTGCACAAAGTATACAAAATGTGTTTACTGTTTGACATAAATCTTTTATCGTACAGTTATATGATGTGGTGCGTAAAGAGATATGGTATCGGCCAGATATGTTCTTTTATAGGGATATGCTTATGATGCTTGCGAGGAACAAAAAGGTCGATGAAGTGAAGAGGGTTTGGGAAGATCTGAAGCAAGAAGAAGTTCACTTCGATCAACATACCTTTGGTGACATCATCAGAGTCTTCTTAGATAGTGGATTGCCTTCGGAGGCAATGGACATATATGATGAAATGAGACAATCTCCGGACCCCCCACTATCTTTGCCTTATCGAGTCATGCTAAAAGGTTTCCTTCCATTTCCAGAATTGCGGGATAAGGTGAAAGACGACTTCTTGGAACTATTCCCAAACATGGTCATTTATGATCCACCAGAAGACCTTTTCGAAGATCAGCAATGGAGTAAGGACAATGAAGATGATTAATGGGTTGTTATGAGCTGACCGAAAATCTCTTCAGTTCCCAAGTAAGGTAGGCAGCCATGGCAACGAGTAGAATGGATCTATTATTCAGTTGAAGTCATTCACTGCTGAACTTGAGGAATGCTTAAGCCTTAAGTTGACAAAGAATTTTGGGGGCTTGTAGATTCCAATGGCTTCTTCTATGTGTTACATGTTGCAGAAAATTGTGACATTTATTTTTAGCATTTTTGTGTATTATAATTAATATGATAGAAAATTTGTGTGTATTTATTTTTATTATTTGTATTATTATAATTAATATGTCCATCCTTTTTTGATTTTGTTCCGTCTTATCATGTATGCTATTAGAATGTGCTGGACAATTGTTAACTATATATTTTTTCTGGCACAGTTCTACACTTGCTGGGTATAATGTACTTGCATAATAGCAACAGAATCTTATATTTATTGAATTTCCTCAGATTTTCTGGCATGCACATACATTTTTTTATTTTTATTAATTTCGAATTAGCATACTATTAAATATGGTTGTCGCGTAATTATTAATTTCTTTAAAATTTTATTTTGGTGTTTACAGTATTTTCATAAAGATTTTTCAATACTAGTGTCATAGTGGATAAGCTCTATGTTGTTGTAGTTTATGAAGATTTTTAATATTTCTGGATGATTGCTCTTGAGATTAGTTGCTCAACTAGATACAAACTCGCGCGTTGCGGCGGGATTATTTATTTTTTAAAATAATAAATGTATACGTACAATTAATAAATTAAAATATACTAAAAAAATAAATTAATATGTTATGATCAAATTTTACATAGAAAAACAAATAAATATACATTATAAGAGTAGTGGTGAGAGTTTATCGGTCTGTGCATTACACTATAAGTATGTGACTATTGTTTTTAGGTCAGTGAGCTCAACTTGTGAATATTATAAATTAGTGATTTTTTTTAGGATATAATTAAGTAGTGATTTAGGGGATTAATAGATAACAATGAAATTACAAAGGATAATATCATAATTAAATTAAAAAGGATAATATTAAAATAGTTGATATAAATCTAAAATCTGTTTAGATTTATAGTAGTGATTTACTGGATTATAATCAATAAATTAAGAGATAACAATTAAATTATAAAGGATAATATCATAATTAAATTACAAAGGATAATACCAAAATAGTTGATATAAATCTAAAAACTGTTTAGATTTATAGTAGTGATTTAGGGAATTATAATCAATAAATTAAGAGAGAACAATTAAATTACTAATGATAATTTCATAATTAAATTACAAAGGATAATATCAAAATAATTGATATAAATCTAAAAACGGTTTAGATTTCTAGTAGTTACTTAGGGGATTATAATTAATAAATTAAGGATAATATAAAAATTAATAAGAATAATATCACAACAGTTGATATATTTAAATTATAAAGGATAATTAAAACTTTAATAATAATCCCGTCTTTGGTGTATTTGATGGGCATGGCCTATTTGGAGGGCAATGTTCAAATTTCGTGAAGAATAGGTTGGTTGAAAATATGTCAAAGGACCCTGCATTGTTGGAAGATCCTATTAAAGCTTATAATTCTGCTTTTTTAGCAACAAATAAAGAACTTCACAATAGTGAAATAGACGATTCCATGAGTGGTACAATTGCGATTACTGTTCTTGTTGTCGGTGATATGATTTATGTGGCCAATGTGGGCGATTCAATAGCCGTGATTGCTGAAAAGAAAGGGAATCAAATTCTTGCCGAAGATCTATCGCCTAACTAGACACCATTTACTCATGTTAGATATCCATTAGTTTCACTCGCAGGATTGATACTACATCTAGATTAGCTGCTACCAATTGATATGAAAACAGTATTACATCATATTGAATGCGAGTGTATTCTCATATTCTGTCAACTTGAGAATTGATTAAGGGAAAATGATCTTTAAGATTACATTGTCGTGCTACTTTGTTTTATTTTTTTAAAATGAAGGTCTATCCAGACATCAAATTTTTTTAAGTACAGAAGAGTGTTCCATAGTTGTCACTTCGGCATTATTAGTGCACCCAATGTATAACCTCCATAATGTTAATTAAGTAATAATATGATATAAAATTATTAATATAAATAATAAAATGCTAAAAAACTATACTAATAAAATTTTAAATTGAAATTATTAATACCCTTCTATATTTAAATAATTTTTCAAAATTATTACATATAAACAAACAGAAGAATAATTAAATCAACTATTACATATCTAAACTTTGTAGCAATTTAATGAAATAAAATCGTTATATATACATGGGAATTTTTTTTTATAGAGAGTATTGACAATCCAATCTAGTAAATAATTTTATATTAAAGTTGTAAAATAATGGCATAGTACTACCTCCATTTTTCAAAAAAGCAATTCTTATCTTTTATCATAATAAACTTATACAAATTTATAACAATAATTGTGGTGTGAATTAACTTAAAATTTGGAAAACAATTTTACTCATTTAAACAGAAAAGTTTACAAAAATACTATGTTAATTAAAATTAAATAATTTTTTATTAATTTTTAAATTTTATAATTTAATAAATTAAATAAGATAAAATTCTTTATGTATTCAAAAAAAAATTTCCACTAAAATATTATTGAATAAATAAAGCATAGCGAAAAAGAAAGCATGAAAAAGATCCAAAAGATAACCTTATATAGAATGAAACCATACCTTCAGAATCCGATTCCATCAAAAAAATGTTTTACATAATACTTGAACTAATTTAAAGGTAAGATGTACTTTCATGATATATGTACAAGTCCTCTTCATGATTCCTATTAATCATCATATTAAAGCATTTACCTGCCCAGTGAACATTTCATACAAGAATTTGCAGATGATACATGATACATATGGTAATACCTCTTAAAACTACTATTTGCAGATGCAAATATACTGACCTGTAAGAGCTGAACGGATTGCTGAAATGAAATCCTATATATAAGGTGAAACTATATCTATACTTGGTATTGAAACTACAAGAATCCCCTTTTCATCCCATGTATTCTTTCCTAGTGGATCAAATGGTTATGTTGCTATTTTTAAAAACACAATATTTAAAAAACAGTAAATCAGAGTGAATCCAAGGCTTTAACTTCACCCTTCAGTAAATAGGCATTGCTTTGTCAAAGTTCATGTAACAAAGTTTTCTGGAGTGGTGATTTAAAATTTTTGAAAGCTAATAATAATTCTCAAGGGGATTTCCAACTTAGAACTAAGTGCTGGGAAGTAATTACATATATATGTGAATGTGCAGCATGACAGCATCAGTGGAAATATATATATATATATATATATATATATATATATATATATATATATATATATATATATATATATATATATATATACTGTACAAGTCTTGATAAACAGCAGAGACCTTTAAGCAACATTTATAGTACTTGTCTTCTATTAATATCTTAAATCAGGGGGAAACCACTAATATAAGGCAATACTGCAATAGTAATAAAAATGAGATGTACATCTAGGATATTTTCGACACCTAGATTGAAACATCCTAGATTACAAAGTACATCTCAACCAAGATAAAACTTGGGGTCATAAGAGAGAATGCAGCCAGCTTTCCTAGCAACTTCCATTGCAGCAAGATGAGTTGATGTACATGGTTCCTCAATCAAACTGATTGAACCATAGTGAAATATGCTAGCCTGCATGAGTAATAACCAAAGCACTTAAATAATCAATTACAGCCCTCATCCATAAACACTGCCCATAACACACAAGAATCCAAGTATGATATATATCAAAATAAATGTTTTATAAATTAGATTAAACAAACAAAAACACATTTATGTTTCAGAATCCAGTAAAAGTAGATTTAAAGTTTATTAAAACGGAAATGGCCATATGCTAGCTGGCTTTTCCTGAGAAATGAAGAGAAATCATTGCAGAGGCTGGAAGTAAAATATCCACTGGGTTGTAATCTACTTCTTCTTGATTACTGAATTTCATGTTCTTGGAGTGTAAAGAATGATATCTACTTGAGGATACTACAAATCTAAACGATTGAACCTATTTCCTTAGAAATTGCTTCCAAGTACACCTTAGGTTTACCTTCTTAATTAGGTTTTTATCAAGTTCTGATTCTGTCAGAAGCATATCAGCACTTGGATTGCGGAAAAACATGAATTCACGCTCGCCATCAGCTCTCAGTGTAACAAATGCCAGTGCAGTTCTTGCATGACTGTCAAAACGCATGCCAGAGTTATCGACATTGTTTTCTTTCTGAACATCAGCTAGCATGCGACCAAATTCATCTTCTCCCACCTGAGATGCAATAGATGAATCCTTGGGTAGAATTACTTTCACATAAACCAGTGGAACAAATGAAGGCAAAAAAACAAAGAAAGTCCTGTAGGTTCTGCGCAAGACTAAAATGGAAAAGTCATGTAAGAGAAGATGACAAGAAGATTCGAAATGATGGAAAATAAATATCGAGAAGCATACAGAATGCATACTCAAGCTGCACAAAAAAACAGAGCAAGCTGTAGGAGCTATATCAGAAAAAGTGAGTGTTTTAGTATTGTGTACAAAGCATACATGTAAATTGACCAGTATGCATACTAAATTCTAGAACTTTGAAATTCATTCAATTTGTATTATTGCTCAGAACTGAGCCTTATTCGGAATATAGAGTAATAGTAGACCAGATCACTACTTTAAGAAAGTTAAAATTAAATCATATGGCAGTGAACAAACCACTATTTAAAAGTAATTAACTATTGTATTACATCATAATGATACAATAGGATGGACTTTCAAATGATCACCCAATATATGTTTTTCCATAACCATCCCTGCCACAGAATATAGTGCACAGTTTTACATAAACATGCATTTCTGATGGGTGTAACCAAACTCCTGAAGCCCTTAACTATAATTGAAGAAAACAAATCTAATTAATGACATTTATAGAGATCATTAACGTGGGAAATTTTATAGGCAACATTTGACATTTCCACGTGAAATTAATGAAGATCTTATTACTGTGATCTGACTTCTGATGAAATTAATGAAGATCATAAATATAAACAGTTTTGATGTTATAGTACTTGAAAGTTTGTCATATAATCTGACAGTATTAGGAAGATTGTGCATGAAATTGTTGATCCGTAATCAGTGATTAATTGGTTGGAACATGGTGGAGTAATAAATTTGATAGAAACGTAATTCATACATTTTGTTATCCCTAATTTTGTCCTTTTAATTATATTAGTTTATTAAATTAATATGTTTTATTTTATATTGTAGGATTTAATATTTATTGCAATAAAGTCAAAATCTTGGTGATCAAGCAATATTTAATGCTCTTATTCATATAAGAAATGTCCAAGAAGAATCCTACAAGGAGAAGGAAAGAGGTGGAACAATCTTAGTGTGCAATTCAAATCCAACAAGAGAAAGAAAAGTCTATCTAGAATATCTTTTTGAAGTTGATTGCTACTAGGAAGTTGAATTCTACATGGAAAGGGAATGATCAAAGTGTCCAAGTTCAATGAATCTAAATTAGGGTTCAAAGTTATTTTCCCTATAAATAGGCCTCTTGTTTGAGAGAAAAAGGCACCACTTGTTATTTTCTTTTTCTCAGTTTTTCACTAGTGTAGGAGGGAGTAAGATATTTAGAGTTTGTCGTTTCTCTTATTCCAATCACGTGTGGAACATACTGTCAGGGAGTATTTGCAACTTTCTTTTATTTATATTATAGAAATTCTCTTTTTAATTATTGTTCTTATTTCATGCGAATAGTAGTACTAATATTATTTGTTTTTGTTTTTAATTCCATGGTTAGCTAAATTTCTAATACCTAGGATTATGATGAAACTAAATATTTCATAACTATATTTTCTTTCCGTTCCAAAATTAATGCCTAATTATTCTCACCTTCATATTTTCCTCCGCATAAATTGCATATGATTTTTATATTGATTGCGAGGTTTTGATAAGTTATAGTTAATCTGTGAATTTTTCATAACTTATGTTTGCCCATATTAATTATATGAATAATTATTTTTAAAGGGAAAGGGAAATAATTTGAGAATTGATTTAGAAAATAAGAAATTATTTATTATATTAATATTTGGTGGATTCTAATTCCTAGGTATATTTTCTCATTAATAGTTTCTGTCATTAATTAATAGTTTGCATAATTTAGTTAAAAAATCTTCTCCACCATTTTTATTTCTAATTTGCCTAAAATATTAATTAAGGATATATTAAAGAATTAATCTAGTCTCTGTGGGTTCGATCTGTACTTGCCAGTTCTTCAATTTGACACTGTGCACTTGCAGTTACATATTTTTATCACATCAAGTTTTTGGCGCTGTTGCCGGGGACTAGAATTAATTTTTATTTATTCTTTAATTTTTATTTATTCGAATTAGTTTTAACTCATTTTTTTTTTCAGGATTATTGAAGCGGATCGAAGAAGCGAAAAGATAAAGATTTTGTTGTTGTGCTTTCTTCGGTACTTCGTATCTCCATATTTTTTTAAAAAAAAAATAAAAATAAATAGTAGTTTAGTTTTTTTATATATATATATTTTTTATTTATTTGTCGCATTCATGTATTCACTCACGTAGAGCACATCCTGTTAGGTTTTATTTTTTATTTTTTATTTTTTGTCAAATATAAACTGTGGTGATTGCTGGAGGATTGAGGTACGTCAAAATTTCTCCTTCTTTCGTAATTCACATAGTTTTAGGATATTTTATTTGTTTATAGTTTTTTTTTTGTGCATTTTCATCTTTAATCTAACATTAAGGACACAACCTGAAACAAGATAAGGTGGGGATTTCATCACCCTTCCTTGGCCCACAAATAACCCAATTTACATTTTGCATGACCGTGACCTAATAAAATCAAGTAGACGTTGGCCCCTAGGACTCTCGAGCTCAATTAGGACAAGAAACTCCAAGAGGAGTCTGAATTTTAAATTAATCAAACTACTGGTGTCTAGGCAAGTGGTTCAAAAGGTATACGCCTAAAGATTGTGTGGTTATTCAATTAGTCACCGTTTCTACGGAGAGACTCCCGCCTTTCTTACACTTACCTGGCTAGTGGTGTGATTAATTTCGAATTTGGTGGACCTTGCGGTGTAACTTGGAACAGTTAGGAGCTGTCTAGATTTTATTTAGGTTGACCTTAGAAGTAAATTTTTTTTTGTTTTTTTTTGTTTATCTGCTTATTTGTTGAGTAGTGTATGCAAAAAATGTGGATTAGGGACAAAACATCACGATTAGTGAGAAAACTTGATTTTTCGGATTTCACTTTAAAATATCTCACTTTAACAAAAATGGAGGATGCCCAAACTGTTTCTTTAAGGGATCGATGTTATCCTTCCCGCTCTGCCCAACCTTCATGTATTAGTCTACCACCGGTAACTGGTAATAATTTTGAACTTAAGCCACATTTTATAAATATGTTACCTAAGTTTACGGGGATAGAAGATGCATATTTATTTATTCAGAAATTTGAGGAAGTTTGTGCCTTAATGAAAATTCAACAACTGTCTGATGACTCAATTAGGCTAAGATTTATAACATTTGCTTTAAAAGATAATGCAAAAAAATGGTTATATAGCCTACCAAATAATTCCATATCAACCTGGGAGGGATTTGTTGTTACATTTCTAAAAAAATATTTTCCAAATCATAAAACTGCTAAAATTCGGACTGCAATTCATCAATTTTGCCAACTTGAAAAAGAGTCCTTTTGGAAATATTTTGATAGATTTAAAAATTTGTTATCCCAGTGCCCACACCACGGAATTGAGAAATGGAGATTGTGTCAAATAGCTTACGAAGGTTTAGACTATCCCACTAAAACAATGTTAGAGTCAATGTGTCAAGGGGATTTTTTGAATAATGATGAGGAAAAAGCTTGGGAGTTTTTAGAAGACTTAGCAGAAAAAACCATGCAATGGAAAACCACCCGAGAGACCGATAAACCTAGTTCATCTAGGGGTGTTCATACAATTGACAATTCAATTGCTACAGAAGTTAAGTTGGCTGGTGTAATTAAAAGACTTGAAGATTTAGAAACTAGGGGATCACACGTGAATCAAGTCTTAACACCTACACCTTTGTGTCTAAAGTGTAATTCACCAAGCCATGCGATTGAGGAATGTCCTAGAGTCATAACCCAATTTGAAGAATATGAACAAGTCAATGCAATGTTTCAACGACCTAGGAATGACCCATTTGCACCCACTTATAATCCTGGTTGGAGGAATCATCCTAATTTTGCATGGAACCAAGGACCCTACCCAAATAATTCTTCAAATCAGGTCAATCAGTCTCTAAATCAATCTTTTCAACCTTACCAAAAGCCAAACCCTGGTTCATACCAAAATTCAAGTTCAACAACCCAATATGGTCCACCAGGTTTTTCTAATGAAAGTGAGAAGAGACTTAACGTTTTAGAGAAGAGCATAGAAACTTTAATGAAATCTCATAATAATTTCAATAATTTCATGCAAGGCACTAACAATTTCATGCAAAACACTACCCAAGCCATTTCTCGCTTAGAGATCCAAATGAGTCAATTGGCCACTGCAGTTAGTGAAAGAGAGAAGGGTAAACTTCCTAGTCAACCCGAGACCAATCAAAAATTTTCAGTCCCTACTCAAAAACCTTATCATGTTAATTCACTTGAAAACAACCAAGTCAATCATGTGAATTCTGTAATTTCTTTAGGGTCTGGAAATTATTTTAACAATCATGCTGGAATTGATAATGAAGAAGAGGAAAAATTAAATGTTGAATCTAACGATCCATCTTCAAAGTCAACTCAGCCTGAAAATCCCACAAACTCTGAGTCAGTAGGCCCATCCACTAATCATGTTTCAAAACCTGATTCAACCACACCTTATGAGTCAACTAAAAAAGTCTTCAAACCAAAAGCTCCATTCCCTCAAAGACTTATTTCAAACAAGCAGTCGGCCCAGTTGGACAAAATTCTAGAAGTGTTCAAACAAGTGAAAATTAACATTCCTCTTCTAGATGCCATTCAACAAGTTCCCTCATATGCTAAATGTCTAAAGGATTTGTGCACACATAAAAGAACTACTCATGTTCCTAAGAAAGCTTTTCTAATAGCCCATGTGAGTTCTATCTTGTCATGTCAAGTCCCTGTGAAATATAAAGACCCCGGTTGTCCTACTATTTCATGCATCATAGGTGACACATTAATTGAAAAGGCTTTGCTTGATTTAGGAGCTAGTGTGAACCTGTTACCATTTTCTGTGTATGAAACCTTAGTCTTAGGAGAGTTGAAAAAGACAACTGTCACACTTCAATTAGCTGACCGTTCCATTAAAGTGCCAAAAGGAATAGTTGAAGATGTACTTATTAAGGTTGGTGATTTTGTCTTCCCTGTTGACTTTGTTGTCCTTGAAACCTAGCCTGTTGTCAATCCCAAGGGTCAAATTCCTCTAATTTTGGGTAGACCATTTCTAGCAACTTCTAATGCGTTAATCAACTGTAGAAATGGACTAATGAAATTAACATTTGGGAACATGACAATCGATTTAAATGTGTTTAATGTGGGAAAGCAACCTTGTGATTTTTCTGACCAACCCGTTGAAGTGAATATGATTCAGGACATGTCCGACAATGAACTTACAGGAGAAGACGAAATTTTTAATTTTTGTCTAAATCATTTTGGTCAAAATTGGGATGAAACAGAATATGTAAATGAGGTTAATGAAATGCTAGAGTCATCAGCATCAATGTTTTACTTTAAATGGGAACCCGAGACTAAGTTATTAACCTTGCAATCTTCAGAATCTCTTGAAAAGAGTCCATCAGAGTTAGAACTCAAGCTTCTGCCTGATAATCTTAAATATGCCTATTTAGGCCCCTCCAAAACTCATCCTGTAATCATTGCTTCCGATTTAACAAATACACAGGAGGAAGAGCTATTGACCATCTTGAGAGAAAACAAGGAAGCCATAGGATGGAGTATAACTGATATTAAGGGGATCAGTCCAACAATTGTCCAACATAGGATCCACTTAATAGATGATGTTAAACCTGTGAGAGACCCACAAAGGCGGTTAAACCCGATTCTAAAAAAGGATGTTAAGAAAGAAATTCTTAAGTGTCTAGATAACGGGATCATTTATCCCATTTCTGATAGCTCGTGGGTAAGTCCTGTTCAGGTGGTACCTAAAAAGTCTGGCTTAACGGTGGTTCAAAATGAAGCTAATGAGTTAGTTCCCACCCGTGTCCAATCTGGTTGGAGGGTTTGCATAGACTATAGAAAACTCAATGCTGCCACAAGAAAGGATCATTTTCCTTTACCCTTCATAGACCAAATTCTAGAAAGATTAGCTGGTCATGTTTATTATTGTTTCCTTGATGGTTACTCGGGCTACTTGCAAATTCCCATAGCCCCGGAAGACCAGAAAAAGACCACATTCACTTGTCCTTATGGAACCTTTGCATATCGTCGTCTACCCTTTGGGCTATGTAGTGCCCCTGCCACTTTTCAAAGATGTATGATGAGCATTTTTTCTGACATGGTAGAGAAATTTCTAGAAATTTTCATAGATGATTTTTCCATATTTGGGTCTACATTTCATGAATGCCTTTACCACCTTGACTTAGTTCTACGGAGATGTAAGGAAACAAACTTAATCCTAAATTGGGAAAAAATGTCATTTCATGGTAAAAAAAAAAGGAATTGTTCTTGGTCACATCATATCTAAAAAGGGAATTGAAGTAGATAAAGCCAAAATCGACCTCATTTCCAATCTTCCACCACCTAGGACAGTCAAAGAAATCCGTTCTTTCCTAGGGCATGCAGGCTTTTATAGGCGATTCATTAAAGATTTTAGTAAGAAAGCACGACCCTTGACCAATCTTCTAGGTAAAGATGCAAAATTTGAATTTAATAAAAAATGTCTTCAATCCTTTGAACTCAAAAAGGAGTTAACTTCAGCTCCTATCATCAAATCACCTGATTGGAGACAACCATTTGAGTTAATGTGCGATGCATCTGACTATGCAGTTGGTGCTGTTCTAGGGCAAAGAATCAACAAGATTCCCCATGTCATATACTATGCTAGTAGGACTTTGAATGATGCTCAATTGAACTATTCAACTACTGAAAAAGAACTTCTAGCTGTAGTTTTTGCCCTAGAAAAGTTTCGATCTTATCTTATTGGGTCTAAAATAATTGTTTACACTGACCATGCTGCTCTCAAACATCTTCTTTCCAAAAAAGATTCAAAAGCTCGTTTAATTCGTTGGGTCTTATTGCTCCAAGAATTTGACCTAGAGATACGAGACAAAAAAGGGTCTGAAAACGTGGTAGCTGATCATTTGTCACGTTTAGTAGTGGAGTCCAACTTTGACCTGCCCTTAAATGAATCTTTCCCAGATGAGCAGCTTTTCTCTATATCTGCTACACCTTGGTTTGCTGATATTGTGAATTACCTAGTGACTAGTGAGATCCCTTCACATTGGTCCAAACAAGACCGATCCAAGTTTCTTTCACGAGTCAAACAGTTTTATTGGGATGACCCCTATTTGTTCAAATATTGTCCTGATCAAATCATTAGGAGGTGTGTACCCGACCACGAGTTTAGAAGTGTTCTGTCATTTTGTCATGACCAAGCTTGTGGAGGACATTTTGGAGGCAAAAAGACGGCCGCCAAAGTCCTCCAATGTGGTTTCTATTGGCCTAGTCTATTCAAGGATGCCACATCATTTTGTGCCAATTGCAATAGGTGTCAACAATTAGGGAGGATCACTAGGAGGAATATGATGTCAATGCAACCTATTCTGGTCATTGAATTGTTTGATGTGTGGGGAATCGATTTCATGGGCCCATTTCCAAATTCTTTTGGAAATCTGTACATTTTACTTGCGGTGGATTACATGTCTAAGTGGGTAGAAGCTATACCAACCAAGACCAATGACAACAAGGTTGTTGTCAAATTTTTGAAAGAGAATATTTTCTCTCCCTTTGGTACCCCTAGGGCCATAATCAGTGATCAAGGCAAACATTTTCGCAATCAGCCTTTTTCATCCTTGCTAAAAAAGTATTCCATCACCCACAAGCTTGCAACATCATATCACCCTCAAACAAGTGGTCAAGTAAAAGTCTGAAATAGGCAAATAAAACAAATCTTGGAAAAAACGGTGAGTTCTAATAGAAAAGATTGGTCTCTAAAATTGTCAGATGCATTGTGGGCTTACCGTACTGCCTTTAAGACTAATTTAGGAATGTCACCGTATAGGCTTGTGTTTGGCAAAGCTTGTCACTTACCTGTTGAACTTGAACATCGTGCTTTATGGGCCATAAAACAGTTGAATTTTGATATGTCCACTGGTGGTAGTCATAGACAATTGCAATTAGCTGAGTTAGATGAGATTAGGAACGATGCTTATGAAAATGCTAGAATTTACAAAGAAAGAACAAAAGTGTTTCATGATAAATCAATTTTGAGAAAATCATTTTCCCCTGGTCAAAAAGTTCTCTTGTATAATTCTAGGCTACATTTATTTCCTGGCAAATTGCGTTCTAGATGGGATGGACCTTTTGTAGTGAAGGTAGTTTACTCTCATGGGGCAATAGATATTGAAAATCCAAAGAGTGGAGAAATTTTCAAAGTGAATGGTCAACGACTCAAACTTTTTTTAGAAATGCTGACCGAACCGGATGAGGTGGTATACCTTGTTGACCCACCTGATTTAGCATGACTGATACTGCACTTGTTTTTGTAAGTTTGTACGTATATTCTTCTTTTGTACAATATTGTCATCCAGTTTCTGCCTCATCGTCCAAGGTATAATTCTTTCATATCTTTGTTCTCTTTTCTTCATTTGCATACATTGAGGACAATGCATGATTTAGGTATGGGGGGAGTTTGTTTGTATTAGATTTTTTTTTCTTTTTACACAAAAAAAAATTAAAAAATTAAAAAAAAAAAATTGTTTGACTTTTTATGAATTGAATTAATTCTAATAAGTGTTGGTGGAGCAAAACGCATGAGTGAGATTGAAAGATTTAGAACTCTTGAATTGTTGATAAGATACAAAATCTTAGTTCAAAACACCATCTAGATTTAAAATTAATTTCACAAGCATTTTTGCACTTCACGTTTGCACTAATTCTTAGTTGTGGGGTATAAACCATGATTCGAGTAATTTCAAAAAAAAAAAAAAAAAGAAGAAAGAAAAAAAAAATTGAAGTTGAGAAAAGTTGAAAAAAAAGAAAAGAAATAAATAACTGCTTCAATGTCCATTAAACGAAATAACTGGGTATCCAAGCCTCGGGAAGCATCGATATTCACGCTGAAAAGTATGATGGATAAAAGCAGCTTGACTAGTCTAATTTTGTGGCCTTTGTTACTCGAGTTAGTAAATCCTTAGGGGTGTCTCTACACCTAGTGCCCTAAAGCCATCTGGTTTGGGAGTCATTGGTCCAACGCTCGCTCTACATGGGTAACTCTGAAAAGCCTAAGAAAATGAGACATTGTACAAGTCAAGAATAAAAAAAATGGAGAAAAAGAAGGAAAAAAAAGAAAGAAAAAGAAAAAAGAGTTTGCTTGATTTTCACGATAAAAATTCCTACTAAGAGTTACATCACATACACATGCATGCATTACATGAAATTGATTTAATGAATGATGGTGTCTAAAATGAAGATCGAGTATTTTTGATAAGGTGAAAGTGTGATTTTGAATTTAATCTTGCTTATGTATAATGCCCATAAATATTTAGAAGTTTTCTTTCAATTTCATAATTTGTTGAACCCAAATTTTTTTTTTTAAATTTTGTGGGTATATTCACTGCAAACCCTCACGAGACACAACTCGTCCACTTGGGGTAACCTTGGGGTTTAAAGGTTTGTTGCACATGCTAAGTGCAATCGTATTTCCTACGAAAATGGGGTATTGTAATTTTTGTTTTATTTTTATTTTTATTTATTTTACTCGAGGACGAGCAAAAGCTAGGTATGGGGGTATTTGATAGAAACGTAATTCATACATTTTGTTATCCCTAATTTTGTCCTTTTAATTATATTAGTTTATTAAATTAATATGTTTTATTTTATATTGTAGGATTTAATATTTATTGCAATAAAGTCAAAATCTTGGTGATCAAGCAATATTTAATGCTCTTATTCATATAAGGAATGTCCAAGAAGAATCCTACAAGTAGAAGGAAAGAGGTGGAACAATCTTAGTGTGCAATTCAAATCCAACAAGAGAAAGAAAAGTCTATCTAGAATATCTTTTTGAAGTTGATTGCTACTAGGAAGTTGAATTCTACATGGAAAGGGAATGATCAAAGTGTCCAAGTTCAATGAATCTAAATTAGGGTTCAAAGTTATTTTCCCTATAAATAGGCCTCTTGTTTGAGAGAAAAAGGCACCACTTGTTATTTTCTTTTTCTCAGTTTTTCACTAGTGTAGGAGGGAGTAAGATATTTAGAGTTTGTCGTTTCTCTTATTCCAATCACGTGTGGAACATACTGTCAGGGAGTATTTGTAACTTTCTTTTATTTATATTATAGAAATTCTCTTTTTAATTATTGTTCTTATTTCATGCGAATAGTAGTACTAATATTATTTGTTTTTGTTTTTAATTCCATGGTTAGCTAAATTTCTAATACCTAGGATTATGATGAAACTAAATATTTCATAACTATATTTTCTTTCCGTTCCAAAATTAATGCCTAATTATTCTCACCTTCATATTTTCCTCCGCATAAATTGCATATGATTTTTATATTGATTGCGAGGTTTTGATAAGTTATAGTTAATCTGTGAATTTTTCATAACTTATGCTTGCCCATATTAATTATATGAATCATTATTTTTAAAGGGAAAGGGAAATAATTTGAGAATTGATTTAGAAAATAAGAAATTATTTATTATATTAATATTTGGTGGATTCTAATTCCTAGGTATATTTTCTCATTAATAGTTTCTGTCATTAATTAATAGTTTGCATAATTTAGTTAAAAAATCTTCTCCACCATTTTTATTTCTAATTTGCCTAAAATATTAATTAAGGATATATTAAAGAATTAATCTAGTCTCTGTGGGTTCGACCTGTACTTGCCAGTTCTTCAATTTGACACTGTGCACTTGCAGTTACATATTTTTATCACATCAAAATTCTTCATAAACATCAGGGAGATCATATTCATCATAAATTCTTCCTATATTTCGACCACACAATAATGTTTAAAGCAAATCCAAAATCATCTCACCCATCCAAAAACCATTTCATAATAAATGTTTCAGCAAAACCACAAATGAGCAATTAAATCCGACCTAATAGAGGAACCTACACACTATTTCAACGACATCAAGTAAAGAAATTACAAAATATGACACTATTTCAGAGCCTTCAAGCAGTAAAACATGCAATATAGTAACTTCAAAATCAGAACCACAGTTCTTTTCCTTGGGGTATTTTTCAGCATCTTACCTAATTTCCAAGTCAGCTACAAGGTCATTCCTACACCATCTGACATGAGAGATGCAGCAGCGGCAGCAGCAGTAGGAACAACCCCAGTGGAAACACCGGGTTTTGACAAATGAAGCAACCTAAATGATAATGCAAAACTCAGATAATTAAGCAATAATTCAAAATTGAGATTGATTTGGATAATGGACTCTCATTTATGACTTCCTGAAAGAAATATTGGAGTCTTAATTTGGGATTGAATCTATAACTAAAACACAGTGGCACGAAGATAGAACAACTGGATTATCATCCAACTCTTGTGACAAAAATCTCTCTCAATGCATCATTATCAATTAAAAACATAATTAAACAGATGAAGGAAAACATACCTGAAATAAGATTTTACGAACAACAGTCTTTTTGATTTTCCGACTAAATCCGTGACTCAACTGAAATATTTTCCCCTTTCTTCTGTTTCGTCTTGTTGTTGATGAAATTCCAAACAAAGCGCTAATTCTTGCCGTGGTATGCTTCTTCCGATTCATCATTTGGGGCTAATTATTCTTCGTCGTTTGAAAGCCAGAATTGAAGATAGGATTCCAGTTGTTATTTGAACGAATTTGAACGCCAGATAAGATAGGATTCTAGTTGTTATTTGAACGAATTTGAACGCGAAGATGGTATAGGATTCCAGCTGTTATTTTAGAGGGCAGTGCTGTGAAGAGTATTTTAGTGGAGGATATTTAGTAGCATTAATTAGATTAATTAAAACGGACAGGTGTTCAGTTTTTAAAAGGACAGATGATAGTATATTGTGTTATGTATTGTAATTTAGTATATATATAATAGATAATAGATAATAAATTATTTTAGTATTAAAAGAAAATAGAATTGTGACAAGGGTAATGAAAATTAAAAATAAAATACTCCGCATATGGAAATAGTCCGACTTTCTTTGTAACTTTCATTAAAAAGTACTATATTCTTTTGAAAGGAGTTAAATGCTTAAATACACTTGAACCCTTAAAAAATTTTGCTTTTAAACCTTAATGTTTCAAACTTAAGAATGTCTCTAAATATTTATAAATTAAACCTTTTGGCCGCAGAATTTAGCATTTTTTTACCGGAATAAGTGACATGACTTAAAATAAAAAGACAATCAAGTCTTTTAAGTGTATACTCCTTCTGTCCCGTATTAAACGTCCTAATTTTTTTTAAGATGTTCCACAATAAATATTCTATTTCTATATTTCTAACTACTTTTATCCTATTTTTCTACTTATACCCTCATAATCTTCTTACTCGACCTTTGTTGGAAATTAAAGAAATGAGAAAAAGCTTACACTGAGAACTGATGAATTATTATACCACTCTCTCTCTCATATTATCAATATAACATGTCATCTATTTATTTAATGGCTCTTTAGATTCTTTTTCTCTATTCATTCTAGCTTTTAGTACTTATTGAGAATGTGTAAATAACAAAAAGAATGATCTAGAGAACTAATTAACATGCGAAGAAGTAATAATTCATAAAAATGTGGAGAAATACTTCAATTAATAAATAATTTAAAAGGACAATTTAGGCAAAAATATATATTATTAACTAGAGTGCCAAAACTAATTAGAACGTTTATTTCGGGACAGAGATAGTATATCGTATATATTAGCTCAATTTTTTCCTAAATTATGTTCTTCATCACACACTAATCACGTGTCTACAATTTTGTGTGCATTAAGTTTTTTAATGGTTTATATTGGTTTCAATTTTTTATATTTATTTTCTTCATTGTACAGTAACCACGTGCTTACAATTTTCTGTCATTCCAAAGATATTTAGGAGCGAAATTATACAAAATACTCTTATTCGGATAAATTATTACATGTCGGTGGGCCAAAAGGTTTAATTTATAAAAATTTAAATATATTAAAGTTCAATAATTTAAAGTTAAAATATTAAGGTTTAAAGTGTAAAAAGCGAACATTAAGGTTCAAAGTATATTTAAGTCAAATTTAAAACCATAAAGAGAACCTTTCTCTTGTTTATTAAGAGCAACAAATATGGAGTTTTGAGTAAACTTACAACTCTTACAATAAGGAGCAAAAAGGTTCTATTGCAAAGGAATCTATCTAATAAAATACAAATGATTTTGAATTTCCCGCTCACTCAATAAATCATCTGTGCCGTCCAAAGTTTGGGATAAATCCCACCGTTCATACATCTATCTAATAAAATACATCTATCTATCTAATAATAATTTAATAAAATACAAATAACTTTAAATTTCCCGCTCACTCAATAAATTATTTTGGTCGTTCAAAATTTGAGATAAATCATATTGTTCATACAGTGCCGGAGGCACGGGACCCAGCTAGTATTAGATATTTAGATATAGCAATAGGATTAGATATAGCAATAGGACGGGTATGGTATGGGTATGGTATGATGCGTATCTCCCAGTCCTATCCCCATCCCACTTGAAAGATTTCACTTGTCAAGATTTTCTTCTTTATTTTTTCTTATAGTAATAAAAAAAAGGAACAATTATATTTTCTATTACATTTTTAAAAATTATTACAACAATAGTACACTCATAAAATATTTACACAATTAATGCATTTAAAATTTTATTTACATAATTAGTGAATTTATTTTTCTTTTAATTTAGCTGTGTGATTTAATGTGCTGATGACATGACAATTCAGTTTTTTTTTAAAAATAAACTGTTCACACTTTTTGTGGGATCGTGTTTCAATTTAAATTTCGTGTTTATCTTATTGTCGTCTCTTTTTCTTTTGGAAACCCTTATTTTGTGTTTTGGTAACTTTCTAAGCAAACCTATTGTCTTCTTAGTTGAGTCGGTCGTTCTATCCGTGTAGGTATTCGTCGTCGCCGATTGGTTTTTTAGTTCGTCATTGTCGTCTTCTTCTTCAGTTCGTGGTTATTCGTAAGTTGTTCGGTTGGTTCTTATTTATTGGCACTACATTTTTCGATTTCTTCTGTTTTTGTTTGTGATAGTTTCTACAAGGAAGGGCATGGAGGGAATGGGGGATAATTAAGAAGAGTGATAGGAAGAAGAAATGAGTTAAAGATGATGATTATGTGCAGGATTTGAAGACATATGTAAAGGTGAAGGATAGTCTGTCTGTAACAACCCCAAAATAAGTATACAACACCCAACCCATTCTGAGTCGCCAAATACATGGTACAGAAAATAACTACAACTTTATTACAACAATTGTCGTGCAAAATACAACAACACATATGCTGTGAGTTTGGATACAAATATATACCAACTGTGACTCTCATCCCAACCTTGGATAGCACGTCACAATGACACCTTACATAAAGGTATAGTCAAAAACTGTTTTAGAAATTAGAATCTTTGGAAAGTGCTCAAGGAAACCTTCGTACATGGGAGGCCATGCTTCTAGGTTATGATAGATATCATATGGCCACAGAATTATCCTTGGTTGACCCAATATACCCCAAAGAAAAACGAGAAGATTACTATCATATTCTTTCCAATGGTGAATCTTCTCTTGATTTATCATTATCTCCACTGTCTCAAATTGAGAATTATACTTCAAATAAACACCAAGATTATATAGGTAGTGCTCGTAAATATACTCAGCAAGTGGATGAGCACAACCCTGTCTTATGATGACTCGAGGTTGTATGTCATTAGACATTTTGTATGACAAAACACCCTTCCAAAGTTGAATTCACCTCACCTTCAACATCTATAGACCACCGTTCTATTCCCCTGTTATTCCCCGCTCGACCCAGCTACACTTTTATTACCTGAAAGGAATTGTAAAGCAAAAGGGTGAGCACAACTAGCTAAGTAAAGAACATTATGACTAAAGATAATTAAATTATCAATAGCCTTCATCAATAATAAATCAGAGATTTAGAACATATGGTAGATGATAAAAATTTCAACCATAGTTGCAACGGAACGAGCAATCCATTAAAAGAGTCAAATGGACTATAAAGTCTATTATCTTCTCCACATTAAAAGTCCACCAACAATGTTTTATCCCTGTAACATCAATCAACAGTTCCTTTCCACAATCATATGAATAACTCATAACCATAAGTGTGCTTACAAATTCCTCTTCTCATCTAGGACGAAGATAATTTACATCACCTGTCTTTACCTGAAACATCAAAGATCATGGTTACACCAAATCACATTTCCTGTTCATAATCATACTAATAATTTCATCTTTGCACTACGACCAAAGATATTCATTTGTATCACCAGTTAGTCATGTTCATCTCAACACATGTTCATCTTTGCACTACTGGACAAAGATATTCAACAACATGTCATCCTTGCACTACGGGCTAAAGATATTCATCAACAAGTCATCTTTGCACTACAGGCCAAAGATATTCATCAACATGTCATCTTTCCACTACGACCCAAAGATATTCATCAACAATTCATCTTTGCACTACAGGTCAAAGATATTCCTCAACAGTTCATATTTGCATTATAGGCCAAATATATTAATATCTCAAAGAAATATATAATCATTTCAGAATTTATATAAACAATAATTATAACCATGTTGATCAATTCGCCTTTGCACTTAAGCTAAAGATATTCAATTTATAAATTCAATGGTCATGATCATACCAGTAACAATTCAACTTTTCACTACTGGCCAAAGAGAACCCTAGTCATGATCATACCAATAATCTACCCATCTTTACACTCCAGTGAAAGAGAATTTCAACATCAGGGTTATAAAAATGTTATATATGATAATAAAATCAATATATAGTTTTAATCTCCAGAGTAATATTCATAAATCAACTATAATTTGGTTAGAAAAAGAAACCAATTTTATCATGAATAGTAATTCATGAATAGTAACTTCGTGAATAGTAACTCATGAATAGTAACTCGTGAATAGTAACTCATGAATAGTAACCCCGACATGAAAAAGTTCCAAATTTGATAAAAAGTTCCAACCAATATTTCAACATAATGATATTGAAGAAATAATATCATTTTAGAAGAAAATAACATCCCTTACTATCCCTTACCTCAAAAGAGCAGTACTTCTGACCGGAATATCGAATGAAAAGTCGAAGAAACCTTTCACCGTATAGCAACACTCAAAGTATACTCACAATAACACACTTGATATATAGAGAGAGAAGTAGAGAGAAAGCTTATGTTTCTGGTGTGATTTTCAATTCTAACTTAGCCCTCTATTTATAGGAAAATGTTAGAACGCCAAAGGAGACTAAATTAATAAAATATATTATTATTTATTCAAAATTCCTACACACATGTTTTGAAAACTCTAGCATGCCTTCTTTGGTCAAAAACATCAGCCACCCATGTACCAACAACCACAAAAACGTTTTTCTTATATAAAATAATTAAAATTTCCAAAAATCAATTATTTCGGAACTCCGAAACTTCAATAATTCACAATAAATAGCTCTTTTATCAGAAAATTCGAATCTCGCGAGTTTTTATAGGAAATTCAATTCTCTACAACTTTGCAAAAGAAAGTTTTTCTAAATTCCAAACAAAAATTGACCGAAATCCATAAACGGACAATTTTACAGTCTATAATCAATTTTCGGTCAAGAATTATGGTCCACCGACACCTAAAACATGTGTTAATCATTTAATGTCACAAAAATACTCTTCCTCCTCATATACTCATATATCCCACATTCATTGCAAAAATATCACCATTAATATATTATTAAAATAATATATTTGAATAAATTATTTTATCAGAAAAAGATAAAATATTAATTTTCAATAATTGTCACATTAAAATTTTCCTCCATCTATATCCACATAAAATAAATATTTTCTTTATCATAATAATCAATAATTAATTATTCAAAAAATAATATTACAGAATCACAGTACTGACAACCAGGCCGTTCCCAGGATAGAGGGGGCTTTCCAATAAGAATTTCTCTTTACTGGCGCGCAATTAGGTGACCAAACCTCTCCTTGACAGAACTTTCTAGACATTGCCAATAATGCTATCTGATAATATTATTGAAATAATATGAATTATTGATCTGATAATGGAAAATACTGTGCAGTGACAATTATTGACACAATAATAATATAAATATCAACGCAACAATTATTGAATCAATAAAATAATGAACAGTAATTACTGTAACAATTATTGAGTAGTGTCTTCTTACGTACGAATCAATAATTCAACAATACTGTGCAATACCGTGTGCTACTGTGCAACCACGCGTATTACTGTATTTTAACCACCAGGTAACCCAACAGTGTTAACGGTAATAATTTACGCCGTTATTTATAAAACTCAATCTTTGTCGTTTTCTTTCATCCAACCGTTTTCCATTATGGGGCCCACAATTGACCGCGCCGTCGTACGAATATTCCCGACAAAAAGAATATTCCACGACCAAACGAATATTCCCCAACAACAATGATTATTTTATAACCACTTGTTTATTTAAAATATTTGCGCATTTTACCCATAACTTACCACATTAATCAAATCCACCCTTAACTTTAACTTTTTATCAATTTAACCATTTACTGAATAGTAATTATAAGAAAAATTGAATACTTTTATTTCATAAAATTCGGGGTCTTACACTGTCAAAGTGCCCAAAACAGGGGAAGAAGTTAATGGTGAAATCAGATGTTGAGGATAAGAAATCGGGGAGACGTATGGATAAGAAGGGTAAAAAATTGATGTATCTCGATTCTGATTTTGAAGGTTCTCCAAAAAAGTTGAGAAAGAGGATGAAGTTGAGGCTCATAACCGAAAAATTATTCCCCGTCAAAAACATCTTAAGGTTTATTATTTTTAATTTTTTTTAAGAATATAGAATTTTTAGTTGTTTTTGGTTACTTGTGTTTTTGTTTATGTGATTGGTGCTGTTTAATTTGGTTTATGAGTAGTGTCATTACTGTTCAAGTTGTTGTTGATAAAATTATTGTTTTCATTTCGATTGGAGTTTCAGATACTAGTTTATTCTATTTTGGTCACTAGATTACATTGTTGTCATTATAGAGGTTGATTATGTTGTGTTGGTAACTTGCTGATTGAGTTTTGGTTACTAACTTTTATATTTTTAGAAACTGATGATTATATAGTTGTTAAAATGTATTTTATTACACTAGAGTTGGAGATTGGTGAATCATTATAGTGTATGTGGTAAAATGGTTATGTTGTTTCCGAGTGAAGGTTTTGTTACTATTATTTTCTAAATTGGTTATTATATAATTTGTTATATATTAAATAGTTAGATTATTTTTTATTTTGGTAACTTGCTGATATTGTTTGGTTACTAATCCTAGTATATTTGGGTAATATTGATTGTATAGTTTTGGTTTTAAATTTTTTTTGATGTTCTATTTTGTGTTGGTAATGTGTACGTAATGTATTTTATTATAATTTATTGTACTTTCAGATTTGGGATCTATTTTATGAGGAGCATCATCGAAACTTTATTGCAAAAGTCATTTATTAGTGTGATATGGAAGTGCCAACAGTTATTAAGAATAAATTGTCTGAAGTACAGTTGAATAAGTTTAAATTGTCTTGTTTTAGAAAATTTCTAGATTTTGGGCAGCCCCAAATGTTCTCACAGATAATCCATCATGCTTTGGTTAGGGAAATTTATCAAAGGGATAACGGGGAGATGTGGTTTCTTTTTGGTGAGAGAAGGGTAAGGTTTGGATTGCTAGAATTTTGTTTAATTTTTGGTCTTAGTTGACAAGGAGATGAAGACATTGATGGTTTCAAGGGAATTGAAAGTATGTTGGTGGAGAAGTTTTTTAGAAATGAGGTTGTAACCCGTTCTAGTATCGGGAGAATATATAGGAGTGCTTTTTTGATGATGATGAGGCTGTTATGATGTCCATCATATTCTTGGTTTTTAATTTCATATTAGCTACTGTGTCTGATAATTATGTTGATGAAGCTTTGTTTAACTTTTTATCTTATGGTGATATTGAAAGTTATCCATGGGGAAAATTTACTTTTGAGCAGACAAAGAATTCACTATCCCTTGCTGTTAAGGGACATGTAAAGAAGGATAAGTATGGCGGGGTGATATACAATTTTTATAGGGAAAGTTATTATAAATCATACAAGCTGAATGGATTACCTTTTGTGTTCAAGTTTTTTTGTTTGAAACAATTCCTACATTGAAAGTCAGGGGCTTTTGTATTGATGATCATGTTTCAAAATTCAGATTATTTAAATGGAGGGAGTTAGGAAAGGCTCCTAAGAATGAGAAGTTAAATGTAAGGTATGTTGGTTACCATTTATATTATATTTGGTTACCTTTATATATGTTATTGGTTACTGACTTATATATTTTTTTGTGTACTGTTTTGTTTATGTTTTATGTTCAATGTTTCTGACATGATATATTTGTTGCTATTAATATGTTTCAGTTGATTATTCAAAATCTTATTCCTATGGAGGATGAGAAGGTGCGATTGGATTTAGGTGATTTTCATTTTTTTAGTGGAAGTGATAGCGGAGCTAATATTGGTGATATTAAAGTTGAAACATCCAGGAAGGATAATGACATTAGATTTTCTCTTTCCGGTGTGAAAAAAATTATTGATGTACGGGTGAAGCCTTTGGAAGGGAAGGTGATGGAGGTGAAGAAAAAAATTGAGAATTTGGGTGTTGAATTAAAAGATCAATTGCAAGTGTTTCATATTCATATTTGTAGGGACATAACGAAGATGTTGAGAAAGCAGTTATATGGCCAGTCTAGTTCTAGCAAACGGGGAAATGTAACTGTTGTTGATGATGATGATAATGATGATGATGAGTTGGATGAGAATATTAATGATGACAATGTTAATGATGTAGTTGATGATGTTATTACTATTGATGATGATGTTGTAGTTGAAGGTTCCGACAATGCAAAATAGTTTCATGGAAGTGTTAATGCCGATGTTAGTGGGGTTGGTGGGATTCAGTTTGAACAAGACGATGCAAAGATTTACATATATGTTTGATTTTCATTTGTGTTTCATGTTTTTTAAATAAATGCTTAATTTTTTTTCTTTTTTGTTTACAAATTGATAACAAGAACGACAATTCAAATTATGATATTTTAAGGCGTAGTCATGGAAAAGAGATTGTTGTGTTTACCCCTAGAGGGGTTGACATTGTTGTGGATGAGGAAAAGGTTAGGCATTTTTTGTTTGTTTATCTTATGTTATATTTTTACGTGTTATATTGATCAATTAATTTTTTTTGTTTACAGATTGAAAAGAATAATGACATTTCAAGTTTCGATATTTTAAGTCAGTCTAGTGGAAAAGAGATTGTTGTGTTTACCCCTATTGAGGTTTGTATTTTTTTCAACATTAGTTACCTTTACAGTTTGTATTGGTTACTTTGATATAGTGTTTTATGTTACTATTGAATCTGTTTGGGTTTTTTGTGTCATGTTTTGAAAATTATTAAAGGGGAGTAAAATTAAAGCACCAGACAGATCTCTACTTGATGAGATGGTTTTAACCACACAGGATATACTTCATTGTGTTGAAGTTGAGAAAACTACTTCTAAACCATTTGGTAGGCCTATTCGTACGTCTCCGAAGAGTGCTGTGTTGAGGAGTCCTTATACATCGAAGTTTGGTTCAGCTGATTCAACTTCTTCTACTGTGGATGATAGACCATTACGCAGAGGTCTGTCTGCATTTCCAAATGTCTGTATGAGTATGCCTTCAAAATTTGAAGATGTTATGTTTGATCAGTGGTTTAGAATTGGCTTAAATAACAAAAAAAGGTATGTTATTTAGAGTTTAAGATTTATATAGTATGTTTTTTCTTGGAAATAAAATCATTTGTTATCTCTTTCCAATATTTTATTGTTTTGAAGGATTGAAAAATTTACGGGAAACCATGACAAAATCGAGCCTTCATTTAGATTTCGGTTTTACAAGTTGAAGACCCCTGGTTAGTGGCTTGATGACGATGTGAGCTTGTTCATTTTCTGTAATTCTGTTTGTTAGTTATGGTTACCTTATTTTATTATTTTGGCTACTAGCTGTGACTGTTTTGGATACCTGTATTATAAAGTTTTATTTTTTTTATTAATTGTTAATATCTGATTATTTTTTGGTTTTATTTTTGGTTTAACATATCAACATTTGTTTGTATTACCTTCGTAAGTTGGCCCACTCAGACAATATTCAACTAAGGGTTACTACAACAGATTGTTGGTTCCATGTCAAGTTGACTACTTTATATGGGGAATATTGTCATAATAATGCTGATAAGAATCTTCTGTTGGGCAATGGTGATGTTGCTGAGTATATTCGTGATATTTTTATTGATGTAAACACACCATGGGTTGCCGTTGATTATGTCATGTTTCCTGTTCACATGACAGTTCTTGGTTATTGGTTTTTACTTGTTTTTGATGTGCATCGTAGAGTTTTAGTAGTTTACAATTCTCTACAACATAACAAGAATGTCACGCGAACAAATATTATGGATGTTTGTGAGCCGTATATTTTCATTCTACCCATAATATTGTCCAGGTGTGCTTTTTGGAAGAATAAATCTGATATTGATTTCGATAGTGAACCATATCGCAACAAGGGGGAGCATGATATAATTAATCTTGAATTTTCTGAGGGTTTACCTGAACAAGTTGATGGGTAAGGTTTACATTGTTTATATTTTTTTAAGTATTCTATATATTATGATGTTTGTTTTTGATTTACTTTACATCTTGATTGTTTTTTTAGTGACTGCGGAATGTTTACTATTTGTTTTGTGGAACATATTCTTCACCAACAGATTTCAAAAATGCCCAATCCATTTCCAATCATGTAATACCGCAAGAAATTATGTGTTAACTTGTTTATTCATGCGAGGAACAAGCAAGTAGGCGGATACGAATCCGATACAGAATACCCAGGCATATTCATCAGTGAAGACTAGTTTGGTTATGCAGCTTGTTTTTTTTTGGACATTTGATACCATTTGTTATGGTTATTGACTGTGAAATATTTTGTAATTTTTTTGATGATGGAATTATGTATTAATTTTTACTATTAGATCTATGACATAGTTTTGTTGGTTCACATTGTTTTTCTTGGCTAATATTTTATTTCTACAAATAATATTGAACAAATAATTTTTTTATGGTACAGTTGGTTGCCAAATTTACGTACAAAGGTAACAATTTTAGTTGTTGTTGGAAACCAAATAGTCCTAACAATAAATTCTAAAATAGTTAACAATTTATATCATGTATTTGTTTTTTATGGTTCAGTTGGTTTCCAAACAGTCATACAAAGGTTACAATCATCAGTATTTGTGTGTAACCAAATAGTTATAGTAATTTAAAAATCAATTAAACAATTCTTGATTCTATGTGTGTTTTAAGGTTCAAAGTGTAGCCAAGCATCCAAAGAAATGTATACATTTTTATTTTTTTATGCTTAAAAAATAGTCATAATAAAAAAAATTCCAAAACAATTATAAAGTTTTAAAACATCTATTTTTTATATGGTACAGTTGGTAGTCAAACCTTCGTTCAAAGATAACCATTTTAGTTTTAGTGGGTAACCAAACAGTCATAAAAGAAAAATTACAAATTAGTTAACCAATCATGACATGTATGTGTTTTATGTATATTGTTATTTGAAGATAGAATTACTTTATGTTAAAAGAAAATTAATGAAAAAAATCATCCTTCAATATTGTGCAAGATAAATTTGGTTTTATTACACCAATAAAATGATTACAATATGTATGGCTATTGAGTAACCACAGTAAACATCAAGGAGTTTGTTACAATTTTTTTGATTTTGTATTATATTAGAACTTTCTTGGTCTCAAAATTGGTGGATTATTACATGTTTTCCTGTTGTGTCCTTTTTCTTGGCATCTGCTGCATTTATTTTGAACTCTATTTTCAGATACATGTTTGTACCTACCTATCTTTGGTCTTCCAGCTGGTCTTCTTGTATTTGGTGGTTTGAAAAATATGTTTTTAATCTCGTCTGGAACATCCCAATTCTATTTGTCATCTAACAGCATGATGGAAGTTGAATACGTGTCTACCAAAGTTGTTTTTGAATAGTATTTTGAGCAAAAATCATAACAGCTCAAATTCTTTTTGCTAATAACAGCAGCAGCGTGTGAGCAAGGCATCTCATAGTACTGAAATTTATGACATGTGCATGTCTTTTGTTCCATGTCCACGATAAATTGTTTGGTGACATCGTAAACAGTGAAAATCACTAGGTTTGATGTCTCAACCTACAACACAATTTAATGATGTAGTTAGTATGTATAATAAATTTTTTTATGTAATTTGGAATAATGAAAGTCATATGTACTATTGGTAACTTTTACAGTTTATTCTGGTAACCAAAAATGAATAAGGTGGTTTCCTTTAAATGCAAATGCAACTTTTTGTAGGTATACAGCTAACAATTTAAAAGTTATATGACTGACCTTAAGTTTCATTGACTCAATGATATTAGATTGCAATCTTCTCTCAGCTGTTGTGGAAAGGGTAGTGAAAGTTGATATTTCTGATTGTTTGTTTGTGAAATACCATCTTTGAACCATACAACGTAGGCATTCAATCATCGACGCAACTGGAATATCTCTGATTCCCTTGATTGCATTGTTAATAGATTCGGCGGTGTTTGAAGTCATTATTGAGTACATGCTTACAATCCCATGGAGCCTCATGCACTTTTCTAGCTTAACTTCTTCCTCCAAATATGTCCTTATTTGAGCATCAATTGCATCAAGTTCAGTCATGTGTATGTTGAATTCTTCAATAGTGTAAGCTTTACAAGCCGCGTTGTACGCTTTTTTGAGTTCTTCTCCTTTCTTTTTGAATCTATTTTTTATATTTTTCAAAATATGGTATGTGCATGACATCAGGGAACACACAATTAAGTCCCTTTATAATTTCTTCATGTCTATATGAAACAATGCATTGTCCTTCCCTAACTCCACAAACATCTCTCAAATTGATGAAAAACTATCTCCAGGATAATTCACTTTCACTGTCAACCACTGCAAAAGCAATGGGTATAATATTTCTGCTTGCATCTTGTGTGCTTGCTATGAGCAGTGTACCCCTGTAGGTTGATTGTATGAATGTGCCATCAATTACAATGATTTGGAAACAATGGTGCCATGCTTCAATGGATGCTCCTATTGCAAAGAAGAGATACTTGAAGCGACTATTTTTTTCTAACTCCAAGGATGTGATGGAACTTGAAATGAATTTTCAGTAAGGTTAATGTAAATATATGTAATAAATATTGCCTAAATTTGTAGATTAGGATAACTTTATGTATTACTACTGATATCTAATTACTTAGCATTTAATATTTTTCATAGTGTTCAGATGGTGTCTAAAATGCTATTTAATAGTTACATTTCATGTAGATATAGGTCGCCTGCAAAAAACAATTTTTATTTATATTTCAATACTATAGTTAGTAGCCAAACCTTCATTATTAGGTAACCAAATCATTTAAATTGGGTAACCGAACTATTTTAAAAAGTTAATGAACAGTTTCCAAATGTTACCTGGATTTGTTTTTTTTCAACATGTGCAACCATGAAGAGATCAGAGTGTAGTCGCGTGGACTTCTTATTACTTTTTACATTGCTTTTTCCTTTGATCTCCATGCTTTTTTGGTAGGAGATGGACACATTATACCCTGTCATCATGTCTTCCACAATATCGATTAGTGTGTAAATTTTCTTGAAGTTCGTTAATCTATGCATTATGCATTCACTAACCATCTGACTATTTGCTTGTCTGTGATCTCCAAGCAGTATATCGGACGAACAAGTGTGTAAATCATTAAATTCTCTCACCTTGAACATAGTTGTTTTCCGAAACTTTGATGCTCTTAGTTTTCATTTGCAATTTTCATTGTCTATGCATACTAGGACAAAGTCTCTACCACTTGTTCTTTCAACCTTGTGTTATCTGTTTTGCCTTATTAAATTTAGCCTTATTGTTTGTGTTAGAATTTTTTTATCTTTGTAAGTTTGATGTATTTTGACTTCAAACTTATTCGGATCTGATATGACCTCATCACATTGTTCTCTAGTGTTTGCTATGTCTTATTGTCTGTCGTGTTCTTTATCAATTGCTTCAATGGCCAGCTGATCAACATATTGTGATCCAATTTGGTCTTCTTGTGTTGCCAATGATACAAGTTCAGAATTCTATTGTGTCAATCTCATTGGCGTTTTAGCTTGCATTCTATTTTCTTCTTCATCTATCACGTTCTGTAAGATTGTAGTGCCTCCAATACTATATTCAGAATCTATAATTAGTGGAAACTTTCCATGTTCACCTGATTTTCTACTGACTTCCATATAGAATCTTAAGGTTGCTTCATTTGTCACCTTGATTGGAGGAATGTTGCTTCTAATCTAAAATTTGATTAAAAATTCTGTTGTGTTGCAATCTAGACTTAATGCAGTGCATATCAAGTTGTGCATTTCTGTGAATGAACAATTTGAAGGGACTAGTAGGCCGGTAACTTTGAAATTTTGATATTGGCTACTGTCAGTCCACATACCGTTGAAGTAAATTACAATTGGAATCATATCCATGGTCCGACAACTGAAATATTAAAATTAATACAATAATGTAAATATTGACCAAATCAATATTACACAACATTCAAAATTCATGTTTGTAGTAATTAGTATCCATGCTTATGTAACATACTATTTTCATTCATGTTTATGCAACATACTGTTTTTATTCAATTTATAAATAAATCACAAATTATGATGTCGTGAATGTGAAACACTAAAGAATGAAACACTTAAATCAAGGTAACCAAATCTTTATATGAATGTTGTCAAACTAATATATGAATTATGTTAAAATATGTATGTGTAACAAATACTCTTTGGTAACTGAAATTAATACTATTCATTAATTGGTGACCAAATCTACAGTATACAATAACCAAAGTAGACGTAATTAGTATCAATGCTTCTGCAACATACTGTTTTCATTTCGTTTATAAACAAATCACAAATTATGCTGTCGTGAAGGTGAAATGCTAAAGAATGAATACTTAAATCAAGGTAACCAAACCTTTATATAAATGTTGCCAAACTATTATATGAATCCTTCCAAAATATGAATGTGCACTACTAAAAAATCAGCCTATAGCGACGGTCGCCGACCGTCGCTATAGGCCAAAAGACCGTCGCTAAAAGTTTTAGCGACGGTCGTCGACCGTCGCCATAGAACCCGTCGGTAAAGCCAATAGCGACGGTCTTTTGGTCTATAGCGACGGTCGCCGACCTTAGCTATAGGTCATGGCAAACTCGTGTATTTGCTCTTTACTAATGGTCGCTAAGAGTTATTGCTACGGTCATGACCGTAGCTATAGATGTCTATAGCGACGCTCGGTGACCGTCGCTATAGGGATGTGTTTTATAGAACACTATAGCTACGGTCGATGATCGTCGCTATAGCCTTTTCATATTTAAAAAAAATTTAATAATGCACATTTATTCAACAAACACAAATACAATATAAAATAAAATATAAAAAATATTATATACATCATTTAAAATCATTCACATTACAACATTACAAGCATCACAAACAAGTACATTGTCCACCTTACATGTTTATCTCAAACAAACAAGAAATGAATTTTCTCATGTACTGGTGGCTAGCTGTCTTATTAAGCTTCATCATATTCCTTTATTTAGATAAAACATAACGACACAAACACAAGCTGCTTCATTTGGTATTCCATCATCCATCGGTACGTTTGGTGATGATCAGCAATTGCATGGATCACAATTGTAGTTTGATCCACACTTGCAGGCATGCCCTCCTTCAGCTCCAAAGTTCTTCTCAGACCCATCAAAATAACTGTAATATTCGCCAGAGTTTAATGTATATACATATATATTTTTAATTAGAGTACTGATTCAAAGATAAGAAATTAAAGCTTATTTTGGATGAATTATACATACGTCTTTGCTGGTGCAACCCCAATGATGATGGTGGCAGTTGTGGTGGTCTCTATATCAAGGTACATCCCGCATGTGCACTCAAAACATTTCAGTAATTTTGAAAGAAAATAAAAGAAAGAAATTTGTGTGCATGTTTCGTACATAACTATGCTTTTAACTGAATAATAATATTTTTAATATTAAAAAAGAAAAAACTAGATAATTGCTTCCCCAACTCAGATCGTGAGATCAATGCTCAATTTACTGTCCCAAAGGGCTAGGGGCACTAGGCTGTCTTGTTGCACTCGCTATAAGCCCAATCAAAAACTATAACAACTTATTGTTATTGTTGATAGAGTTTAGAATTTATATGCCCCCAAAAAAAATGAGAACTTGTACATATTTCTACATGTTTGGATGTGCGACTGAGATATGTAATAAGAAGTTTTACCCTCCACCGTTGCCACACTTGCAGTTAGAACCACAACTACAATTTGATCCGCAGCTAGACATTTTTCTTCAAAGTAGGAAATTAAGAGAATATGGATGATGAATGAATTAAGGTTATTCTAGATATTGTACTCAACCCTCTACTACTTATAATACAATACAGAGGAGAGACAATGCTTACCCAATGTACACATGTATTAATGTAATTAGCCGGCAGTTACCAACTGTTAAAGAGTATTGTATCTTACATCGCCAATTAGACTTTGCAATGCAACAGTAAAGTTGTCTGCCTGGATACAACTGAAAATGCAGTTCTTTCATGTATAATACATAAGATAAGCATGTAAAAGAGATTACCTTAAGACTATCCGAAAAGAGCAAGCTCTGTTGCATAGAAACCTCATCATAGTTGGCTGGTTCTCGAGGAAGGGGGATTGAACCAGATGAATCTCATTTCTTGTTGTTAAAGCTGATAGTTATTGACCTAAATACAACACAAAGTACAAATCAATTTGTTATCAATACTAAAGCAGAAAGATTAACCCAGAAGAATGCCTTTAATACTTGTGCAATCATCCGCTAGAGAAACATATCCACAAACTTGCAAACAGAAACTTTAATAATTCTGCCAATATCAAAATCCCTTTAATTTAACATCCTAAATTTAACCATTACACCCTCATTGAAACTGAATCCTTAAAAACATCAAAAGTTGCAATCTTTTAACAAAATAATTCAATTCAATAACAGGGTTAACCAAGAATAATGGAAATAAAAACGTTAAGAGTATTGTTTACAAATACAATATCGGCTGTAACTTCTAAAACATCTTCAATTTTAATCTAAAAACAAACCCACAAGTAAAACTAGTAAGGAAATAAAGAGACCTAAAACCAATATTGCATATTACAAGCTGATGATAGGTTAGATCTTCAATTTCCTAATGGATAAGCGAATAAAGAAACAAACAAATGAGACATGACTGAGGGATTCATCTGCCATAGCACAAAGCCACCGGACTCCGCTGTTTTTGAGGAGTTTCTACTCTTTATCACCTTTGTAGCAGTCTCCATATCAAAGGCTAGCATTCGCACCTACATTGGCAGTTAGCTAAGGCTTTCTGCCATTGCTAACTAACAGCAGCTCTACCCCTTCTTTGTTCAATATTTAATTTTAAGATAGCTTACAAGATGTACTAACATATAAGTTATACAAGCAGCTCTATATGCTTATTTATAACCATTTTTAAATATGTAACACAGAACATATATGGAAGTATTTTAAGCATATAAAACCCCTCCATTTCAGCTATAATTGTGTTCTCCTTTAATTTACTCAAGCGTTTGCCCCAGCACAATCATGAACTTCATTCATCCAAGCTCTAGCTAAGTGAAGAAATCAGGATGTACGAAACCAGGCAGAAAAAAGTTATCTTACCTGAAGTAGGAGATCATCCAGAGCCAGGAATGGTTTGGCAAAGCTATGAACACACAAATCGCAGTAGCTAACCAGGCAGCAGAAACTATTCCAATACAAATCTTTGGCACCTTTTGATGTCTACGCTATACGAAACCATCAAAACCATCATATTCAATATGAGAATAAATTATGTACCATGGTAAATAATATATACAAAATCTGTTAATAAAATTCAAATTCCTTGATTTTCTCCTAAGTTCCCTACATGTCATGTTGTTATTAGAGTGTAAAACTCTAGTTTTACAGGCCATCCTTAAATAGTTTAGTCTCATTCAGTATATCATTTTATAGGCCATGTGAACTGAATAAAATTGGATCTTTTTTAATTTAATCAACAAGAGATCACAGATATAGAAAGTTGACACTTACCTGGCGCAAGGGGCTATCTTTAGGAAGATAGCTACCAATTGTTTTCCCATAAACTTCACAAGTAGAGAAGTGAATGAGATGTTTATTGTTCTCTGAACAGTATTTCACCTAAAAGCAAAAGAAACACGTGAAGTTTTAGATCTTCTAAAAAGGGAAAAAGTCAAAAGAAAATAAATTTCACCTAAACAAATCAGTACACATCAACATCTATCAAACTCAACTGAATTAGACTTCAATAATACACACAAGACCAACATGATAGATCTATCTGTATGCATGTGATATAAACATGTAATATAGGGAAAAAAATCAGTAATCAGAAATACAAAAGAGCAAAACGCAAATTGATATACAGGAACAAGTTCTTTTGCTGGCAAACTCGAATATTTTTTCCCATTTTGAATCACAGTTGCCTGCAGTGACTGAATTTCTTTAAGTGCCTCCAAAGCTTTCTCAGCGTTGCTCTCTTGCCATACCCCCACAATTCCATTCATAATTAAGATCAAGAATATTACCAGAGGTTCAACAAAAGCGGTGATCGCCATTTCCCCACCTTCATCCCCATCATACAATGCTAAAATAAATGAAATCACAGCAGCAACAAGTAAAATCCTCACTAAAGTATCATTAAACTGTTCTAAAATTAAGCTAAAAATCGACTGCCCCTCATGCTTCTCTAACTCATTCCATCCATAGATTTGCCTTCCCTTTTTAACTTCATCTGGCGATAATCCAAAATCTCAATTCACGTGCAACTCCTCTTCGCATTCCCCAACATCTTTGGCCCATGCAACAAATACTACTCTATTCGACTGTGTATTGCTCCCTGTAGTCTCTCTCTTCCCATAATTCTGCCCTCCTTTACCCATAAGTCCCACCAATATAATCCAAACCACACAATTTGGATACTAAACTTTCAATTTCTCACCTGAAATTAATAAATATCAACACATAAATCTCATGATATGATTATGCAAATTTCATAAACCTAAGATCTAAAATTACCAGTAAAATCTAAATTCTAAAGTAATAACATTAACATAACAATTCATATACACTATTATACATATACATGAAAACTGTAAGTACTAGGGTTTGGATTTGGATTACCTGAAAGTGTTGGTAGAACAAATATACAGAGAGACACTTAAGAGTATGATTAGACTAGCTAATGAGCAGGAAGCACACCAGCTCCGGTATATTTCATATCAGAATGCGTGAACTGTTCGAAACAGAGCTTAGCCTTTGCTGCAGAATCCAAGCGGAAAAAACCATGAATCGCGGTCTCAAGGCTGCTAATACAGGAATCCATCCATTCTCTCCATAATCTCAAACCTAAAGCTGATAAAAATGCAGTAATTGGACATTCAGAGGCTTCACCGGGGATGGAAACGGATTCTACGGAAGTTGTTGAAGTAGACGGTGGAGGCGACGGAGGAGATAGAGAAGATAAATGGTCGGAGACATCGATGAATTCTTCGTCTGAGATATCGAGGGGGGACGGGTTCAGAAGAGTTGGGGATATGGTTAGAAGAATTTGGGGGAAACTGGGAGGGATTTTCTTAAAAAAAACTCTATACCGACGGTTTCGTGTCGACCGTCGCTATAGATACTCTATAGCGACGGTTCCGTGTCGACCGTCGCTATAGATACCCTATAGCGACAGTTCCGTGTCGACCATTGCTATAGCTCATCGCTATATGTCGAATTTTTAGTAGTGGTGTAACAAATACTCTTTGGTAACTGAAATTAATACTACTATTTAATTGGTTACCAAATCAACATTATACAGTAACCAAAATATACGTTATTAGTATCAATGCTTTTGCAACATACTGTTTTCATTCCATTTATAAACAAATCACAAATTATGTTATCGTGAAGGTGAAATGTTAAATAATGAACACTTAAATCAAGGTAACCAAACCTTTATATGAATGTCGCCAAACTTTGAATTTGTAATAAATACATAACAAAATTGTATTGAACCTGCAAAGACTAATTTAATAGTTATATCATACAATCATATTTTTTACTAATTTGAAATCCATTAATAAAAAGCTACTAATCCTTATATTCAGTTTTGTTTTGGTTACTGTTATAAATCTTACACTCTTTATTGGATACAAAGTTAAATTAATAGATTTCAATATATAGATTAATGGATTCGTGCCTTTGTAGTCACTTTTTAGATTCAGTTTGTAGTCTCAGACTCAATTTTTTGATTATGTTTCGGAATCCTTTGAACGGTTTGTGCATGTCGGTTTTCGGCTGCTCTGTTTTTGCTTCTTTATGTTTTCGAATTCGACTTATTTTGTATTAATGATTATGCTTATTCTCGATTGCTCCTTTGTTACAGATTTTACTGATCTTAGAAGTTTTCTATTTGTTCTTCTATGGATTCTTCCTTTTTGACGTGATTTTTGAATGTTTGGGTTAGTTGGTAACTGCCGCACACAGTGGAGTAGTTTTCTCCTTGAATTAAAGGTTTTCTATTTTTGTTGGGTTGGATAATATGGCGTGTATTGCACTATTCTTGATATTATTATATATTATTGCACTGTTATTATAATTATTTGATTGATGCACTATTCTTGTAATTATTTACTATTTGTTGTATATTATTGTCAATGACCCTAAAAAAATTTAATGAAAGGTGAAAAAAGGAACTTTGTATTGGTAAAGAGGATAAAAAATTATAACTATTAAATTGCAAAATATTATAAGTTCATACTCTTTTAATTTGTTAGCATATTTAAGTGCATTATTTTATCTTACAACATTATATTGATTAAACAAGTCTAGGTTAAGTTTGAAATAATATTAAACTTAAATATTACTATGTTCACTTTCCAAAATTAAGTTGCATTTGATGTAAACTTGCATTAGTTGAATTCTCTGTTTCCCAAGTATAAAAGCCACTAAGAGGCTGTTTGATAACTACTAATGCATTGTATGTTGTCTGAATCGATCAGCCATTCAGTGCGTTTGTTTTGAATAAAAAATAATCTGAATGACTTTTAACTTGATTGAGCAAATAAGTCTAATTTTTTTGGCTGAATTGGTATCCCCAATTACTGAATGATACTACCCTTCACAATTTAAAATATTAATCTTTGTATCCTTTATTTCAAAATCAGACTTCACACACTCTCTCTTTACTTCAATCCAATCTATTTTTTCTCTTCTTCGATCTTCTTCGGCTACCATGCTCTCTCTTTTTGTGTCATCTACTTCAAAATCTAAATGAAAAGTAATGAATCACTCAAAGCATGATGAGAGAATGAAAGATGTATATTATATTTAATTCTTCATTCTTTATCTTCTCGTTGAAGATGATGACTAATGGAGTCGGGGTAGGTAGGGAAGGGGAGGCGGAAGAGGAAGTACGAAGGAGGGTGTATTTAAATAATTCTTTTAAAGAATTTAAAAGTTTGATTATATTCAATCAAGACATTTAAAGATTTTATAAAAGTTTATTGGTATTCAATTAGGACTTTTGTAATATCTTTAAAAGTTAGGTGGTATTGAATTAAAACTTTTACAAAGTCTATAAAAGTATTTTGGTATTCAAAAAGTCATAGATTTTTTAGATTTCTATCAAATAGTAGAGTTTGACAGACTTTAGAAGAAGAGATACTCATATGCAAAATCTGACCTCATCTCTAAAGACTTCTAAATATTTGAGAAAGAAAGAAGATGAACATAAAGGAAAGATAGAGGAGATCAAACAAAGAAGAGAAAAGAAAAGAAAAAATATATATCTTTCTCACTTTTTCTCTCTCTCTCCAACTCAGTTCTCTCAAAATAAAAATCCCAAAAGTAAAGAGAGCTATTATAACAGGTGAGGAGAGAGAAAAATGAGGAAGGGTTAAAAAGAGAGAGTAACGTTATGGGTTCCAAATAGAATCAATTGTATAAATGGAGATAACAAATATTTTAATATCATTTTATTTTTTTTCTCCCCCATAAAAAAATCTCATTTATTATATTTGTAAGTATTAAAGATGTATTTTGTTTTATGTTTATTTTTAAATGTAATAAATTTGTTAATTTTGTTATTCGTTGAAAATTATAAATTGTTAGTTTAGTAATAATGACTTGATAGGAAAACGACAATGAACAATTTTAAAATCGAAATTATTATTTTATATTATTGTTAGTAGAAAATGACTTTTTTATGAAATATAAAAATTATGAAATATGACATTTTCTTGAAATAGACTTGGTATGATAAAATAATTCAACTTCAACAATGCCTTTTATTTCAAATTAGGTTGTGACATTGTCATTATATTTTAATATTATTTAATATCATACTCATTTCATCTAAAATATAAGATCTTTGTTGACTTTTTAACAATTAATATAAGATGCAAGATATATTAGAAGTATACAAAAGTTTATCAAAGTCCTGGTAAAAAGTCTATAAAAGTATGTCACTTATTTCATGTAGTCTTTAAAAATAATTTTAAAAGTCTTTAAAAGTCATTAAAATTCATAAACTCTACAAAAGTCTGTTACTTAAAAAATGTATTTAATTTTTTTTATTGAATACACCCTCCTAATTTGACAAAAAAATTGGAAAGGGGTGGAGGAATAGCATACACTTGAGAAGGGGATGAAGGAATAAGAGTACTGCTTTGATTAGGTTTCCTTTTTTTCCTTTTTTTACGGTAGCCTCCCCTCTCAATAGTGAATGTGAGCAAAGCCACTTATCCATAAAAAGGAGTGTAAAGGTGTTAAAATTGTTTGAATTATTCAATACTTTGTTTGAATTATTTATTTTTTTTCTATTGTACAATGAATATTGTATTTAATTTTTTTTAGTACGTCCAGACAAAATTATATACTTGTTCAACATAGTTTCGAGAGGTAAATTAATAAAAGACCGTTATTCAAATGTTTCCGACACATCAATTATCAAATAATTTTTTTTATTCAATATTCAATTTTATTCAGATTACTTAAACATTCAGAGCCGTTAATTTTTCAAACAACCCTTAAGACTTTTTAAAATTTTGAGGATAACTCTTATCAATGTTCTTTCTAACAAAATAAATTCAATGATAAATTGCTAATTTGTTTTTACTCATTTATGGCAGGCCAAATGCTACAACATTAAACAAAAATTGCAGTACAATATACCCCATCTTTATCAAACAAACAATTTTTTTTTGGAAGTCTCACCAAGATTGAAAATTATATTAACCCACATTATCCTTTATAATAAAAGGAAGAATGGTAGAATGAATATTTTGCATCCAAAAAGTAGAACAAGGCAAGGCATCAACTTAAGGCAGTAGGCAGATGATCAATCATAAAAAATCAGCCTAAATCACATATAGTACCTTTCAATAAAAAAAATAATAATACAATAATCAGAACCCATTTATATGATCATCAAGAACCAATTATCAAAACCTTCTTTTTGGGACTAATTTACTCATCATCATCATCATCATCATCATCATCATCATCATCATCATCTCTTCTTCTTTTTCTACTGCTGCAGCCATTTTTAACATTCGTATTCCTCTGTTTATCAACAATGGTGGCTCTGCCCAAACCTTACAGCCGCGAAGTTATAAGAAAACAGAGCTTATTACTTTGATTATTATGCTTAAACATCCAGAAAGTGACCCAATCTTGATGTTTCTCCAAGTTATGATCATGGTAGAAATTGACTTAATTCCTGGAAGTAAGCACATGGGCCTTTTCTGCCCAAAGCTTAAAAACCATCTCATACTCTTTCCCTTCCCAATCAAAAACACTCACCAAAATCCCTGTTTTCTTCTTCAAATTTAGCATATCATTTGAACTCAACAAGGGGTAACAAAATTCTTGAACATGATCCTTATTTAATATTAACCTGGTTTGATCTTCTTTCGCATCTGATTTTGTCAATTGCAGTTTTTTGATCCAATTTGCATAATTTCCAGGAAGAAAGAAGCATTGCGGCTGCAGCGTCCTGTTACAGTTCTTGAGGGTAAACACCATTGGGGGCAGTGGCGGAACCCAAACATATTTTTAGGGGGGTCAAAATACATTAATAAAAAAAATTTATTTATTGACGCTTGAAGAGCTTCTTTCGGTTGTACGAGTGAGATGCAGCAATTATATCCCGTGATTCCCAAATTACTAAATTCCCAAATTGAGAGTCTAATTTTCTTTTCTGAATGTCTTCCTATGTGTAGTAGCAATGCAAAACTATCAAGAACAACATCAACAATCATATTTGCCAACCAATTTTGTTCATTTAAAGGAACACCCCGTTTATCAAAGTACTTAATAAGCTCCGGCCGGATCAGCCTCATCAAGACTATTCTAAGTTGGCTTTTCTTTTAAGCATTTCGTCAAACACATTATGAGCCACACTAATTTCATGAGCATTACCTGTTTTAAGATTTCTACTCCTTGCCACCAAAACTAAGAACAACCTTTTACTCATAAAATATCCACTTTAATCAAAAACCCAAGTACTAATTTCTAATTCTGCTACATATATCCTCAAATTTTGAACTTTTCATAAAACCCATTACAAATCATTCATCATATCCCCAATTACAATCAAATTACCCAACAATCAATAGACCATCTCAACAGAAAATAGCAGGGGACAACATAAGTTACACAATCCATCACATATTATAAAATCTAGTGATTCAATTGAAGCTTGGGTTCCTTAATTCAATATAACTTCACAAAAAATACTCTCAATTATTGCTTTAAACCAAAAGACAAGATTAGAGGTTTAAGGACATTAGGTATAAAAATGAAGAACAAGTAAAGAATACTCACAAATCGGGAGGGATGACCGGACTGCCGGCTGGAGGCTGGAGCTGTGGAGTAGTCAGCGGTGGCGGGCAGCGGCGGCTAGAGTAGTGAGTAGTGGCAGCAGAGGCAGGAGTAGTGGAGGCGGAACCGCAGAAGAGGGAAGAGATGCAGAGTTACGTTTGAGTTAGTGAATGAAGTCTGTTCTGTTAAGCCATAATAATTTTTTTTTTATTTTTTAATAAAACGACGTCGTTTCAAGTTATTATAAAAAAATGAAAGAAACAAACCAGTTGCAGACTGCAGTCAGAGAACTGGAGAAGAAGTCGGACTCGGAAGACCGGAGCAGTGAGCTCCTCACCAGCGCCTGCTGACTGGCGGCTTCCCCCCGTCCCCTTGTCCTCCCCTCCTACCGAGGTCAGATGCCCCCTAGTTCCGCCTCTGATTGGGGGTGGAGAATTTTCTTGATTTTGAATTGCATTCTTCTTGAATACCCATATATGATAATGATGGAATTAATTGACGGGTGTTTGAATTTTTTTTCTCTTATTCACAGATTGTGAAGTTAGTTGATAGTTTTTTTACTTTTTCTTGACGATGATATCAAGAACTCTTAGTTCACTTGGAAAGTAAAATCTTAGTTGTATAATCATAGACAGAAAAATCTAAGTTGTAATTGATGAGTGAGTTTTATACTCAGAATGGAGTGTATTTGAGCTTAATCTTTTGGTTGATTTTTAAGTGTTATGTGTTTATTTTATACATTTTATGTTATTTTGTAGGCTATGACACGACATTGGCATGAAGAAGCAAGGAAAAGCAATTCAGACATCTTTTGGACTAAAATATTCAAGTAAATGCAAGAAGGAAAGATTGAAGGGCTTTTAACAACAAGTTGGATGCATGTTCTTGGCTTGAAACTTGAATTTTATTGTAGATCTACTTCTTATCTTTTCTAAACATCTTGAATCATCCCAATCAGAGTTCGGATGCGAGAGTTATGACCTTTTTATCAACAAAGATTAAAGCTCAAAGTTGTCCTGCTTGTAATTTACATAGTAGCCTCTTCAAGCCAAATTTAGATCTTGATCCTGTCAGAATCTATCAATTCTCAAAGAATGAAAGTTATAGATCTCGTCAATATCTTCGATTTTATAGTTGGAAGGCTTCGTAACTCCTAGCGGATCAAAAGTTATGCTTGTTTTACCAAAGGACGTCCCAACAGAAAATTGATCGGCGCGGGGCGCGCCAGAAATGAACTAAGAGCGGTGTGGGGTGCACCTAACCATAAGATTTTTTGCTACTGTAGCGCGGGGCGCGCCCAAATTGTCTTAGGAGCAGCGCTGGGCGCGCCGAACGGTGGCGAGAGAGTTAATTTGGGTGTTATGTTGTCCAAGTTGAGCTAAAATGGGATTGTTAGTTGCCTAACTTACTAGGGTTTCCATTAAGACTATAAATACTAGATTATAACTTGGATTTGAGAAACGTTTTCTAGACTTTTGACTTGATATTCATTGAGAGCCATCTTGTGGAGACTTGGAGTTTGCATTAGAGAGCATTGAAGACAGAGATTGAAGCTTGAAGATTAGAGATTCCTTAATAGAGTTTTTCTTCTTCTCTTAACTTCATTATCTGTACTTATGATGATATTTAATTTTGATCTTCTTGTTTCTATTATGATGATGAACTAATTTCCCAACTAGGGGTATAATTGAATATTTTACAATTCAATAATTCAATAATTATTATTTTCACTTGTTGATCCTATGGAGTTGATTATTATATTTTGTGCTTAATCTATTAATTGTCTAGCTAGCAATTAATTTGATATCTTTGATGGAATTGAAAGAGGAAATCTTAGATTAGATCTGAATATAATAACGTATGGATTTGTTGATTCTTGTTAAGAATAACATAATATTGTATGAGACGAAAGTACTTGTATGCCATGCGTAACTGTGTTAGGAGTTTGTGCTTAATGAATCTGTTTTAAGTGTCTTGCACGAAAGTAGCAAAATAATTGAAATATGTCTTTTTATTAATCATTGACATATGTTAATAAATTGATAGGCAATCCTAGTTGGCAACTCATTGGATTAAATAAGTGGAAATATGGTAAGGAGATTATTGTAAAGCAATTGGGGAAATTATATTCCTATGTCTTTATCATTTGGTGATCAATAATTGTTAGTTAATTGATTTTTATTCTTTTAATTAAAACAATTTCACAAATCAATTGGAGTGACTGTTTAAGTGAATTTAAATTGATAAAAACTTGGTAATTAGATTAATTGTTAGTAACTGTTCTTTGTGGGTTCGAAACTATTCTTACTTCTTTATTACTTGATTGACCGTGTGCACTTGCGCGTATTTGTCATTATATAAATCGGACAACAAGTTTTTGGTACCGTTGCCGTGGAACGCTTCTAATAATTTTTTTTTTTTATCAATTTAGTTTATTTATACATTTTCTTTCTTTTTTTTGTTTTAATTTTTGTTTCTTTACGAGGTGCATAATGGTTAACTATAATTATCAATGGCCTTATACGAGAATGACTCAACCAAATGCGACATGGATATATGAACTCGATGAGTTGTCATCACAGATGGAGACACTTTCTGTGATTATTGTGCTGGACCCCATCCAAGTCATCAATGCGCCATCAGTTTCGAGTCAATACAGCACGGTGGCAACTTTGGTGACTATTCCAACAATTATTCCTATCCTAACAACTATCAGTAGCATTGGGAGTATCATTCGAATTTCTCTTGCCAACAACCACCCACAACGAGAAAAGAAACCATAACTAGAGAAGCTTCTGATTAAGTACATAAAAGAGAATATGGTGAGGAAAAATTATCAGGAAGTAACTCTTAGAAATATAGAGAATCTGATGGGGCTATTGGTAAGTGCCATTAAAATTCACCATCAAGGTGAATTGCCAAGTAACATGGTTCCTAAAACTGATGGAGTACTCGAGTCGATAGTTATTGATGCTGAAAAGGAGGAGACAAGTGGGGAGCAGGAAAAGGAGGCCGGCGAAGATCCAACCTTAAGTTCCATAGTAGATGAACGGATTTTTATAGTGCCCCATGTACTTTCTCCACCAAAGCTCAAGGCTCCGGGCAGTTTTGCAATCTCATGCCTAATTGGTAGTCATTCTGTAGGCAGAACTCTATGTGACATTGGAGGCAGTATAACTTTCCAGCCATGGTGGAATGAGACAAGGGTCCATGAGAAGATGGATGAAGATCTAGTTGTGTTCAAGAAGATTCAATTTAACATTCCGTTAACAGACACAGTGGAACACACACCTAGTTACTTGAAGGTCTTAAAAGAGAATATATCTATAAAGAACAAGCTAGGTGAATTTGAAACAATGGCCCTTACTGAAGCAGAGCCCTGAAATGTTACATTATTATTGATGGATGTAGGGTTCCTCAATTTTTGAAGGGGAATTGGATAAAGAGTTGAAGAAGTCGGGCTGACGACTCTAAAACAAGCGCTTATTGGGATGCAACTCAAGTTTAATTTTTTAGTTTTTGGCTTTGTTTTATTTCATTAGGTTTCATAGTAGTTAATAAATTTGCATTTATTTAGGATTTAATAAAATTATTTCTATCATGGTTTTATATGTTATTTAAGTCAAATTCAAGTGTGGTACCCAATTTTTTCCATGTGCCTAGCCTATTCTCCAAACCAAGCAGACAAGGATGAAGATTGCTATATTTTTAGGGAAGTTCTCTGCTTTACTTTTTCCTTTTTCGACCATTGAGGACAATGTCTAGTTTAAGTTTGGGGCAATTTTAGTGTCGTATTGCATATAGTTAGTTATTTGCATTGTAGTTCGTTATTTTTACGTGTTAGCATTGTGTTTTTGCATTTAGTGTGCATATTATACATGGTAGTACTTGCATATTCATATATGTGTTGCATTAGTATGTGTTCATGTAGTATAACTGCATTTTTGCATGAATCTATGCGATCGGTTGGTGTGCTCTTGGCTTGACCAATGATGAGATTGTTATTTTATTTTAATTTGAACAAAATTGATAATCGGTGCTTAACTCTAAATTGAGTTATGATGGTAATCTAAGTTTGTCAGAAACTTGTGTAACTGGTTAGAACATAGATTTGCTTATTTTAACTGATTTGGATTAAAGGAGTTCATAATTATCTTTCGGGGAAAAAAATTAAAGTTCAAATGTTAATGACATCTGTAAATGTTGACAGGGAGGCTAAAAGAAACTAAATAAAAAAGTTTGGGGAATCTATGAGGCATAAAAAAAAGAAAAAAAAGAAAAATATTTATATATGCATTATTATATTGACTTGTTTGGTTTTGTGGCTTTTACTACTTGGATAAGTAAGCCCTAGGGGTGTTTCTACATCCAGAACCCTAAAACCATCTGGTTTGGGAGTCGTTGGTCGAAAGTTCACTAAATGGGTAGTTCTGAAAAGCTTAAGAGAATCAGACATTGCACAGTCAAGTGTTAGCACGGGATGGAGCATAAAACGCACTCATGAAAAAATAAATTATGAATAAAACTCCATAGGGACCCTCAACCATAGTAAATATGTGGTTTTGGATGGAATTTTTATGTTTACAGAAATAGTTGCTTTGAATGGTGAGTTTTACCTCTTAAGAAGTAAATTATGAAATCTAGTTTGATATGTAGTTGGTTGGAGCTACTAAACAATCACACACACACTGCATGGGTAATGATGGGTTTAGATTGCCAGATTGATTCCATTTATTGGTTTGCATTGATGAGATTTTCTGTTTAAGTTTCTTGAGAATATCTCATAGGCTTGTTGCTAATATTCATACTGATTTTTTGCCAGAATTATAGGATTGTAGAGTATAGTTCACATTTGCATCATGGTTGTTTTTATGTAGTATAACATTGTTTTGTTTTGCTTGAGGACAAACAAAGGTTTAAGTTTGGGGGTAGTTGATGAGTGAGTTTTATACCCAAGAATCGAGTGGATTTGAGCTTAATCTTTTGGTTGGTTTTTAAGTGTTATGTGTGAATTTCATACATTTTATATTATTTTGTAGGCTATGACACGACATGTCATGAAGAAGCAAGGAAAAGAAATTCGGATATCTTTTGGACTAAAATATGCAAGCAAATGCAAGAAGGGAAGATTGAAGGGCTTTTGACACCAAGTTGGATGTATATTCTTGGCTTGAAACTTAGATTTTATTGTAGATATACTTCTTATCTTTTCAGAACTTCTTTAATTGTCCCAATCGGAGCTTGGATGCGAGAGTTATGACCTTTTTATCAACAAAGATTAAAGCTCAAAGGTGTCCTGCTTGAAATTTACATAGCATCCACTTAAAGCCAAATTTCGACCTTGATTTGGTCAGAATATGTCAATTCTCAAAGATTGAAAGTTATAGATCTTGTCCATGTCTTCGATTTGATAGGTGGCAGGCCCTGTAACTCCTAGCAGATCAAAAGTAATGCCTATTTTACCAAAGGACATCGCAGCAGAAAATGGACTAGTACCGGGAGCACCAGAAATGAACTAAGAGTGGCGAGGGGCGTACCGGACCATCAGATTTTCTACTATTGTAGTGCAAGGTGCACCCAATTTGGCCTAGGAGCAGCGCTGGGTGCGCCGGACGGCGGAGAGAGAGCTGATTTGAGTGTTATGTTGTCCAAGTTTAGCTAGAATAGGATTGTTAGTTGCCTAACTTGCTAGGGTTTCCATTAGGACTATAAATGTGACGCCTTCAAATTCGACTCATATCTCGAATTTGGTTTGTCACGTGGTAACTCTAATAATAATTCAAAATCTCACACAACGGAAAATAGAATAATTTACATTGTCATAACATAAATATTCTCATCCCAAAGTCTCATAATCGTTACTACAACATTTCAATAAATAAACTTAAACGTAACTTAGTACGTCATAATACATAAGTCTTATTACAACATGATAATATTAAACTCTTAGCGCAAAAGAACAAAGCTATTCCGTAGCCTAGCCCTTACCCTTGTCCTTGCCTGAGGGTTCACCACGTTATGCCTTAACTAAATATTTTAAGGGAAGCATATATGAGCACAATTTGCCCAACAAGTAATATAACAATAAGGGTGACAGTTATAAGTTCAAATCTCAAGGGTATAACAGTGAATAATAGTTCAAGAATTATAAATAATTCTCAATAAGTGTCGCTATGGACTGAAAGATATCAACCAGATTCAAAGAGTTAATCATGTCAAGGTTCAAAAATAATGAACACTGAGCAGTCACTAGGGACTAAGAACTTATACCGGAATTAACATTATTATACTAAAAATCCAATATAAACAAGTACAACAGGTGATCAGCCTAAGCACCTTACGTTATGCATAACATTTAAACATGCTAGTATGTGCGCACGTCGGTTCCCCGACAATTATATAATTTCCCCTTCAATGAGGGTTGTTTATATATGTAGATTTATAAGAGTCTGCACCAAGTCAATTGGTTTGGATAGCTTTCTAACACATGATAATAGTCTAGCTGATTTAATGACTTAGACAACCTTTATAATGCATTTAGGAACGATAAGTTCAATGCTTGCAACAACATCGAGATATACAATCCATTTCCAAATAGTAATAGATATTTGCTTGAGGTAAATATGGTCGATATGGCAACAATTCGGATTATACAATATGTAAAGTGTAAAGAGTTAGGGAACTTACATTCAATATAAAAATCAAATGAAGTTAGAGAACTTGCATTCAATATGAAAACCAAATGAAGTTAGAGAACTTGCATTCGATATGAAAATCAAATGAAGTTAGAGAACTTTCATTCAATATGAAAATCAAATGAAGTTAGAGAACTTGCCTTAAGCGTAGTTTTCCAACTTTATAGCTTATCAACACTTTGAAATCCTACTGTAACGTAGTTATGTATACAACATATTTATTAGTTACTCAACTCTATAAGTAAGTAATCTCATTCATGTTTGATCACATAACTCAATGACATACATTTATCCCTATCTTAGTAACGTAAATGGAATGGCACATTAGTATTCTATCACACCGCGTAGCTATATAATCATCATCTACTATGTTTGTAGAAAAGTAATACGAAAGTAATAGAAATATTTAGATTCTGGATTGCACATAGCCATTATGTATTAGAACTCTTTAAACATCATGGAAATCATGTATTATTACTGAAAGCAATGAAATATACAAGTTACAAGTTTACAGATTATAAATAAACCATCAGACCAAACTATAGGAGGGTATAGCTGCGCCTAGTTAGGCTTAAAGATGGCGCAGCTGCAGTGTCCCCTGGCCAGACCAGAGTGGAGCTTTGCTCTTCTTGGATCAGTCTCATTCTAAGCATACATAGATATTGACACATAGAATATATGCCTGTGAAAGGGTCTTGCATGAATTTACAATCATCCCACGTTCATCTTTGTATGTTAGAGTTTTAGTTTGGGATTTCTAATGAATTAAGGCCAATTAAGGGCATGAAATCATAAGGGATACTATGTTTACTATGTATATATATATGAGGTAGTCATGAAATCAGTTAGTATGAATGCTCACAAAGGTTTTCATCATATACACATATTTAGTCTTGTCCATTCTTTGAGAACTTGTATGAAATCATGCTCAAATGATCTTATGTTATGTTATACTATATGGATGCACATATAGGTCATGATTAGGGTATTAGTATGCAATCTTATACGTTTAAAATCTGACCATGACAATGTCTATAGTAATAGTTTGCAAAATGTCCGAGTCCTGTCTTTAGAATTCATTTTAAACTTAACCCATACATTCAAGTTATACCAAAACTTCTTAGAATCACATCTCATGCATTCTTAGATCATATCTACAAGTCCACCAAGTCAGAATATACTCCACATGACATTCATGAATATTAGGCTCAAGTAGGTCAAGATTTCCTTTAGAAAGGCATCTATCTCAACACCAAACAAGTTGGATATAAATCAAGGGGCTTAAGACTTCAGGTCAGACATATATTTATGCATATCTAAGTCAAATTAACTTGTTAAGATTTATCAGTTCTTTAATAGAAGCCAAAATTTCTAACTGGTGCCCGGCACATCTGCGCTGCTCTAAACTGCAGGGAGCGCGCGACTGCGCCCTACCATAGACAGTCCAGAAGAGCCTTTGTTTCGGCAGAAATCCACCCAATTCCAATTTTCTTCATTCTAAACATGTTTAAACTTATTCTTAGAGGTTCCATACATGCATATAAACTTCATAAACACATTGATAAAAATTCCCAATCAAGTTTACAAGAATTTATGAGAATTTCTATAATTTACCATGCTTGGAATTTAGAACATAAAGAAAGAAGTTTACCTTCTAAGAAGCTTAATTCCTACTCTCTGCAACTCCAAACTCCTTATTCAACTAAGGAACTCACCCTCTCAACTTAGAATTTATCAGACAATCACAACAACAAGAAAAATGAAGAAGAGGGCTGTTATTTATAGAGGATTAAGTGACCAGTTATTGACTTTACATTAGGGCTTGAATCCATGAGGTAAGAAGAAGCCAATGGTTAAGGAAGAGTTGGCCAACCACTCTCCCTCAACCATTTCCATAGCCATGATAACCTCCTAGCTAACCATTGTTCTAAGTTTTACATTTCACGTAAAGGAGAGTGTAGCACTATTTAGGGTCACTGAATTTGGGACAGGCCTTTTAAATCACAGCATCTGGTTCCAATGTGCTTAGTTTAGTTTCATTTTGGTTCTCTCATGTGATTTTAATGTACTAATGTTACTACATAATGAAATGTTAAGGATTATATATGTACTTATATCATATAATCCATGTACATTGGGTTTTAATAAAATAATATTTAATGTAGATAAAATAATGCAGTTGTGTATTATTAACATAATATTATCCATAATTTTGTTATTATTATACACTTCACTATTATAATGGCATTCAATATTAAATGGTTATTTTCTAAATTTAACTTCCTCATGAATTTCCTGATGTGCACAGTTAATTAATTCTTTCTGTATTAGAATACCACACATAATTCTATTTTGTTACTCATTACTTCATACCATTCAATTTAATTTTACCACATGATTTCAATAATGTCACACATTAATATAATGTTCCACATTGTATTCTAAAGTAATAAACCAACTTTTCAGATCTAGTCACTGGCGCAGCTGCGTCAGTTTGTACTGCAGGAATGGCGCAACTGCGCTGACCCCTGGTAGTGGGAAACTGGTTTAGCTACTTGCCAGTTCTAGTCTCCATTACCAATCCAATTTCACATAGCATATAATAAATCTCAAATAGATAATACTATTAGTAAAAAAGCTTATTTTATATTTCATACATGAAATTACTTTATTACTCAATCATATTCAACTTCTCATAATAACAATTAATTAAGTAATATAATATTTATTAATCTCTTCTTATTAAAGCATTCCCTTACTAATTCACCCAAAGAATTTCTTTGTCTTTCATTATGCCACACTAGGCAATCCTTCTAAGCTTAAAATTAAGCTTTTCATTAATTCCACCATAACACATAATTTTCACATACTTAAATTTAATAGAATTACCGTACCCCATACCACAACAATATTTCTTAATATTCAAATAAATATTAAACTTTTATTAATATAATTATTAATAATATTCAGAAAATTCTCGGGTATTACAATAAATACTTGATTATAACTTAGATTTAAGAGACTCTTCTAGACTTTTGACTTGATATTCATTGAGAGTTATCTTAAGGAGACTTGGAGTTTGCATTGGAGAACATTGAAGACAGAGATTGAAGCTTGAAGATTAGAGATTCCTCGATAGAGTTTTTCTTCTTCTCTTAACTTCATTATCTATACTTATGATTTTATTTAAATTTGATCTTCTAGTTTTTATTATGACGATAAACTAATTTCCCAATTAAGGGTACAATTGAACCTTTTGCAATTTAATAATTCAATAATCATTATTTTCACTTGTTGATCCTATGGAGTTGATTATTATATTTTGTTCTTAATCTACTAATTGTCCAACTAGAAATTAATTTGATATCTCTAATCGAATTGAAAGAGGAAATCTTTGATTAGATATGAATATAATAACATATGAATTTGTTGATTCTTGTTAAGGATAACATAACATTGTATGAGACGAAAGTACTTGTATGTTATGCGTAACTGTGTTAGAAGTTTGTGCTTAATGAATCTGTTGCATAAAAGTAGCAAAATAACTAAAATAGGTCTTTTTATTAATCATTGACATATGTTAATAAATTGATAGGCAATCCTAGTTGGCAACTCATTTGATTAAATAAGTGGAAATATAGTAAGGAGATTATTGTAAAGCAAATGTGGAAATTGTATTCCTATGTCTTTATCATTTGGTGATCAATAATTGTTAGTTAATTGATTTTTATTTTCTTTTAATCAAAACAATTTCACAAATGAATTGGAGTGACTGTTTAAGTGAATTTATATGGGTAAAAACTTGGTAATTAGATTAATTGTTAGTAACTGTTCTATGTGGGTTGGACACTCTTCTTACTTCTTTATTACTTGATTGACCGTGTGCACTTGCGCATATTTGTCATTATATAAATCGGACAACAGTAATCTTAGTTGGAAACATTAGAGAGAAAAATCTTAGTTGTGTAATGAAGGGTTTATATATAGAGAGAAAGTAGTGTTCACTTGAAGAGTATATATATAGAGAGAAAGTAGTGTTCAATTTGGGTAAAATGCAAATGTTGCCCAACGTGGACATTTTCTAATTATTTTCTAAAAATATTGTCCAGCCTAGAATTAAAACTCAAGTCAAAACCCACAATTTAAAATCTTGGTTATAAGACCACTCAAGCACCACAAGCCTAGCTGTTAGTTTTACTCAAGGATTAACCTTTATAACATAACAATTTCTTTCCCCTAGATTATTAATAGACAAAAGACAAATGTAAAGACAATCAAATCTCTCTCAATATTTCATTTTAGTTCAGTCTTTATCTTTCTTTATACCTCTCACCTGCACATAAAAAAGCTAGGGTTACTAACTTTCGTCAAATTAGGGGTTTGTACTGGTTATTAAATTGATAAAATGATCTGAAAGATTATTTGTGCTGGGTAGATGGTGTAAGTGTTTTGAAATCCCCCTTTATTTCCTTTTATTTGTCTATTGATGTCGACCCTTTATTCCCCCTTCATCTGTCTATTGTGGCCCTTTTATTGCCCTTCGTCTGTCTATTGTCGTTGCTTTAATCCCCTTCACCTATCTATTGTCACCCCTTTAATGAAATTTGTCTGTTTGTTATTATATATTTGTTTTATTTGTTTGGGTCTTATGTTGTGGTCCTACTGTTGTCTAGGTAATAATTATATATTGTCTCCTATGTATTTGTTGTTTGACTTTTGGTTCCATAGTCAAGCATTTTGTTGTAGATTATTGGTGGTGAAACTCAACCCTAGATATTATATATTATATTGTTTCTATCCGTAACTTTTGTCTTTTGCTTCCATTGTCAAGCATTTTTTAGTATAGATGCCTGTTATAATAATAATAAAAATATTTTTTAATTCATGTTTATGGTATTTTATTGTTGATCCTTGGTAGTGGAACTCCACCATGGGGGTTTATTTGGGTTACATCCTGTTTTCCATTATGATTTTGAGAAAATTGATAAGTTTCAAATCCCTTATTTTTAATTGAATTTTGAGAAGCTGAAGACAAAGTACGAGGGTTTTGGGTACAATGATGTCATTGGTTTATATTACAGATTGCCTGGAAATATATTTTGTGGGAATTTTAAAAATCTTGCAAATGATGATGACCTAAATATAATGTTGGATGATGTTGTAGATTATGAATATGTTGAGATTTATCTTAAGCATGATTGTGAAGGGGGTAAACATGCTAAATAGGATACATAGACTAAACAAGGTAGGACAGGGATAAACAGGCTAAAAAGGTTAGTTTGTCCACTGATATTGGTCATGATGGTGATGTTGTGGTGGAAGAGGACTCAAGTTCTTCTAGTGATAGTGATATTCTTGATGAGGAGGAGGAAGAAATATTTCTAACTGATGATGAAGAAGTAAATGAGGTAAGAAAAAAAACTAGAAAATATAAAGAGCATAAGAAAAAAAGTAAAACAACCAAGAATTGTCGCTCCAGAAATTAATGATAAACCAAACATTGAGGAACACTAAATAGCTAGCAACCAAGAACTAGAACAAAACATTGAGCAACATGAAACAGGTGGTAATACTGTTGAGGGTGACAATACTGTTGAGGTATAAGAACAAGATTCTGAGAATGATGATGATGATACTAATGATAGTGAAATAGATAGTGATAATACTAAAACTTATGACTCTGCTCAAGTAGAAAATGACAGCCCTGAGGAAGCTGACTCTGAGGATGATACACTTGTATGGAGGCAAAACCCTTTCCCAATGTATAACCCCAACACCAAAATCATGGAGACAAAGTTAGAGTTAGGAATGCTATTTGAAAATAACAACGAATTTAAGAGTGCAGTCATTAATTGGACATTAACATAAGGTTTTGATTTAAAATTTGTGAAAAATGAAAAACTTAAGGTCAAAGGGAGGTGTATGAATAACAAAACATGTCCTGTGAAAGTATGAGGAAGTAAAGATCAGTTTTAACCAACTTTTCATCTTAGAACAATGAGGAAAAGACACATATGTTAAAAAATTTTAGTGAGTAGGCAAGTTAATGCTAAGTGGTTAGCAAAGAATTTGAATACAGAACTTAACGAATTCAGGAATTAGAGGTTGGTTGATATTCAAGCTTATGTTAAGAAAACCTTTCTAGTTAATGTGTCAATAGACAAATGTTATAGGGATAGACAGTTTGCTTTGCAAGAGTTTATGGTGAACATGAAAGAACATTATGTCAAGCTACATAGATATATTAAAGAGTTAAGAAGGTCAAATCATGGGATTACAATTGAATTGTATCAAGTATTTCATTCTGGTGCCCCTGGATTCAGAAGACTTTATATTGGATTTAAGGCTTTTAGAGTTGGTATGCTACCTGGTTGTAGGAACATAATTGGACAGGATGGTTGATTTCTAAAAGGGTGTTGCGGTAGGCAGCTTTTAAGTGATGTAGATTGAAATGGAAACAACCAAATGTTTCTAATCTTTTGGACAGTTGTAGAGGGAGAATATAGGGACTCATGGGAATGGTTTCTGGGCTTAAAGATGAATTGAAGTTAGAAAATGGTGAAGGGTGGACCTTTATTAGTGATCAACAAAAGGTAAATATAAACTTATTATTTCTTATGCATATTATACATTAACTTATTATGACTAATACATGTTATTCATAACTTATAGTGACTAATACATGTTATATATTAACTTATTATTTGTGTTTGTATTACAGTGATTAGAGGATGCATTAGCTTATCTTTTTCGTTTCTTAGAAACTAGAAATTGTGTAAGGCATATTTATGCCAATCTGAGAAAGAGGTACAGAGGTATATATTTGAAGAAAACTTTCTAGATGGATGCAAAATCCACACAACTAATGTTAATTTTGAGAATGCGATGGAAAGAATTAAGGAGTTAAATGAAGGGGCTTTTGATTTCTTGATGTCTAGGAATCCTAGGAAATGGTGCAAGACATTTTTCAAGATTGATACAAAGTGTGACATTGTGGACAACAACCTATGTGAGTGTTTTAATGGGTAAATAATTCAATCAAGAGGCAAGCCATTGATTGAATTATTGGAAGGCATCAAACAACTATTAATGACCAGGATACAACAAAAGAGAGATATAACCATCAACAAGAAATGAGACATTTGTCTTAGGCCAAAAAAAAATTATTCACAACAACACTGATGAATGTTGCCAATATGTTGTGTTATACTGTAGACACTAGAAATTTTGCTTTCCTTGGATTAACCTTTCAGGAGGGTAACATTGTCATTTCACTTTGGAGATAACTCCGAGGTAGGGCAAAAGCATCATTTTACCCCGGTGTTAACCCTGAGGAGACATCAAGGTACAAAAATGCACAGACACGACACGAACCGAATGAGGAATGCAAAGCTGAGGATGTGACCATAAGACGTCTCCGCAGCAACTAATGAACCGCGAGCTCTCAAAGACGAGCAAATTGGCGACCCTCGGGAATTGAATGATATCTTTTATCTTATTGCATCATCTTTTTAGACTCCAATTTAGTCAGACTTGACCTTATTTCGCAGCCTTCCATAAAGACTTTCTGAGATTTTTGGGTATGAAGCTTAACTTTTATTGGATCGAGACCGAAGGCACGAACTTCGAGATAATGAGACCCATGTGGCTCAACCTCAAATGTACCTGCTCCAACCATAGGTACACCTAAGGTTGACTCGGATGCCTTAAGTCAGCAACAATTTATTATTTCAAAATATGCAAGAATATGGAGCTAGAGAGAGAAGGAAGAGAGAGAGAGAGCTCGGGTCTTGTATCTTTTTACCATTTTTCATTGTTTGATCTAGTATATCATATATATTGAGTGTTAAGATTGATATAAGTTGATCTTGAGCAAAAAGAAGCTTGTTCACGTGTTCCCCAAGGTGAAAAACACTCACTTTGGCCACTTTATTTGAAAATGTTGTTATAAATACTATGTCGATGTGATATAGAAATATCTACCGGTTAAACTTGATGTGTTACATATATATTTCATATTAGTTGGTAGATATTGAGGTGCTTATTTTGTGCATATCTAGTTGTTAATCAATTATTTGACTATATTTACCTAGATCTAGCACTTTAAACGGTTATGAAGCATAATTTTCTAACCTATATGCTAGATTGGCTTAGATCTATGGTTGATCTAGATGTTTTACTGCTTTTGGTCAGTCCCGATTACTCCATAGAGCCTTAGATTTGTATCTATAGGTGAGGAGGTCCTAATGGCTCATAATGGAGATTTCAACTGATGAAATCATCTGTTATTGAGTTTAGGATATGTTGTATATCTATTTTGGCATAATAATGTCTAGAAAACCCGGGGTTCAGATATACTGAATTGATTTTAACTAGATTCCCATAATGGACTTTTTATTTAAATGTAATATTTAAATACTGCAAATCGCTGTACATGTAATATTAGATCTTAAAACGAGTTCAAGGGGTACGTTTCAAGAATTTGGATTTAAGAACCCGTGATAGTGAAAATCATGTTTGTGGGAGTTCAGATTCATCGAGATGGCTTTCATGCCTGATGATGATCCGATCTCTTTTTGGCGCTTTATTGTGTACATTATCACCCAAAACAATTTTGCTATAAAATCAAAAAGAGCTTTCATGCAGAATAAAGCGATTTGGGTAGATCATCTAAGAAACATAAAGATAAAAGGAAGTATTAAAGGTCCTCGATTACTATTCGGGCGAAGGATTTGAAAATTATGTTTTTCCAAAATATCATTCAAAATGTATATTTTGTCTTAAATGAAATTTTCGCTAAATCAAATCCTTCGTACATAGGTGCAAAAGAGGAACAACAATACTTTCAAACAACACAAATAAAGCCTAGAAAAGACTTTAAAATAAAAGCACTAAGCACCATAAAACACACAAACACACACACACACACACACTTTATGCATAGGAAATGAATAAGATGTGATAACTGTGTTTTCATGGAAGTCGGGGGGTGCCTAATACATTCTCGTCGCTTAAGCAAGCCCCCAAACTCTATAAATCTCGGGTTTCTGGACCAATCTTATGGAGTCACATATTGGACCATATTGTGAAACCCTTTAAAATTCTGATGAGTTGGTACATCCATTTAAACCATACTAACTGGCGCCTCTGTCTAACTTGGTCCAATCATCAACATCAATAAAATCAAACTTTGGTAAAATAAGTCGACTAAATGTCATTATTTCCTAAAACCCCACCCTTTAATTAAACCAATTGACATATTGAAATAAAGGGTAAAATGGAAAATAAGGGAAAAAAAATCAAACAGAAAAAGAGAATGATCTTTGCTGGAGACTACAAAGGGCTTAAGCCGCGTTTAATATTTTTGGTTTCCATTTTGTATATGCATTTTTGTGTGAATGATCTTTGTAAGTGATAAATGTCTCTAATCTTTAAGTGTTTTATAATAGTGCCTCACACAATGTCATCATATTGCATCCGGTGAGGACGATGAATGTATGAATGTTTGTTGTGTGGTACCTCCATTAGGAGGTGAACCTGTCAGTTGTTTATTATTGGACTCTAAAGAGTGTTCTCTTGTGAGGCTCATGAAAGGCACCACTCAGATCCTCTCCAATTGAAAGATGGATGTCTTCATCAAATAAATTACGAAGATCTGGGAACCAATTTCAAAAAGCCCGTGAGAGTAACCTAAGATAGGTCAACCTCTGATAAACCAAACGCACATGATGTCTCTTTCTACCCTGTTAATTCTCGAATATACAAATGCCATCCATCTTAAAACTGTCATTTGTATATCTTTCTTATCCTGTCATCAAGACAACTAACCCCTTGTTTTGTAAGAAAACATTAAAAAACCCTAAATTGATGCATAGCATATCATGCATCCATACCATATAATATTATCAATATTAAACTAGATATTAGTTTTGTGTATATTGGTCCTAGAACTCGTTTCTGATCCAAAAAGGTCCATTCTACACCAGTCAAAATGGCCAAAGGCAATTCATCAGAGCCTATTCATGTATCTCAAGAAAAATTCATGGAGTTCAAAAATCATATTGCTGAGATGACCGTATTGTTAAAAGAACAGTTTAAGGTAACTCTTGAGCCCAAACTAAAAACTCCAACTGAACCCTCTGTGAAAGGAGAGATGCAAGTACCGGGAAAGAATAGGGATACATAGATGTCTACCCCAGTATCCTTAATCAACATCAGTTCGGCCAAAGAGGCCACAAATAAAAATATGAAAAAAAGAAGTAATAAACCTCCGAGAAGATAGAGAAACTAGAGATATCCGAAAGAAAGTTAGACAAATGGAGGATGATGCTATCCGATCTATTAAGGGGACAGGATCCCATGGGAGTGTTAAATATTCTGATTTATGTATCTTCCCAAAGGCGAGATACCCTGATAAATTCCAAGTCCTAGAGTATGAAAATTATAATGGATTGGGAGATCCATACACCCATTTGAAGGTCTATGTAGGTGATCTGGGATCATATGCCGAGGATGTGAACCTCAGAATGCAGTTGTTCCAAAAAGGCCTTACTGGTGAAGCCGAAACTTGGTATTCTTGGATTGATAACTCCAAGGTCCATGGTTGGGAGGATCTAACCCACGCTTTCCTCAACCAGTATAGCTTCCAATCCCAAATGGCACCTGACCGTTACCAAGTGACCAAAGTTAAGAAATTGAGTACGTATAGGGGTGGAGGCATATGGCAACCCAAGTTAGCCCACCAATGGATGAAGGTGAAATGGTAATGACTTTTATTGACATCCAAAAAGCTTACGAGCGAGTCATAGTAGGAATAGGCAAATCCTTCTCCAAAATGATCAAACACGGGGAAATGGATAAAATGAGATTAAAATTCGACAAAACCAAGGACCTTACAGCCTTGGAGGCAGTGGAAGAGCATATACAATCGGGAAATTACTCAAACACTCCAAAAAAGGTACCTAAAATGAATGAGGAAGATGTTTCTTTAATCTTGCAAGGGCAATTATCAAGCAAGAGAAGTAATCCACCTATACAGAAGTAAGGTAATTACTCTATAACTCTAAACATTTGAAATCCTACGGCACCAAAAGTTGGGGAAAACAAACGAAGGAATATTCACTCCACCGGGGGACTCATTGGAAAATATATTTGCATTGCTGGTAGCACAGAAGAAGATCACTGAGCTTGTTCCACCTGTTGACCTTAATGGAAGATAATTTGATCCCAGTAAGAAATGTGCATATCATTCTAGATCATCGGGGCATGACACTCATAACTATTGGACCTTAAAACATAAGATTTTAAACCTGATTGATAGCGTAGAGATTTTGGTAAAAGCGCTAGAGCAACCCAATGTTAATAACAATCCCTTACCTCATCATGGTACAAAGGTTGTCAACATGTGATGAGTGAGTTTTATACACATGAATTGGATACATTCGGGCTTAATTTATTGTTGTTCTTAAGTCTTTTAGGATGTTTTTATGTGTTTGTGTCTATTCAATCATGTTTTATATTGTTTTGTAGGATTTGGGACAAAAGTTACATGGATCGACGTTCGGGGTGGCTAGATTCGCGTTTTCGGTTAGCCATTTACACAGCAGTCACTTCAGAGCAAATTTGACTATAGCTCCCGACATTATTTCGCAAAACTTCAAGAATGAAAGTTGTAGATCTACTTCTCCTCTTTCCAGAACATCTTGAATCATCAAAATCGGAGTTCGGACGAAGAAGTTATGGCCATTTTCCCAAAGGACGTCGGAGCAGAAAATGTTAGACTTTGGGCCAGCGCCGGGGCGCTCGTTTTCAGTTCATTCCCAGCGCCGGGGCGCTGGGGGGCAGACTCTCAGCGTCGTGAACAGTGCTGGGGCGCTGGGGGAAGAGTTTGGTTGGGCCTGGACGCGTTTTGGGCGAATTTTGACACCTTTTTGACTCCAAATAGGATTGGGATTGTTCCTAAACTCAAAGTTAGAATTGTAACCTATAAATACATGATGTAAGGCATAAAATAAGAGGGGATTACATAGTTTAGCTTGGAGATTACATAGCTTAGCCGAGATTAAACACTCCTTTAGATTAGAGCATAACCCTAGTTCTTATTAGTTTTGGAGATTGAAGCAACTTGGAGACCATTGAAGATCAAGAGCAAGAGCAAGAGGGGAGCATCATATTTGCTGACAACAGATTCTATTCTCTTCTCTCATCTTACTTTTATCTTTTAATGTCTATTCAGTTGTGGATTCTTTGTTTCCATTCATTAATTATGAACTAACTCTTTTATTAAGATTTCAATTGAACTTTTTATGGCTATGAATTAGTTATTCATTATATTCCAGTTATTTATGTTAAAGTGAGTTGTTTATCTTGTCTTGTGCTTATTGCTTAATTATCTGATCAGTAATTACTTTGTTACTCTAGAAGGAATTGGAAGAGGAATTCTAGGGTTAGAACTGGGCATGATATCATGTGACTTAGTTATTTGCAAAGTGAATAATTAGGTTTGTGAATTGAATGGAAATATCTGTTCACCGCATGTAACATATAAGGAATTGGGATTGGAAAGAGTTTAATTCAATTGTTTTGCATAGGAATATAGCAAGATTAATCTGGATTAAATAGAAGGCAATTAATCACTTGGAAAAGGACTTTTGGCATTTGAGAATTCCTGTTAACAATTCAGTAGACATAATAATTAGGATAATTGGATAATTGATTTATAATTCATAATTGGGGATATTGAAGTCTTAATCTTTATTTATTTGAATTCATTCGTTAAAATCTTAGTTTTAATTATTTAATTTAGTTTTCTTAACTATAAAATTCACAATTTGAGATTGTTTAAATAAAATTAGTTTGGTTAAGAATTAGTACTTGGTGATTTTTATTAAATAATTCCTCGTGGGAACGATACTTTTCTTATCACTTTATTACTTGTTGACCGTGTATACTTGCACGTATTCATTGATTGCGAAATCGATCAACAAGTTTTTGGCGCCGTTGCCGGGGAATTAATTTAATAATTATTGTCCAATATTAATTTCAATCAAATTAGTCTTAATTTAAACATTTTTATTTTTATTTTTAATTCTCTTTCTATATTTCTCTCTTTTCAGGTACCATGGATGACTTTGTGTATCAATGGCCATACACGAACATGACTCAACCAAGGGGAGCGGAGATTGACGTCGAGAAACTTTCTGCATTGTCAGCACAGATTGAGACACTTTCGAGGATGTTTGAAGCTTTTGAAGCTCAGCGTCGACAAAGTATAGCGGTTACTTGTGATTATTGTGCTGGAAATCATATGAGTCATCAATGCGCCATCAGTTTCGAGCCAGTACAGTATAGTGGTGATTACCCCAATAATTATGTCTATCCCAACAACTATCATCAGGATTGGGGGTATCACCCGGATTTTTCATGGAGTAACAATCAAGCTGCAGCTCAACCACCTAGACAACAACACACCTCCGGATTTCAAAATCCGACTCAACAACCAGAGAGGATATCAAATTTGGAAGATGCCTTAGAAAAATTCATTAGAGCTTCTGACAAAAAGAACGAGGAACAAGACAAGAAAATGAATCAAGTAGAGCTGAATTTGCAAAGGCAAGGGGCGTTGATCAAGAATTTGGAAAATCAAGTGGAACAGATAGCACATGCGTTGAACAACCGTCCTCAATACACCTGGCCCTATGACATGGATTCCGAGACTGATGGTGAGCCCGAGCCAAATCTACAACTGGATGAGCCACGAGATGAAAAAGAGGAGACAAGTGGGGATAATGACAACAAGGTCGGTGAAGAACTAATTGTGAGACCCAATGATGATGAGCCAATGTTATTTATGCCTCAAGTGCCTTCTCCTCCACAGTTCAAGAGTCCGGTTAGATTTGCAAAACCTTGTCCGATTGGTAGTCATGTCGTCGGCAATACTCTCTGTGATGTAAAAGCAAGTACACCTTCGAAACCATGGTGCGATGAGCTGGAGAAGATAGAAGAAGAAATTGTTGTGTCTGACAAGCCTCAATACCAGAATATATTCGCAGACACAATGGAGAAACCACCTAGATGCTGGACGTTCTTGAATGTGATCTTATCTAAAGAAAGCATGCTAGGTGACTTTAATACAATGGCTATTACAAATGGGAACCTACCAAAAGCTATATTATTTCCGATGGATGGAGGGTTCCTCAACTTTCGAAGAGGAATTGGATAGCATTGACCAGACAAAGTCAGGCTGAGACTATAAAACAAGCGCTTATTGGGAGGCAACCCAAGTTTAATTTTTAATTTTTATTTTTAGTTTTTATTAAGTTTTATATTAGTAGTTTTGAATTTTCATTTATTTAGGATATAATAAAATTGCTTCTATCATTGTTTTACAGGTTATTCAAGTCAAATTCAAGTGTGGTGCCCAATTTGTTCCATGTGCTTAGCCTATTTTCCAAACTTAGCGGACAAGGAGGAAGATTGCTATATTTTCAGGGAAGTCCTCTGCTTTAATTTTTTCTATTTCAGTCATTGAGGACAATGTCTAGTTTAAGTTTGGGGGCATTTTAGTGCCATATTGCATATAGTTAGTTATTTACATTGTAAGTTTGTTATGTTTTCGAGTTATTTACATTTAGTTTTTGCATTCTGTTTTTTGTTTAAAAAAAAAAAAATTAAATCGCAAAAATAGTAGTTAGTTTACTATGTTTGTTGCAGTTAGTTTATATGTGCATGATTCCAACTGTTAGATAGTAAAAGTCTATTTTGGCCAATGATGAGACTGGAGTTAAGTAGATAAGTATAGTATTGAATATTCAGGCTTTGATGTGATTTCTTGTTATGAATTGAATATTTTCCTGTTTGAAACTGGTATAATCAAGGTTAACACGTTAATAACAGCTATGTTGACTGATTAAATTTAAATTGATACATAAGGGATTTCTTAAGGACAATACTAGTGTGAAGGAATGAAAGACATGAATAGGCGGAGATGGCTAAATTTTGATAAAAACTTAAGTTTGGGGGGAAATTTTGGGGTATATAAGCTTTAAAAAAAAACATGTTGAGTCTTGTGGTGGGTTGAGGAGAAACACTCCCCATAAACACAAGCGTGAGATGGAGCGTAAAACGCACTCACCAACCATCTATCAAAAAAAAGAGAGAAAAAGAAAAAAAAAATTACCGTGACTAGTTTTGTTTCGGGGCCTTTGTTACTTGAGTAAGTACGCCCGAAGGGGTATCTTAAAACCTAGCGCCCTAAGGTCTTATATGGTCTGGGAGTCGTTGGTCGAAAGCTCGCTAAGGGGTGACACTGTTAGCCTAATGGAATGAGACATTGCACAGTCATGGTTTAAAAAAAAACAATAAAACGGGAAAAGAGCAAAAAGCCCCCGTAATGAAAAGTAAAGCATAAGTATCCCAGATTGGACTCTTGAACTTGGTGGATGTTTGACTTTAGTTGGATCTAGCTTGTTCGTGAATTTTGTGAGTTTTCACTGTATGATGCCTTCGAAGATATCTATTATGTCTTAAATTTAATTTTATATCAGTTAACATTGTTGTGGAGCACACACGCACTATATCAGTGATAACAGTCTAAGATTTGATGATTGATTGAGAAATTACTGATTTGTTTTAATATGATGTATTATCATGTTTACTTGATTTCTCTAAGGCCGGTTGAATAGACTTGTTTCTATCATTACTGTTGGATTCGTAGGCATATAGATTAGTTTCATTACATTGCATTGCATAACATTTTTGGTGTTTTTGCTTGAGGACAAGAAAAATTTAAGTTTGGGGGTATTTGATGAGTGAGTTTTATACACATGAATTGGATACATTCGGGCTTAATTTATTGTTGTTCTTAAGTCTTTTAGGATGTTTTTATGTGTTTGTGTCTATTCAATCATGTTTTATATTGTTTTGTAGGATTTGGGACAAAAGTTACATGGATCGACGTTCGGGGTGGCTAGATTCGCGTTTTCGGCTAGCCATTTACACAGCAGTCACTTCAGAGCAAATTTGACTATAGCTCCCGACATTATTTCGCAAAACTTCAAGAATGAAAGTTGTAGATCTACTTCTCCTCTTTCCAGAACATCTTGAATCATCAAAATCGGAGTTCGGACGAAGAAGTTATGGCCATTTTCCCAAAGGACGTCGGAGCAGAAAATGTTAGACTTTGGGCCAGCGCCGGGGCGCTCGTTTTCAGTTCATTCCCAGCGCCGGGGCGCTGGGGGGCAGACTCTCAGCGTCGTGAACAGTGCTGGGGCGCTGGGGGAAGAGTTTGGTTGGGCCTGGACGCGTTTTGGGCGAATTTTGACACCTTTTTGACTCCAAATAGGATTGGGATTGTTCCTAAACTCAAAGTTAGAATTGTAACCTATAAATACATGATGTAAGGCATAAAATAAGAGGGGATTACATAGTTTAGCTTGGAGATTACATAGCTTAGCCGAGATTAAACACTCCTTTAGATTAGAGCATAACCCTAGTTCTTATTAGTTTTGGAGATTGAAGCAACTTGGAGACCATTGAAGATCAAGAGCAAGAGCAAGAGGGGAGCATCATATTTGCTGACAACAGATTCTATTCTCTTCTCTCATCTTACTTTTATCTTTTAATGTCTATTCAGTTGTGGATTCTTTGTTTCCATTCATTAATTATGAACTAACTCTTTTATTAAGATTTCAATTGAACTTTTTATGGCTATGAATTAGTTATTCATTATATTCCAGTTATTTATGTTAAAGTGAGTTGTTTATCTTGTCTTGTGCTTATTGCTTAATTATCTGATCAGTAATTACTTTGTTACTCTAGAAGGAATTGGAAGAGGAATTCTAGGGTTAGAACTGGGCATGATATCATGTGACTTAGTTATTTGCAAAGTGAATAATTAGGTTTGTGAATTGAATGGAAATATCTGTTCACCGCATGTAACATATAAGGAATTGGGATTGGAAAGAGTTTAATTCAATTGTTTTGCATAGGAATATAGCAAGATTAATCTGGATTAAATAGAAGGCAATTAATCACTTGGAAAAGGACTTTTGGCATTTGAGAATTCCTGTTAACAATTCAGTAGACATAATAATTAGGATAATTGGATAATTGATTTATAATTCATAATTGGGGATATTGAAGTCTTAATCTTTATTTATTTGAATTCATTCGTTAAAATCTTAGTTTTAATTATTTAATTTAGTTTTCTTAACTATAAAATTCACAATTTGAGATTGTTTAAATAAAATTAGTTTGGTTAAGAATTAGTACTTGGTGATTTTTATTAAATAATTCCTCGTGGGAACGATACTTTTCTTATCACTTTATTACTTGTTGACCGTGTATACTTGCACGTATTCATTGATTGCGAAATCGATCAACAACATGATCAGTGAAGCAGGTCGAGAAAACAACAAGTATTTGAGAAAATTAGGAGAAGCTCCTGCGATGACTGATCCTTCTATATGGGGTTACCTGGAAGAAAAAGATATGATGGAATAGAGCTTGGCCTCAATCAAGGTACATGATATACACATTTTTTATACATTTTAATATTCTCATATTTATTATTTTATATGCTTATTTTATTTAAATTATATATATATATTTTTTTTTGTAGGAAATAACATTTATTTTTCTTGGGGAGAAAATAAAGGATTTATATCCAACTTTTAAAGATGGCAAACGACTCTTGGAGGATTACTATATAGAGATTGAAGTGAAGAAGGAAAGAAGAGGAAAAAAGGAAACAAAAGTATCCAAGTTCAAGGAATCTAAATTAGGGCACAAAGTTATTTTCTCTATAAATAGGTCTCTTATTTTAGAGAGAAGGGTATTAGGTATTGTATTAGTTTAGGTTAGGAATAAGATTAGATTAAATTACTTCTTTATTGTATGTTCGTTGAATAATCGTTAATTAAAGGGAGTTTTCTTATTTATTTTTAATTTTCTTCTTTTCTTTATTTTAGTTAGTTTAATTATTTTTCATGTCTAGCTAATTTATTTAATATAGGATGAAAATGAAATTAAATAATTATTCATGATAATATTTTTCATCTCTTTTATTATTTATGCTTTTATGTTTAATTGATTTCGCCTTTATGTTTCATTATTGAAATACCTTCGTTTTATTGTTCTTATCTGATTTTAAATTAATTAAGACATAATGCATGCTTGCTCAAAGAAGTTTTGATGGGTTATAGTTAATTCTTAAATTTTTATAGTCTGTACTTGCCTACGTTAATTGTAAAATTACTAAACTAAAGGGAAAGGAGATCAAAATCATAGTTGAGTTATAAAAATAGAAGAGATTGAATTATATGTTATGTTCATTATTTAATGGATTCAGATTCCTAGATTGTTTCCTCATTATTAGTTTTCATATTCTAGTTAATCAATTTTCAATCTTTATTTCTAATTCTCCTAAAATAGATATTAAGAATACATTAAAATTAATCTAGTCTCTATGGGTTCGACATGTACTTACTAGTTCTTTAATTCGACAATGTGCACTTGCAGTACATAATTTTATCACATTAGTACAAGTGGACCAATTAACAGAGCTAGTCGTATACCAACATCAGTTGACTTGTCAGTTGATCAATCAAGTCCTACGAGGGCAGATCAGTATTCCACTTCCTAAGGTGATCCATTTTCCAAAGAGAGATTAGATTCGTCTTCAGGATCAGAGTAGATGGATAGAAAAGATAGCAAGGGAAGCTAGATTCCACTTTTATTTGTAATTTACAGCCAAGCGAAAGTTTACTCCATTGGGGCAGTATAGGGAAGAAATCTTGCAAATGTTGATCAACGAGGGAAAGATCACGAAATTCTCACCACGCCCGAACCCTCGGTCAAAGTATTTCAACCCCAGTAGGACATGCCTTTATCACTCAAATGCTACTAGACATGCCACTGAGGAAAGTTGGGTCCTGCGTCATCTCATTCAAAATCTGATTGAATCAAGAGATTTGGAAATGATAGAGGAGGCTGAGATTCTCCCTGATGAAGAGATAGTGTACCCTCAGAAGGTGAAAGGTTCAAAAGAAATGGTGCCAGTTATCACTTGCGTAGAAGGAATTTCCTCCCTGCCTATAGCCATCCGAGGATTGTCTAATATAGGAGATAAGACTTCAGTGGAACTAGTTGCGCTAATGCTGGTGATGTTGACCCATCGACCGCAGATCCATATTTTTAGTCTGAAAAAGATTCATTGGAATTACGGAGAAGGTATAAGGTCGGGGATCAATTATACTGTAGTCCTGCCAAAGGATAACCCATTCTGCCTCCTAGGGCGGATAATGGAGCCAATAGCTAAAATCATGGGAAAGGTTGTAAAGTTTTGTGAAAATCATAGACGCAATCAAATTAAAAAATTCGCGGAAGTAAAGTAAAATCAGATTTAAAAATTTTTCACAAACCATTTAACCGAATTATCCTTTTATGCATACCCTTGTAGATACAAGCTTCAACAGGTACAAGTTCAACTCCTACTTCACCGCAATCTCCTTGAATCTCCAGGTAGATTCCTTCCTTTGATCAATGTTAGTCACCCAAGTGTATGACCTCTACAGGTGATCCACTAAGGAAGAATAATTTTCAAGAAGAAGGGTGTATTCGCTCAACCCCTAATTTTTCCTATCTCTATAGAAAAAGGGGGCGTACTCTCCAACAATTGGAATCACGTATATTTTTGATATTTGATATAAGACTCCTCTTATAAAGATATCAGGTAACCCTATTTAATATAGTAAGGTATTATTTATTTAATTAAACTTCTTTAATTAATTGGGCTCCCTAATCTTATTAAGAATAATTAATTAAACTCTTTTAACTAATTTTGCCTCCTAATCCTATTAGGAATAAATGAGAGTACTTATATTAAATTATTTCCTGAACTTTTTTAGAAATTAAAAATAATAATAATTGCAATAATATTAATAAGACTCCTCTTATTAATTTATATTTAATATTTCCAATATATTAAATAATAAATAGTAAGCTATTTAATTTATTCTATCACCATAGATTAAATTAAATATACTTAACATATTATTACGATTATACCATTAACTTCTTAAATAATTATTCTTCCTTTTATGGTGTGACCCTTTAGGTTCTCCATATTAAACTGGCTGTGAATAAATCAATTAGAACAATTCTAATCTTATTTAATTAAATAAATTAAACTATTAATTTACTTAAATAAATAATATTTATTCTATAATAGGGATAAGCCTCCCAAGAGATCAACGACTTTAAAGATAATATAGATTTTAATATTTATCATAAAAGAACCTTTGAGTAAATAGTTACAGTACAATTCAATCATTGCACCATACAATATCCCAATTAAATATAAGACATGGAATTACTGTAAAGTCTTATTTTATTTAATTATATATATTTCGATTCTTAAATGCACAACTCCTAATGAATGCAAATTAGAAACTACTTTCTAATTTCATTCCACCTTGGCCAAGGATTCTTGAGTTGTCATTTATCGAATCACATATGACATTTCTCTTCTTTTACAAGAAGTGGTAGATTCTTTATTGATCATTCATTATCTCCATATATAAATTATTACACCCAAGCGTATCCTTTGATATACTCTAAGAGTCTTAAGGAATAAGTCAAATTTTAATTCATTATATATAATATACTATAATGATCTTAAGTCTAAGGATCATTTGTACTACTATCACTACAGGAATTCATATTGTCAGGCAAGTAAAACTCTATTAGGTATTCCTTAGCGAGTCATGTTAATATACTTATTCTTCAATAAGCACCTACATACTTGTTTTAGTGTCTCCACACAAATGATAATGAGATCAATCATCCTCATCCAATGAGCAATCAACGTATGCACTGACCTATCCGGGTTCACTAATCCCCATTTTAGTAATCCATTGATTGGGAACATTTTAGTTTTAAGCTATCTAAGAATTTAGATCTCATTAGTATGATCTTATCATGATTCTAAAAGCATTGCTTAAACTATGGGTTTATCACATATTATTAAAACAGCACCATATAGATAATTAAATGCCTTTAATAAATAATTCTTTTATTAATAAATAAATAAGATTGATTACAAAGTATATGCTTTATCATCATACACGATTGGCTTGTATGCATACTACTTTCAATCTCCCACTTGCACTAAAGCCAATCGTCGTGGTATCTCATACCCATCTTCTATAAGTGACGAACAAATTGTTGTTGTGTTAACGCTTTAGTAAATGGATCTGCAATATTGTCTTGTGAGTCCACACGCTTCAGGGTGACATCTCCTCTTTCGATGATCTCTTTGCTCAAATGAAACCGTCGCAACATATGTTTGGATTTCTGATGAGACCTGGGTTCCTTAGCCTATGCTGTAAGATGCCAACTTTTTATGAATAAAGATTTAATTTTTTTTTTTATTATTTTGAATAATAAGGTGTTGATTTGATTAATGTGGTTAGCTATGGGTAAAATGCACAAATATTTTAAATAATCAAGTGGTTATAAAATACTCATTGTTGTTGGGGAATATTCGTTTGGTTGTAAAATATTCTTGTTGTCTGGGAATATTCGTACGACGGTGCAGTCATTTGTGGGCCCCAGAATGGAAAACTGTCAGATGAAGAAAACGACAAGTATGAGTTTTTTTTATAAATAACGGCATAGGTGTTACCGTTAACACTGTTGGAATACCCGTTGGTTAAAATACAATAATACGCGATGTTGCACAGTAGCACATAATATTTCACAAATTATTTATTCTTACGTAAGAAGTCACTACTCAATAATTGTTACAGTAATTACTTTTCAATATTTTATTTTATTAATTCAATAATTGCTACATTGATATTTTATATTATTGATTCAATAATTGTCATTACACAGTATTTCAAATTATCAGATCAATAATTTATATTATTTGAATAATATTATAAGATAACATTATTGGCAATGTCTAAGAAAGTTCTGTCTAGGAAGGGTTATTTAATTGTTCGCTAGTAAGGATAAATCCTAACCGGAAGACCCCCTCTTTCCTGGGAATGACCTGGTTCTCAATATTATAGTTCTGTAATATTATTTGTGAATAGTTAATTATTGATTTATATGATAAGAAAATATTTATTTTATGTGGATATAAATGAACGAATTAATGCTGAGATGTTTTATCAGTATTTTGTCGAAATAGAGTTGTTGAAAATCATCCGTATGTGAATTTCAGTCATTTTTTGTTTAGAATTTGGAAAAATTTTCTTTTACAAATTTGTAGAGAATTAAATTTCCTATGGAATAGACATAAGATTTGAATTTTTCTAATTAAATGGCTATTTATTATGAATTATTGAAGTTCCAGAATAATTGATTTTTGGAGTTACAAATATTTTTTAAAGAAAAACATTTTTTTATGTTGGTGGGCCCCACTGGTGTGCTGATGAATTTGGTCAAGTGGTGGGCTTGATTTTTTTATAAAATATTATTTTATTAAATTTTCTGCTTTGGCGTTCTAAACATTTCCCTATAAATAAGGTGCTTAGGTTAGAATTGAAAATCACACCAGAATATGAAGTTTCTCTCTCTATAATATCGAGCATATTTTTGTGAGTATTTAGATACTTTGAGAGTTTATAAGCAGTGCAAGTTTTTTTCAGCATTATATCCGATATTTCAGTCAGAAGTACTATTCTTTTGAGATAAGGGATGTTATTTTTTTCGTAAATGATATTATTTCTTTTAATATCATTATACCGAAATATTGGTATGAATTTTATTATGAAATTTTTACCTTTTCATGTTGAAGTTACTATTCGCGTATACGACACTATTCACGTATATGACACTATTCACGAATACGATACTATTCATGAGTACTATTCACGAAGTATGATTTTTCTTAAATTTTTTTTATCTTTTTGTGTCTGGGTTACTATTCACGTATACGGCACTATTCACATATATGGTACTATTCACGAATACGGTACTATTCACAAAAAAATTAAATTTTCTTTTCTTTGTCCAAGATGTCTATGATTGTTACTATCTTTGATTATATCCATATTTTGATCTTCATTCTTGAATTTTGCTCCACAATTGATTATTATGGAGTATTTTTGAACTTGAATAAACTAAAGTACAAATCCCTAATCTTTATTCTTTTATCTTTCTGGATTCGTTTCTCTTGAAAATATTTTTATCATCCTTAGTTCTAAATGGTGATATAACTGAATATCTTTGTCATGTAGTGCAAAGATGAATGATTACCTGATGAATATCTTTAGCCCGTAGTGCAAAAATATACAGGTGTTGAGATGAACATGACCAACTGGTGATACGAATGAATATCTTTGGCCTGTAGTTTAATGATGAATATTTGATTCAAGATGTATATTGATTGATGTTATAGGGATAAAATATTGATGATGGACTTTTAAATCATAGAAGATAGTAAACTTCATTCTCTACTTAACTCTTCTAATGAATTGTTATTTTTGCTGCGAATATTGATCTAAAACTTGTCCATTATATTTTATCTGATTTATTGAAGGTTAACGATAATTTTTTTTTTATTATCTTAGTCATAATATTCTTTACTGGGCTAGTTGAGCTTATCCATTTCCTTTTTATTCCATTTTTCTTTTTAGGAGGCGAGAATATAGCGGGAACTAGTCGGGGTATCGAGTGATGGTTCAAGATAGTTGTAAGACCCCAATTTTTTTTTAATAAAGATGATTTTTCTATAAATATCATTTTTGAATATTATGGAATGAATTTGATATAATGTTATAGTTGTGGGTAATATTTATAAATTTTGCTAAGTATGCAAGTTGTTATAAAATATTCGATTGGTCGGGGAATATTCTTTTTGTCGGGAATATTCGTACAACGGCACAATCATTGGTGGACCCCCACAATGGAATTATTGTCGAATTGAGAAAACGACAAAAATATTTTATAAATAACGGCGAAGGTGTTATTGTTAAAACTGTTGAACTACCTGGTAATAAAAGTACAGTAATACACGTGGTTGCATAGTAGCACACAGTATTGATTATTGATACTTACGTGAGAAGTCACTCATTTATACTCAATTATTGCTATAGTAATTGTTGTATCATATATCTAATATTATTGATTCGATTATTATCACAGTATCATCTGCATTATATGTTATATTATTAAATCAATAATTGCGACGACAAAGTTATTCATATTATTAAATTAAAATATTTACAATGTCTAGAAGTTCTTTCAAGGAGAGGTTTGGTCACCTAATTGCGCGCCAATAGGGAGAAATCCTTATTGGAAAGCCTCCTCTTTCCTGGGAACAACCTAGTTGCTAAATATTGTGAGTTATAATATTAATGATGAATAAGTTCGTGTTGATTAAAGATGAATTTGATAGTTTCATTGTGTTGGGATTATTTGTGTTAGTAGAAATCGACATCTATTCCGATGATAATTGATGTATGAAGGTTATATTGTTCAAACGGGTATTTGGGAAACTTTTTGTGTCGGAGTACTATTCACGAGTTACTATTCATGAGTTACTATTCACGAGTTACTATTCACCCAGTTACTATTCACTATAGTATGGTGCATTCGGGTATTTGGGTACAATATTATTCCATGAGGAGATGTGCTAATTTTTCAGACCGTTGGTTGAAGTTGTATTAGTGAATCAATATGGACCGCTGGTGGAAAGTTATAATAGTGAATCAATATGGATCGCTAGTTTAAAGTTTTAATAGTGAATCAGTATGGACCGTTGCTTTAAGTTTTAATAGTATATCAATCTGGATCGTCCGTTTAAAAGTAAATCAATCTGGACCGTTCAGGAATTAGTTACTATTTAATCCATTCTTCTATAAATAGAAGCTCATTCCTTCATTATTTCTTACGAATTCATTGAAACTCTAGAGAGAGAAATTATAGAGAGAAAGAAGAAGAGTATTCTACTACTTCACTACTTCTATATCCAGTTTCTTTTACGGTACGGGGTATTATTTCTTTTGTATTCATGAAGAGAACTTCTATTATTCCATCTTTATTATTCTGTTGGAATAACCTGTATACGCAGACTCCCCTATACTTGGTGAAATCCTTATGTTATTCCATTCTTTATTATTCTGTTGGAATATCCTGTCTGTGCATTTTACGTCGGACCTGGTTTCGTATTTATTATTCTGTTGGAATAACCTGCCTGTGCTATCTATCACATGCCTGGTGATTTCTTTTGTTATTCCATTCCTTATTATACTCAATTGGTTAAAGTTTTGACTTCTATACTTCATGAAATTAGTGGAATATCCTTGATATTTGCGCTTCATCTAGTATCTTTTCATGGAAATATTCTTCTGAGCATTCTTGAATTTTACTCTACAAAGAAGTATCATGTTGATAATTTGGACGTTATTAGTTTTTGGATAAATTAATTCGTGAACTTGTTTTATTGAATTCTTATATCATTGTCATCATCCTCATGTTTATATTTTTTTAAAGTCATCTGTGGCCTATAGTGCATAGATGGACTTGGTATGATTATGACCAGGGATTATTCGGTATAATCATGACCGTAATGTTACAAATGATGTGGTAAAAGTCCTCATTGGCCCGCACTGCATTGATGGACAGTTGTTGGCATGATCATGACCATTGATGAATACACGAATATCCTTGGCCTGTAGTGCACGGATAATTTGTGGTCGTGACCCTAATGAATATCCTTGGCCATAATGTAGGGATGATGTAGATTAAGCTGAGTCTCAGCGATAAAAGTGATGGAAAACTTTTTAAATCATAAAAGATAATAGATTTTATTCTCTACTTGACTCTTTTAATGGATTGCTTATTCCGCTGCAGTTAAACTTGTTGTCTATTGTATTTTATCAGTTTAACATTGTTGAAGGCTAATGATAATTTATCCTGCAGTATCTTAGTCATAATATTTTTTACTGGGCTAGTTGAGCTAACCCTTTCTTTCACTGTTCTCTTCAGGAAATGAGAACGTAGCAGGGACTAGTCGGGGAACGGAGTGATGGTCCAGATGATAGTATTAGTAGTCCTCACTATTCTGTTAAATAGTGTGACAATAAATGTAATGAGGACTTATTCTAAGAGTGGATATTGTCTAGAAGACAATATTTGTATTAAAACTCACAGCTTTCTTATTGTATATTAAAGATTGTATTTTTATTCTGCACCATGTATCTGGCGACCCAAGATGGGTGATGTATACCTATTTTGGGGGCGTCACAATAGTGGTTTTACCAGTCCTCACTATTTTGTAAAATAGTGTATCAATAATTATAATGAGGGCTTTATTTGAGTTTGGATATTGTCTAAAAGTCAATATTTATATTAAAACTCATAGTATACGTGTTGTCGTATTTTGCACGACAATTGTAATAATGAAGTTGTAGTTGTTTTCTGTACTATGTATTCGGTGACTCAGAATGGGTTGTGTGGACCTATTCTGGGGGCTTCACATGCGCAATATCTCCGGTGTTGTCATAAAATAAAGGTATTGGTCCTCTAATGCTAGGAATCACACTAAGTTCGGTTATGAACTTCTTCATCCAAACAACCTCCTTTGCAGCTTCACTTGCACCTATGTATTCTGCCTCTGTCACTGAATCAACAACTGTTTGCTGTTTGGAACTCTTCCAACTCACTGCGCCATCGTTTAAGGTAAATCCATACCCTTAAAAGGATTTACTGTCATCTTGGTCCGTTTGAAAACTTGAGTCTGTAAAGCCCTCTAGTTTCAATTCAGACCCACCGTATACAAGAAATACATCCTTAGTTCTTCTTAAGTACTTTAGGATATTTTTCACTACCTTCCAGTGCTCTTCTCCTGGATTCGACTAATATCTGCTTGTTACACTAAGTGCATGAGCGACATTCGGTCTAGTATATATAATACTGTACATGATAGATCCTATTGCTGAAGCATAAGGAATCTTACTCATACGGGCTCTCTCCTCAGGTGTCTTTGGAGCCTGTTTCTTGGAGAGATGTATTCCATGGCTCATCGACATGAGACCTCTTTTAGAATCTTCCATGCTAAATTTCTTTAGCATCGAGTCAATGTATAGTACTTGGGATATGCCAAGCATCCTTTTGGATCTATCTCTATAAATCTTTATCCCCAAAATATAGGATGCTTCACCTAAGTCCTTCATGGAGAAATGTTTAGATAACTAGATTTTAATCGATTGTAGCATAGGAATATCATTCCCTATCCGTAATATATCATAAACATAAAATACAAGGAATGAAATAGCGTTCCCACTAACCTTCTTGTACACACATGGTTCATCTTTATTTTTGATAAAATCAAACTCTTTGATTGTCTCATCAGAATGGATGTTTCATCTACGAGAAGCTTGCTTCAATCCATAAATGGATCGGTGTAGCTTACAGATTTGATTTGTTCCAACCTTTGAAACAAATTCGTTTGGTTGTCTCATATACACATCCTCCTCAAGTTTCCCATTGAGGAAGGTCATTTTCACGTCCATCTTCCAGATTTCGTAGTTATGGTAAGCTGCAATTGCAAGCAAAATCCGAATGAACCTGATCATCGCTACTGGTGAGAAGGTTTCGTCATAGTCAACTCCTTGTCTTTGTTTAAAACTTTTTGCGACCAGTCGGGCCTTATAGGTCTCTACCTTGCCATCTGTTCCAGTCTTTCTTTTAAAGACCCATTTACACCCAATAGGCTTTTCACCCAATTACTATTCACTCGAATATTATTCACTCGGGTATTTGGGGTACTTTCATGTCTGGGTACTATTCACGAGGTACTATTTTTGAAGTACTATTCACGGGATACTATTTACCCGAAAATATATTTCTTTTTTGTCTAAATTATTTTTGGTACATGAATATTATTCTTGAACTTTACTCTACAAAAAAGTATCATGTTGAAAATTTGGATATTTTTAAACTCTGGATAAATTTAATGTCTTTAATATTTATCCTTGATTTAGTTTGATTTGATTTCGTTTGATTAATGTTTATATCATTGTCATCATCCTCATGCTTATATTGTGATGAAAGTCATCTTTGGCTTACGTGCATAGATGGACTGTTGATTGGTATGATTATGACCAGGCATCATTCGGTATAATCATGACCCGTAATGTTACAAATGATGTGGTAAAAGTCCTCATTGGCCCGTAGTGCATTGATGGACTGTTGTTGGTATGATTATGACTAGGGATTATTCAGTATAATTATGACCATTGGAGATTACATGAATATCCTTGGCCCGTAGTGCAAGTATGATTCGATGATGTGATTTATTTATTAAGCTGAGTCTCAGCGATAAATTTGATGAAAAACTTTTTAAATCATAGAAGATAGTAGATATCATGCTCTACTTGACTCTTCTAATGGATTGCTTGTTCCGCTGCAGTTGTTGATCTAAAACTTATTGTCTATTATATTCTATCAGTTGTTATATTGTTGAAGGCTAAGGATAATTTATTCCGCATTATATTAATCATAACATTTCTTACTGGGCTAGTTGAGCTCACCATTTTTTTCATTGTTCTCTTCAGGAAATGAAAATATAGCTGGGACGAGTCGGGGAATGGAGTGATGGTCCAGGATAAGTGGCTGTAGTAGTCCTCACTATTCTGTGAAATAGTGTGATAATAATTATAATAAGGACTCCATTGAGAGTAGATATTGTCTAGAAGGCAATATTCTTGTTTAAACCCTCAGCTATGTTTTGTCGTATATTACCTGACATTTGTATAATTAAGTTTGTATTTGATTTATGTACTGTGTATTTGGTGACTCAAGAAGGGTGATATATACCTGTTTTGGGGGCGTCACAGAAATAATACCTTGATGTTTCTTTAGAGTATCCCATAAATCTACACTTGTCGGATATAGTCTATAGCTTATAGTTTTCAAACTTTTTGACATAATTTGGACAACCCCAAGTCTTAACATGCTTATGATTTGGTTTTCTCCCTGTCCATAACTCATATGGGGTCTTAGGGATGGATTTGGTAGGCACCTTGTCAAGTAGGTATGCGGTCGATTCTAGGGCATATCCCCAGAAGGAAACTGGAAGATCGGTAAAGCTCATCATGGATCAAACCATGTCCAATAGTGTTCAATTTCTCCTTTCAGATACACCATTCATATATGGCGTCCCTGGGGGAGTCTATTATGAGATTATACCATTTTCTTTGAGATAATTGAGAAACTCACTGCTTAAGTATTCACCACCTCGTTCTGATCGAAGAATCTTAATACTTTTGCCAGTTTGTTTCTCTACTTCACTTCTGAACTCTTTGAACTTTTCAAATGATTCAAATTTGTATTTCATTAAATACACATATCCAAATCTTGAGTGATCGTCAGTGAATGTAATAAAATAAGAATATACTCCTCGTGCAGTTATTATCATAGGTCCACAAACATCTGTGTGTACCAACGCTAAAAACTCTGTAACTCTTTCTCCTTTTCCACTAAAAGGATATTTAGTCATTTTTCCCATGAGACAATATTCACAAGTTGGATATGATTCATAATCCGATAGCTCTAGGAGCCCATATTTATGCAACTTGGATAATCTTGTTTCATTCATATGACTAAGTCTACAGTGCCACATATAGGTATAATTAACATCATCTTTTTTCCTTTTATTAGTTTGTTCAATTTGAAGTATATTTTCATGTAAGTCAAGTATATAAAGTCCATTTCGCAAATTACCAACACCATATAAAATATTATTATTATAAATAAAACAATTGTTGTTCTTTATTATAATGTCAAAACCGTCCATATCCAATACAGAAATTGAAATAATATTTTAAATGATATTTGAAACAAAATAACGATTATTTAAATAAATGAACTTGCCCGTAGGCAATGTAAACAATAAGTCCCTACAGCTAATGCATCAACCTTTGCTCCATTTCCCACTCATAGGACGACTTCATCCTTGCTCAGATTTTTACTTCTGACTAGTTGATGAGTGAGTTTTATACACATGAATTGGATACATTCGGGCTTAATTTATTATTGTTCTCAAGTCTTTTAGGATGTTTTTATGTGTTTGTGTTTATTCAAGCATGTTTTATATTGTTTTGTAGGATTTGGGACAAAAGTTACATGGATCGACGTTCGGGGTGGCTAGATTCGCGTTTTCGGCTTGCCATTTACACAGTACTCACTTCAGAGCCAACTTGACTATAGATTCGGACATTATTTCGAAAACCTCAAAGAACGAAAGTTGTAGATATACTTCTCCTCTTTCCGGATCATCTTGAATCATCTAAATCGGAGTTCAGACGAAGAAGTTATGGCCATTTTCCCAAAGGACGTCGGAGAAGCAAATGTCAGAAAAAGGGGCCAGCGCCGGGGCGATATTCTTAGTTCATTTTGCAGCGCCGGGCCGCTAGGGGGCAGACTCCAGCGCCGTGCCCAGCGCTGGGGGGCTGGGGAAGGGCTTGGTGATGTCCTGGACGCGTTTTGGGCGAATTTTAACACCTTTTGACTCCAAATTGGATTGGGTTTGTTCCTAAGCTAAAAATTAGACTTGTAACCTATAAATACATGATGTAAGGCATAAAATAAGAGGCGATTACATAGCTTAGATTAGATATACACTCTATTAGATTAGAACATTAACCCTAGTTCTTATTAGTTTTGGAGATTGAAGCAACTTGGAGACCATTGAAGATCAAGAGCAAGAGCAAGAGCAAGAGGGGAGCATCAAATTTGCTGACAACAGATTCTATTCTCTTCTCTTATCATACTTTTATCTTTTAATGTCTATTCAATTGTGGATTTTTGGTTTCCATTCATTAATTATGAACTAACTCTTTCCTTAAGATTTCAATTGAACTTTTTATGGCTATGAATTAGTTATTCATTATATTCTAATTATTTATGTTAAAGTGAATTGTTTATCTTGTCTTGTGCTTATTGCTTAATTATTTGATCAGTAATTACTTTGTTACCCTAGAAGGAATTGGAAGAGGAATTCTAGGGTTAGAACTGGGCATGATATCATGTGACTTAGTTATTTGCACAGTGAATAATTAGGTTTGTGAATTGAATGGAAATATATGTTCACCGCATGTAACACATAAGAAATTGGGATTAAAGGAGTTTAATTCACTTATTTTGTATAGGAATATAGCAAGATTAATCTGGATTAAATAGAAGGCAATTGATCACTTGGAAAAGGACTTTTGGCATTTGAGAATTCCTGTTAACAATTCAGTAGACATAATAATTGGGATAATTAGATAATTGATTTATAATTTATAATTGGGGATATTGAAGTCTTAATCTTTATTTATTTGAATTCATTTATAAAGTAACATAGTTTTAATTGGTTAATTTAGTTTTCTTAATTAGAAAAAACACAATTTGAGATTGTTTAAATAAAATTAGTTTGGTTAAGAATTAGTACTTGGTGATTTTTATTAAATAATTCCTCGTGGGAACGATACTTTTCTTATCACTTTATTACTTGTTGACCGTGTATACTTGCACATATTCATTGATTGCGAAATCGATCAACAAGTTTTTAGCGTCGTTGCCGGGGAATTAATTTAATAATTATTTTCCAATATTAATTTCAATCAAATTAGTCTTAATTTAAATATTTTTATTTTTATTTTTAATTCTCTTTCTATAATTCTCTCTTTACAGGTACCATGGATGACTTTGTGTATCAATGGCAATACACGAACATGACTCAACCAAGGGGAGCGGAGATTGAAGGACTCGAGAAACTTTCTGCATTGTCTGCACATATTGAGACACTTTTGAGGATGTTTGAAGCTTTTGAAGCTCAACGTCGTCAAAGTATGGCGGTTACTTGTGATTATTGTGCTGGAAATCATATGAGTCATCAATGCGCCATCAGTTTCGAGCCGGTACAGTATAGTGGTGATTAACCCAATAATTATGTCTATCCCAACAACTATCATCAGGATTGGGGGTATCACCCGGATTTTTCATGGAGTAACAATCAAGCTGCAGCTCAACCACCTAGACAACAACACACCTCCAGATTTCAAAATCTGACTCAACAACCAGAGAGGATATCAAGTTTGGAAGAAGCCTTAGAAAAATTCATTAGAGCTTCTGACAAAAAGAACGAGGAACAAGATAAGAAATTGAGTCAAGTAGATCTTACTTTGCAAAGCCATTGGGCATCGTTAAAGAATTTGGAAAATCAATTGGAACAGATAGCACATGAGTTGAACAACTGTCCTCAATACACCTGGCCCTATGACACAGATTCCGAGACTGATGGTGAGCCCGAGCCAAATCTACAACTCGATGAGCCACGAGATGAAAAAGAGGAGACAAGTGGGGATAATGACAAAAAGTTCAATAGTCCGGTTAGATTTGCAAAACCTTGTCCGATTGGTAGTTATGTCGTCGGCAATACTCTTTGTGATGTAAAAGCAAGTACACCTTCGAAACCATGGTGCGATGAGCTGGAGAAGATAGAAGGAGAAATTGTTGTGTCTGACAAGCCTCAATGCCAGAATATATTAGTAGACACAATGGAGAAACCACCTAGATGCTGGACGTTCTTGAATGTGATCTTATCTAAAGAAAGCATGCTAGGTGACTTTAATAAAATGGCTATTACAAATGGGAACCTACCAAAAGCTATATTATTTCCAATGGATGGAGGGTTTCTCAATTTTCGTAGGGGAATTGGATAGAGAATTGAAGAAGTCAGGCTGAGACTATAAAACAAGCGCTTATTGGGAGGCAACCCAAGTTTAATTTTTATTTTTTATTTTTATTAAGTTTTATATTAGTAGTTTTGAATTTGCATTTATTTAGGATTTAATAAAATTGCTTCTATCATGGTTTTACAAGTTATTCAAGTCAAATTCAAGTGTGGTGTCCAATTTGTTCCATGTGCTTAGCCTATTCTTCGAACTTAGCGGACAAGGAGGAAGATTGCTATATTTTCAGGGAAGTCCTCTGCTATAATTTTTTCTATTTCAGTCATTGAGGACAATGTCTATTTTAAGTTTGGGGGCATTTTTGTATATAGTTAATTATTTACATTGTAGTTCGTTATGTTTTTGGGTTATTTACATTTAGTTTTTGCATTCAATTTTTTGTTTTAAAAAAAATAAATTTAAAAATCGCAAAAATAGTAGTTAGTTTACTATGTTTGTTGCAGTTAGTTTATACTTACATGATTCCAACTGTTAGATAGTAAAAGTCTATTTTGGCCAATGATGAGACTGGAGTTAAGTAGATAAGTATAGTATTGAATATTCAGGCTTTGATGTGATTTCTTGTTATGAATTGAATCTTTTCCTGTTTTAAACTGGTATAATTAAGGTTAGCATGTTAATAACAGCTATGTTGACTGATTAAGTTTAAATTAAGGTTAGCATCTCATGATCATTTGTGTGGAGACACTAAAGCAAGTTTGTAGGTGCATATTAGAGAATAAGTTCACTGAACGTGACTCGCTAAGGAATACCTAATGGAGTTTTACTTGCCTGTCAATAGGAATTCCTATAGTGATAGTAGTACAAATGATCCTTAGACTTGAGATCATCATAGTATCTTATATATAATGAATTACACTTTGACTTATTCCTTAAGACTCTTAGAGTATATCAAAGGGTATGCTTGGGTGTAATAAGTTATATATGAAGATAATGAATGATCAATAAAAAATCTACCACTTCTAGTAAAGAGAATAGAAATGTCCTATGTGATTCGATAAATGACAACCCAGGAATCCTTGGGCAAGGTGGAATGAAATTAGAAAGTAGTTTCTAATTTGCATTCATTAGGAGTTATGCATTTAGGAATCGAAATACATATAATTAAATAAAATAAGACTTGACAGTAATTCCATGTCTTATATTTAATTGGGATATTGTATGGTGGAAGGATTGAATTGTACGGTAACTATTTACTCAAAGGTTCTTTTATGATTAATGTTGAAATCTATATTATCTGGAAAGTCGTTGATCACTAGGGAGGCTTATCCCTATTGTAGAATAAATATTATTTATTTAAATAAATTATTCGTTTAATTTTTTTATTTAAATAAGATTAGAATTGTTCTAATTGATTTATTCACAACCGGTTTAATATGGAGAACTTAAAGGGTCACACCATAAAAGGAAGAATAATTATTTAAGAAGTTAATTGCATAATCGTAATAATATATTAAGTATATTTAATTTAATCTATGATGATAGAATAAATTAAATAACTTAATATTTATTATTTAGTATTTTAAAAATATTAAATATAAATTAATAAGAGGAGTCTTATTAATATTATTACAATTATTATTATTTTAATTTCTAAAATGGTTTAGGAATTAATTTAATATAAGTACTCTTATTTATTCCTAATTGGATTAGGAGGAAAAATTAGTTAAAGGAGTTTAATTAATTTTTCCTAATAAGATTTGGGAGCCCATTTAATTAAAAGAGTTTAATTAAATAAATAATACCTTGTTTTAATTAAAATAGGGTTACATGATATCTTTATAAGAGGGGTCTTATATCAGATATCAAAATATACCTAATTCCAAGAGTTGGAGAGTACGCCTCCTTTTTTATACAGATAGGAAAAACTAGGCTTTGAGCCAATACCCCTTCTTCTTGAAAATTCTTCTTCCTTGGTGGATCACCTCTAGAGACCATACACTTGGGTGGCTTACATTGATCAAAGGAAGGAATCTACCCGGAGATTCAAGGAGATCGCAGAGAAGTAGGAGGTGAACTCGTACCTGAGGAAATTCGTTTCTACAAGGGTATGATTTCATAATTTCTTATTCTTCGCTTAATTAATAATATGCATAAAGAATGATCCGGGTAATTGGTTTGTGAAAAAAATTTTAAAATCTGATTTTATTACGCTTCCGCTATTTTTGCAATTTGATTGCTACTTTGATTTTCACAAAACCCTACAGTGATATCATGAGCCTAACTTAATGCAAATTATTAATTATTTTGATTCTATATATGTATGGGTATGTATTTAGAATAATTTATTGGACATAATTTGTTGTATAAAATTATTATTTTATGAAAAAAATTAAATTTATTGCCGAAAAGTTTTTCAGAAAAACAATTTTTTTGGCTGCACCGGTTTCAGATTCGCTGTGTTGTTTTTTTTCTGCGCCTGTACCTGAGTCTTTTCCGCTTGATTCTTGATCCGCGTGATGACTTAATGCTTATTGAAGGTTAATTATATATTATATATATATATATATATATATATATATTTGATAGGTAGCAAAGGAAATCTTGTTTCCTGCAAAGTCTTCCCACATGGTATATATATATATATAATATAAAACAGAGCGGAAAGAGAAAATAGACAAATGTCACATCAAGTTTACGTCAGCTGCTCTCTCTCTCATTCCAGTTTATTCAAATTTCAAACTCTCTATCTATTCTACCACACACACAGAGCTCTCTCTCTCATTCCCCCTACATACAAATATGTGTTCTCATTATGTTTCAGATTTACAATTGTTTAATTTTGACTCACATATGTCGATAATTTTTAAATTTCAAATATTTTCAGGTATATATTGAAGGATACATGGTGTAAGCTGTAAAGTAAAGGGTCTTATACTCAACATGTTGTTTCTCTATTTTCTGCATGTATGTATTCATTGTGTTTCGTCTTTTGTAAAGTTAGCTAATTATACATGGTTATGATGATTTTGGGTATGGAATGATGGTTTGGATATGTATGGATGATTTTAGTTTTGTAAACATGTTTAGATTTTTTTGGATATCTATTTTTAAAGGAAACTCTGCCGAAATTTCTTGAAATTAGTAGCGACTAGCTTGATATTTTGGTGGTTGGATGTGTTGATGATTGAGTATGTATTAATTTCTTCATATATGTATTTTTTTGTGTTCCGTATTTCGTAAATTTAACTAATTATGCATGGTTATGATTATTTTAGGTATGGAATGATGATTTTTTTGGTGGTTTAGATATGTGTGGATGATTGTAAGTTTTATAAACATGTTTATATTTGTCTGGATATCTATTTTTAAAGGAAATTCTGTCGAATTTTTTGAAATTAGTAGCGACTAGCTTGATGTTTTGGTGGTTAGATATGTGTTGATGATTGTGTGTTCCGTATTTTGTAAAGTTAACTAATTATACATGGTTATGATGATTTTGGGTATGAAATGATAATTTTTTTTGTGGTTTGGATATGTAATGATGATTGTAAGTTTTGTAGACAGGTTTAGAATTTTTTGGATATTTATTTTTAAAAGAAATTTTGCCGAAATTTCTTGAAATTAGTGCCGACTAGCTCGATGTTTTGGTGGTTGGATATGTATTGATGATTGAGTATGTATTAATTGTTGTGGTGATATGTGTCTTTAGATAATGTAATATTTTTCCAATTTTAATTTAATTTTTCGTTACACCGTGCCTTCAGGCATGTGTTATAGCTAGTGTATATATATATAACCATAGCCTTGCTTGTCCAGGATTATTTATGGCATCACGTTGACCAAAAATCATGCTTAACAGGCTGCACTTTTTTTTTTCCGGCTGATTGTCCCACGTGATTAGTGTATATATATATATATATATATATATATATATATATATATATTAATCTTAATAATTTTATAATTAAAATAAATAGTTTATTTTAATCTTGAAATTGGATTTCATGTAACATAATATTGCCCATTAAATGATGCTCATATATATATGGAATGATTTTATTTATTGATACATGTGGTGATATGTATGATAATAAATGGGATTGATTATGGACTATTGACCAATGTGATTGGATTTATTTTAGTTGGATGTTTGAATGAATGGGTTTTATTAAATGGGGTATGCGTACCTCGTCTTTTCTGATTTTCTTCTTGATGTAAATTCTATCTCTCTCATGTGTACTTCCCCTTGACTGCTGATCAAGGTTTCTATTTAAATTAAATAGTTTATGTAATAGGATTAGTTAGAATTTTTCGAAGAACCGGAGATTAAGGAGCAAGGAGCGCTCGAAGACCCGTTTGTAATGGAGCCTGGGTTTAAATGTAATAGTTATATTTAAATGTTTGTTCTTGCACCCTAGGGTTTGACTTTTTGGTTCACTTGGTGGCTCTGGTGAACCAAACTAGAATAAAAGTCCATAATCAATCTGGATAGAATATAATATTCTTTATGTGCATGCTAGTATTATATATATTATATATTATGCAAACGTGCTTCGCATGTTTAATAATATGACACGTATTTTATATATATATTTGCATGCGCGCTAAATAAGATGAGACAAATAATAACAAATCCCTCAAAGTTTTTATATATTAAGTCTTAAGCGTTCAAAGATATTTAGAATATCAAACGTCGCCTTCTAACATGATAAAATTAATAGAGTATTAAATATTTAATATGAGTTTGTTGTGTCACCACAAGGCAAGTATTAAGTATTTAAGATGTTAATTTATCACATTTGATGCTTATAAAGAAAATTGAACAATATTGTTTTGTTGTGTCACCACAAGGGTGATATTTTTCTTTTTTGAATATATGGAAGTGCTTGGTTGGACTTAACTTAGATAATTTTTATTCGGATGTGCCACCACTTGATCAAAATAATCTAAGAGGCAAAACATAAGGAGTTACATGATGATGTAATTGACAAGGAGTTGTCTACCTATTTATTTATATATAGTTTGTTGTGTCACCACAAGGCTATATATATTTGAAATGGGATCCTTATTCTCACTAGAAAATAAACTTTAATTAGATTTTGCCGAACTATATAAATGAGGGTAATATAGTTTGAAGAAAATAGTGAGAGATACCAATATAAAATAAGACCAAATTTATTTTGGTAATTAATTAAATGAATGTTTGCTAAAATATTGTCTTTTTACATGCAAAATTTTGAAAATGTCACATTCACTTATTTCCCTGCGTAGCATACTTGATGCTAACAAACTGACCGGACCAAATTATACGGACTGGTTAATGAATCTAAGAATTGTTCTCACTGCTGAAAAGATTTCTTATGTCCTAAATTCGCCTGTACCTGCAAAAGTTGCAGAAACAGCCTCTGAGGAAGAGATTGCTACTTTTAAACAGTGGCAAAGTGATGCATTAGTGGCTCAATGCATCATGCTCGCATCCATGAGTAATGAGCTTCAGCGTCAGCATGAAAACATGGATGCTCCTACTATGATACTGCACCTTCAAGAGTTGTATGGTGAGTAAAGTAGGACTGCTAGATATGAGATATCTAAGGAGCTCTTCCGATCTCGGATGACCGAGGGCACTACCGTTGAGACTCATGTCCTAAAGATGATCAATTTGATTGAACGTCTTTGACAGCTTGGGTTCGTCAGGGATGGGGAGTTGAGTCAAGATTTAGTCTTGCAGTCACTCCTAGACACCTTCTCACAATTTGTTGTGAATTTTCACATGAATAAGTTAGATGTCAGCTTGCCTGAATTACTTAACATGTTGAAAACTGCTGAAGGTCACTTCCCATCCAAGAAGAACCATGTCTTACTGGTGGATGATTCTTCCAAGAAAAGGAAGAGGCCCAAGGTATCTTCTGTAAAGAAGAAATCCAAGAAGGCTAAGGGAAAGGAAAAAGTGAAGGATCAAAAGAAACCTGATCCAGCTAGCAAAGGAATTTGCTTCCATTGCAACAGGTCTGGTCACTGGAAGAGGAAATGCACGGATTATCTTGCAGAACAAAAGTAGAAGAAGCTTGGAGAAGCTTCGAATCCTAATCAAGGTTTGTTTATGATTAAAATTAATTTTTCTGAAAGTCAATCTTCTACTTGGGTATTGGATACCGGATGTGGTTCTCACATATGTAATAATATGCAGGGACTGGTTAGAAGTAGAAAGCTGAGCAAGGATGAGGTCGTCCTACGAGTGGGAAATGGAGCAAAGGTTGCTGCATTAGCTGTAAGGACTTATTGTTTAGCACTACCTAAGGGCAAGTTCATTAATTTAAATAATTGTTATTTTGTTCCAAATATCATTAGAAACATTATTTCTATCTCTGTATTGGATATGAATGGTTTTAATATTATAATAAAGAACAACAGTTATTCTATTTATAATTATAATGTTTTATATGGTGTTGGTAATTTGCAAAATGGACTTTTTATACTTGACTTGCATGAAAATATACTTCAAATTGAATAAACTAAGAAAAGGAAAAGAGATGATGTTAATTATACCTTCATGTGGCACTGTAGACTCAGTCATATTAATGAAACAAGATTATCGAAGTTGTATAAAGATGGGCTCCTAGAGCTATCAGATTATGAATCATATCCAACTTGTGAATCTTGTCTCATGGGTAAAATGACTAAATCTCCTTTTAGTGGAAAAGGAGAAAGAGTTACAGAGTTGTTAGCATTGGTACACACAGATGTATGTGGACCTATGACAACGACCGCACGAGGAGGGTATTCTTATTTTATTACATTCACTGACGACCACTCAAGATTTGGATATGTGTATTTAATGAAATACAAATCTGAATCATTTGAAAAGTTTAAAGAGTTCAGAAGTGAAGTAGAGAAGCAAACTGATAAGAGTATTAAGATTCTTCGATCTGATCGAGGAGGAGAATACTTAAGTGGTGAGTTTCTCAATTGTCTCAAAGAAAATGGTATAATCTCACAGTGGACTCCTCCAGGGACGCCACAGATGAATGGTGTATCTGAAAGGAGAAATCAAACATTGTTAGACATGGTTCGATTCATGATGAGCTTTACCGACCTTCCAGTTTCCTTCTGGGGATATGCCCTAGAATCGGCTGCATACCTACTTAACAAGGTACCTACAAAATCCATCCCCTAGACCCCATATGAGTTATGGACAGGGAGGAAACCAAATCTTAAGCATGTTAAGACTTGGGGTTGTCCAGCTTATGTCAAAAATTTTGAAAACGATAAGATACAGACTAGATCTGACAAATGCAGATTTGTGGGATACCCTAAAGAAACATCGGGGTATTATTTCTATCATCTAATTGATCAAAAAGTGTTTGTTGCAAAACATGCTGCCTTCTTGGAAAAGTAGTTTATCCTTGAAGGGGTCAGTGGGAGTAAGATATATCTTGAAGAGGTTCAAGAACCACAAAATAATACAGATCAAAGTGAGGTACCTATCCAAGTAGAGATTCCATCTGTACCACACCCTATTCGTAAATCTGGAAGAGTATCAAAGATACCTGAGAGGTATGGACTTGTCATAGAAGATGACAATGAGGTACGCATCATAGATGATGATCCATTGAATTACAAATAGGCTATGAGTAGTAAAGACTCAGAGAAGTGGCAAGAGGCCATGAAATCCGAGATGGACTCCATGTATGAGAACCAAGTATGGACTTTGGTTTCACCACCTGAAGGCATTAATCCTATTGGGTGTAAATGGGTCTTTAAAAGAAAGACTGGAGCAGACGGCAAGGTAGAGACCTATAAGGCTCGACTGGTGGCAAAAGGTTTCAAACAAAGATAAGAAGTTGACTATGACAAAACCTTCTCACCAGTAGCAATGCTCAAGTCCATTCGGATTTTACTTGCGATTGCAGCTTACCATGATTACGAAATCTGGCAGATGGACGTGAAAACGGCCTTCCTCAATGGGAATCTTGAGGAGGATGTGTATATGACAAAGCCAGATGGATTTGTTTCAAAGGTTGGAACAAATCAAGTTTGTAAGCTACAACGATCAATTTATGGATTGAAGCAAACTTCTCATAGGTGGAACATCCGTTTTGATGAGACAATCAAAGAGTTTGATTTTATCAAAAATGAGGATGAACCATGTGTGTACAAGAAGGTTAGTGGGAGCGCTGTTTCATTCCTTGTATTATATGTTGATGATATATTACTGATAGGGAATGCTATTCCTATGCTGCAATCAATTAAAATCTGGTTATCTAAACACTTCTCCATGAAGGACTTGGGAGAAGCATCCTATATTTTGGGGATAAAGATCTATAGAGATAGATCTAAAAGGATGCTTGGCTTGTCCCAAGGAACGTACATTGACTCGATGGTAAAGAGGTTTAACATGGAAGATTCCAAAAGAGGTCTCATGCCGATGAGCCATGAAATACATCTCTCTAAGAAACAGGCCCCAATGACACCTGAGGAGAGAGACCGTATGAGTAAGATTCCTTATGCTTCAGCAATAGGATCTATCATGTACGGTATGATATGTACTAGACCAGATGTCGCTCATGCACTTAGTGTAACAAGCAGATATCAGTCGAATCCAGGAGAAGAACATTGGAAGGCAGTGAAAAATATCCTAAAGTACTTAAGAAGAACTAAGGATGTATTTCTTGTCTACGGTGGGTCTGAATTGAAACTAGAGGGCTTCACAGACTAAAGTTTTCAAACGGACCAAGATGACAGTAAATCCATTTTGGGGTATGTGTTTACCTTAAACGGTGGCGCAGTGAGTTGGAAGAGTTCCAAACAACAAACAATTGCTGATTCAGTGACAGAGGCAGAGTACATAGCTGCAAGTGAAGCTGCAAAGGAAGCTGTTCAGATGAAGAAGTTCATTACCAAACTTGGTGTGGTTCCTAGCATTACAGGACCAGTGCCTTTATTCTGTGACAACACTGGAGCTGTTGTGCAGGCTAAGGAACCCAGGTCTCATCAGAAATCCAAACACGTGTTGTGGCGATTCCATTTGATCAGAGAGATCATTGAAAGAGGAGACGTCACCCAGGAGCGTGTGGACTCTCAAGACAATATTGCAGATCCATTTACTAAAGCGTTAACACAACAACAGTTTGATCGCCACTTAGAGAAGATGGGTATGAGATACCACGGCGATTGGCTTTAGTGCAAGTGGGAGATTGAAAGTATTATGCATACAAGCCAATCATGTATGATGATAAAGCATATATTGTGTAATCAATCTTATTTATTTATTAATAAAAGAATTATTTATTAAAGACATTTATAATCTACATGGTGCTGTTTTAATAATATGTGGTAAACCCATAGTTTTAAGCAATGCTTTTAGAATCATGATGAGATCATGCTAATGAGATCTAAATTCTTAGATAGCTTAAAACTAAAATGTTCCCAATCAATGGATTACTAAAAAGGGGATTAGTGAATCCGGATAGATATGTACGTACGTTGCTTGCTCATTGGATGAAGATGATTGATCTCATGATCATTTATGTGGAGACACTAAAGCAAGTTTGTAGGTGCTTATTAGAGAATAAGTTCACTGAACGTGACTCGCTAAGGAATACCTAATGAAGTTTTACTTGCCTGTCAATAGGAATTCGTATAGTGATAGTAGTACAAATGATCCTTAGACTTGAGATCATTATAGTATCTTATATATAATGAATTACACTTTGACTTATTCCTTAAGACTCTTAGAGTATATCAAAGGGTATGCTTGGGCGTAATAAGTTATATATGAAGATAATGAATGATCAATAAAAAATCTACCACTTCTAGTAAAGAGAAGAGAAATATCCTATGTGATTCGATAAATGACAACCCAGGAATCCTTGGCCAAGGTGGAATGAAATTAGAAAGTAGTTTCTAATTTGCATTCATTAGGAGTTGTGCATTTAGGAATCGAAATACATATAATTAAATAAAATAAGACTTGACAGTAATTCCATGTCTTATATTTAATTGGGACATTGTATGGTAGAATGATTGAATTGTACGGTAACTATTTACTCAAAGGTTCTTTTATGATTAATGTTGAAATCTATATTATCTAGAAAGTCGTTGATCGCTAGGGAGGCTTATCCCTATTGTAGAATAAATATTATTTATTTAAATAAATTATTCGTTTAATCTATTTATTTAAATAAGATTAGAATTGTTCTAATTGATTTATTCACAACCGGTTTAATATGGAGAACTTAAAGGGTCACACCATAAAAGGAAGAATAATTATTTAAGAAGTTAATTGCATAATCGTAATAATATATTAAGTATATTTAATTTAATCTATGGTGCTAGAATAAATTAAATAACTTAATATTAATTATTTAATATTTTAAAAATATTAAATATAAATTAATAAGAGGAGTCTTATTAATATTATTACAATTATTATTATTATTATTTTAATTTCTAAAATGGTTTAGGAATTAATTTAATATAAGTACTCTTATTTATTCCTAATTGGATTATGAGGAAAAATTAGTTAAAGGAGTTTAATTAATTATTCCTAATAAGATTAGGGAGCCCATTTAATTAAAAGAGTTTAATTAAATAAATAATACCTTATTTTAATTAAAATAGGGTTACATGATATCTTTATAAGAGGAGTCTTATATCAGATATCAAAATATACGTAATTCCAAGAGTTGGAGAGTACGCCTCCTTTTCTATACAGATAGGAAAAACTAGGGTTTGAGCCAATTCCCTTTCTTCTTGAAAATTCTTCTTCCTTGGTGGATCACCTCTAGAGGCCATACACTTGGGTGGCTTACATTGATCAAAGGAAGGAATCTACCCGAAGATTCAAGGAGATCGCGGAGAAGTAGGAGGTGAACTCGTACCTGAGGAAGCTCGTTTCTACAAGGGTATGATTTCATAATTTCTTATTCTTCGTTTAATTAATAATATGCAGAAAGAATGATCCGGGTAATTGGTTTTTGAAAAAAAATTTAAAATCTGATTTTATTACACTTCCGCTATTTTTTGCAATTTGATTGCTACTTTGATTTTCACAAAACCCTACACGCGCTTCACGTCAAAATTTTGGAAAAGCTTGCAAGAGAGGATGGGAACACAATTGAGGTTATCTACATCTTAACATCCGTAAACAGACGGGCAGAGTGAGCGAACGATACAAACGCTAGAGGACATGCTTAGAACTTGCGTGATGGACCTTAAAGGAAGTTGGGTTGATCACCTACTTTTAGTGGAATTTGTTTATAATAATAGTTACCATGCGAGTATAGGCATGCCACCGTATGAAGCTCTTTAAGGGAGAAAGTGTAGAACACCATTGTGTTGGGATGAAGTTGGAGAGTGTTGGGTAAAATCTATATACGCACAACACGCAAGTATACATGGTCAACAAGTAATAAAGTGATAAGTAGAGTATCGTCCCACAGAGACTAACTAGAAACAATCTTAACTTACAATTACCAATTTTCTATTAATCCTAATTTTATTAAACAAATCAACTCAATAATTAAAATTAAAGAATCTAAATTAAAGAATAATTAAACTATCATAAAAAAATCACAAATATCAAAGTCTAGAATTTCAAACAATTAATGAAGAATTAGACTTACGATTTCACCCTAAACTTCACTCTGATCTTAACACCTTAATTCCAATTCAATTCAATATCCCAGTTTATTAATCAAGAACATGAACGTAGTATTAACCACCTCTCGATGTACTAATACCGTATTAACTTAAATCCACAATTAAGATAGAAACAAGTTAAACACCTTAATCAACTAACTCACTATATGTCTATGTGAATTACAATTAAAGAAGGTTTAAGAATAAGTTCTCTATCCGATTACATGGTATGTCAAGTATATCTCTACTTTAACATTCATTACAATTCTGCTATTCACAAAATTCATGAACACATGCTATATTAATTAGGTCTAGATTTGAATATCCTCTCTCGATTCCATACAAATCCACAAAGAATTGTTGATCAGACAATTCATAAATTCAAGCTCAAATCAATATAGATAAACTGGGAATAGATTATTAAAATGGAAATCAAAGGTTACAAAATCATCATTTCACTTAGAGATCCATCATAAGCCTAAAAAGTGAATTAGTTCATACTAAACAAAATAAACACTGAATAAATCATAGAAATCATTCTGTTGATTACAAATAATAGCCTAAAACGAAGAATATTGAAAAACACCTTTCACGTAGCCTAGAATCGTAATCGTCTCCACAGTTTGCTATGAAAAACAGAGCTCAATCTTCGTAATATGCACTATTGTGTTGTTTAATTTGATGGTGATAAAGTAGTAGATGTCCAACACACAAGTTGCAGCCGAAATTCCCTTCAATTAGAGTTCCATTGTCATACAATAATCTAGAATCCATGCCCAAGAAGAATTTCAATCATAGCAGGACATAGCCACAATTACCACCCCCCGCCCCGGCGGGGGTTCACGTGTTATATATGCCCACCACAGCGGGCATCCTTTCTGTCAAGCTCAAATGAAGACCCCCCTCCCTGGCGGGGGTGTATAAACAAAATACGCCCGCCCCGGTGGGCTACCTTTCTGCTAACTGAAGTTTAAGACCCCCCGCCCTGGCGGTCCTCTATTCTGCTAAATGACTTGCTGAGCTTCAAAATTTCTTCCAATTTTGCTCCAATTGACTTCAAATCACACTGAATAGTTCTAAATATACGTTAAATGCCACAACCACCATCCTAGACATGCAATATCATAAAACGAATAAAAAGGAACATGATCACAACAATTTAGCAACAAATAAGTATGGAATGGGCATTGAATCGCGTATATAAAATTCACTTATCAGAGAGGGAAAGATGCTAGGATCGAAATTAGTTCAACAAACCGCAGATGTGGTGACATTGATAAGAACTTGACTAGTAGCTGCACAAGATCACTAGAAGAAGTATGCATACTTTCATCATCAGGATCACGACTTTGAAGTTGTAAGTCACGTTTTCTTGAAAGTATCTCCTTGGAAAGGAAAAATACGATTCGACAAGAAGGGAAAATTGAGTCCGAGATTCATAGGACCATTTGAGATACTGAAGCGAGTGGGCGAAGTGGCATATAAAGTTGCATTACCACCTGAGTTAGAACATATCCATAATGTGTTTCACATCTCTGTGTTGCGTCTATACAAGCTTGATTACAAACATGTGATTTCTTATGAGCCCATCCAAGTGGAAAAGAATCTAGTATATGAAGAAATTTCAGTCCAAATATTAGATAGAAAAGAGTAAACATTAATGAATAAAATTATCTCTTCAATAAAAGTACTTTGGCGAAACCAAGTTGTCGAGGAGGCCACATGGGAATTAGAAGTTAAGATGCGAAGGGATTATCCCCATTTATTTGTGTAACCCTGTACAATTTCGAGGACAAAATTTTTATAAGGGGGGAGAATGTAAGAACCGAGGATTTCAGGAATAGATAATTATTTATTTTAAATAAGAAAATGAATATTTGAATATAAATATTGATGTGCTGTACGATGAGTAATTCAATTAGTGCAACATGAATTTATTCGATAATTGAGAAGTGTGGCATTGACAATGTGAATTGTGAAAGGCCTTGTGTGGCATAATGTCTAATGAGGAAATTCACTAAGGGAATTAAAAGAGAAATTGTTATTAAGAGGATGATTAATTGTGTACATCTATGTGACAAATACACTTTTGAACTAGTAATATCACCACTATAGGAGTTAATTCATATCATGTAAAACTTATGCGCTGATAGAAATTGGATCTCGCTTGAAGCTAAACCATTTTGTCACTATCAGTGACCGGCACAGCTGCGCCCTCCCAGCAGTACAAAATGGCACAGCTGCGCCAGTGGTTAATCTGGGAAAAAAAAATTAGTTTCTACTGTAGAAATGAAATGGAACTAATGTAAGGTGTGTCATGAATAAAACCATATGATAAGAATACATTCTAATGATATAATGTATCAAGTAGTGCAATAAAATCATAAGTGATTTTAGTACATAAATAATTAAATATTCGTGTATTCCAGAAATTGGGAAAGGAATTATGTGTGTAAACTGGACAGTTAATATTAAATAATGTTATAATGTGGTATGTGAGTAGTAATTGTGACGCCTCCAAAATTAGGTATACATCACCCATCTTGAGTCGCCAAATACATGGTACAAAATAAAAATACAAACTTAATTATACAAATGTCGTGTAACATACGATAATACATAAACTGAGAGTTCTAATAGGAATATTGTCATCAAGACAATATCCATACTCAAGGAGTCCTCATTACATTTACTGTCACACTATTTAACAGAATAGTGAGGACTACTAATGCTATCTTCTGGACCATCACTCCTTTCCCCGACTCGTTCCAGCTATATTCTCATTTCCTGAAGAGAACATTGAAAGAAAGGGTGAGCTCAACTAGCCCAGTAGGAAATATTATGACTAAGATAATACATAATAAATTATCATTAGTCTTCAACAATATTAAACTGATAATATACAATAGACATCAAGTTTAACTACAACGGAATATGCAATCCATTAAAAGAGTCAAGTAGAGAATAAAGTCTACTATCTTTTATGTTTTAAAAGGTTTTCATCAATCTTTATTGCTGAGACTCAACTTAATAAATAAACCACCACATCTAATCATCCTTGTACCACAGTCAAGGATTTTCATTAAATCATCAATGGTCATGACTATACCGAATAAACACTGGTCATAATCATACCAAAAACTATTCATCAATGCATTACAAGCCACTGAGGACTTTTATCTCATTATTTATAATATGTCATGATTATACCGAATGATCCCTGGTCATAATCATACTAAGTCCATATATGCACGTAAGTCAAAGATGACTTTCAACATGAGGATGATGACAATGACATACTAATTCAGTAAAACAAGTTCAAGAATTAATTTGTCTAGAAACCAATAACGTCCAAATTGTCAACATGATACTTCTTTGTAAAGTAAAATTTAAGAATGCTCAGAAGAATATTTTCATGAAATGATACTGGATGAAGCACAAATATCAAGTATATTCCACTATTTCATCGAGTATAGAAGTCAAAACTTTAACCAACTGAGTATAATAAAGAATGGAATAATAAAAGAAATCACCATACATGCGGTACTTCGCATAGATAGGTTATTCCAACAAAATAATAAAGACAGAACTAGGTCCGATGTAAAACACACAGACAGGATATTCCAACAGAATAATAAATACGGAATAATAAATATGGAACCAGGTTAGGTGAAATTCACCCCGACAAGATATTCTGACAGAATAATAAAGAACGGAATAATAAAAGAATTTCACCAAGTATGCGATACTTCGCATAAACAAGTTATTCCAACATAATAATAAAGAATGGAATAACAGAAGAAGATCACCAAGTATTGGGTAAACCGCATATACAGGTCATTCCACCAAGTATAGGGTAAACCGCGCAAACATGTTATTCCAACAGAATAATAAAGAATAGAATAACATAAGGATTTCACCAAGTATAGGGTATGCCGTGTATACAGGTAATTCCAACAGAATAAATAAGAATGGAATAACATAAGGATTTCACCAAGTATAGGGTATGCCACGTATACAGGTTATGTATAGGGTATGCCACTTTTACAGGTTATTCCAACAGAATAATAAAGAATGGAATAACAAAAGTTCTCTTCATGAATAAGAAAGAATAACACCCCTTACCATAAAAGAAACTGGATATAGAAGTAGTAAAGTAGCAGAATACTCTTCTTCTTTCTCTCTATAATTTCTCTCTCTAGAGTTTCAGTGAATTCGTAAGAAATAATGAAGGAATGAGCTTCTATTTACAGAAGAATGGATTGAATAGTAACTAATTCATGAACGGTCTAGATCGATTTACTTTTAAACGAACGATCCAGATCGATTTACAATTAAAACTTGAAGCAACGGTCCATACTGATTTACTATTAAAATATTAAACCAGCGATCCATATTGATTCACTATTATAACTTTCCACCAGCAGTCCATAATGATTCACTAATATAACTTCAACCAATGGTCTGAAAAATTAACATATCTCCTCATGGAATAATATTGTACCCAAATACACGAATGCACAATAATAGAGTGAATAGTAACCGGGTGAATAGTAACTCATGAATAGTAACTCGTGAATAATAACTCATGAATAGTAACTCATGAATAGTAGCTCATGAATATAAAAACATCGCAATCAATATAAAAATCATATGCAATTTATGCGGAGGAAAATATGAAGGTGAAAATAATTAGGCATTAATTTAGGAACGGAAAGAAAATATAGTTATGAAATATTTAGTTTCATCATAATCCTAGGTATTAGAAATTTAGCTAGCCATGGAATTAAAAACAAAAACAAATAATATTAGTACTACTATTCGCATGAAATAAGAACAATAATTAAAAAGAGAATTTCTATAATATAAATAAAAGAAAGTTACAAATACTCCCTGACAGTATGTTCCACACGTGATTGGAATAAGAGAAACGACGAACTCTAAATAGTAACTCATGAATAGTAACTCATGAATAGTAACTCGTGAATAATAACTCATGAATAGTAACTCGTGAATAGTAACTTCGACACAAAAAATATCCCGAATACCCAATTGAACAATATAACCTCCAGACATCAATTATCATTGGAATAGATGTCAATTTCTATTAACATAAATAATTCCAACATAATGAAACTATCAAATTCATCTTTAATTAACATGAACTTAATCATCATTAATATCATAACTCACAATATTTAATAACCAGGTCGTTCCCAGGAAAGAGGGGGCTTTCCATAAGGATTTCTCCCTATTTGCGCGCAATTAGGTGATCAAACCTCTCCTTGACAGAACTTCTAGACATTGTAAATATTACAATTTAATAATATGAATAATTTTGTCGTCTCAATTATTGATTTAATAAAATAACATATTATGCACATGATACTGTGACAATAATTGAATCAATAATATGAGAGATATGATGCAGCAATTACTGTAGCAATAATGCAGTACAACTGAGTGACTGTATAGGTAAGAAATGAGTAGACTTGGTCAATCTATCAACAATGACCCAAATTGCATCTATGCCTTGAGAAACCTTGGGAAGACCAGTAACGAAATCCATGGTAATGTGCTCCGACTTCCATTCTGGAATTTCAAGTGGTTGCAATGGACCTTTTGGTACTTGATGCTCTGTCTTGACTCATTGACAAGTTAGACACCTTGAGATAAACAGTGCTATCTCTCTCTTCATATTGCTCCACCAAAATGTATGATGAAGATCACGATACATTTTGGTACTTCCAGGATGGATTGCAAACGGTGTGTTGTGCGCCTCCATCATGATTTTATACTTTAACTCAGGGTCGTTAGGAACATAAAGTCTGGAGTTGACTCGAAGTATTCCTTCTTCATCGATTCTTGCTTCCGACATAATACCTTCTTGTACTTTCTTCCTCATACGCATCAGCTCCAGGTCTGTAGCTTGAGTAGCTTTAACTTTATCGATTAAAGTCGGTTCTACTCGTATATTCGCCATCATCACGTGGGTCCCTGGAGTCTTTATCTCTATTTCCATCATTTGCAAGTCATACAAGATGGGCCTTTGCGTTCACAATATCGCACTCGTACCCGCATATGATCTTCTACTCAATGCGTCAGCTACCACGTTTGCTTTTCCAGGATGGTATTGGATGGTATGATCATAATCTTTCAACAGTTCAAGCCAACGTCGCTGTCGCATATTGAGTTCCTTTTGAGTGAAGAAATATTTGAGGCTTTTATGATCCGTAAAGATCTCCACTTTCTCCCCATACAAGTAATGCCTCCAAATTTTAAGTTCGAAGACAAATGTTGCCAACTCTAGATCATGAGTAGGATAATTCCTCTCATATTCTTTGAATTATCGTGAGGCATATGCTATGACTTTCCCATTTTGCATGAGAACACAACCTAACCCTTTGCCCGAAGCATCACTATAGATGACAAATCCCTCCGAGCCAGATGGTATTGTCAGAATAGGTGCTGAAATGAGTCTTCTCTTGAGTTCTTTAAAACTCTTCTCACCTTCTTCACTCCAACCGAATTTTGTATCTTTCTGAGTTAACTGAGTTAATGGAGTAGCGATTCGAAAAAACCCTTCTACAAATCTCCGATAATAACCGGCTAAGTCGAGAAAGCTACGTACTTCGGTCACTGATTTAGGTTGTTCCCAGCTTTGAATAGCTTCAATATTTGCTGGGTCAACAAATATTCCATGACTTGATACCACATGCCCAAGGAATGCTACTTCCTCAAGACAGAACTCACATTTCTTTAACTTAGCATAAAGCTTATATTCACGAAGCTTTTGGAGTATCAGCCTCAAGTGTTGCTCATGATCTTCATGGCTTTTGGAATAAATAAGGATGTCATCAATAAAGACGACCACAAAGTGATCTAAATATTCCTTGAATACTCTGTTCATCATATCCATGAAGGCAGCAAGGGCATTAGTCAATCCAAAAAACATGGCTAGAAATTCATAATGCCCGTACCGAGTTCTGAAAGCCGTCTTTGGAATGTCATCGGTTCTAATCTTGAATTGGTTATATCCAGAACGAAGATCAGTCTTTGAAAAGAATTTGGCGCCTTGCAACTGGTCAAATAGGTCGTCAATACGTGGCAATGGGTACCTATTTTTGATGGTGACATGATTTAACTCCCGATAATCAATACAAAGTCGCATACTCCAATTTTTCTTCTTCATGAATAGAACATAAGCACCCCAAGGAGAAGTACTAGGACGAATAAAGCCAATGTCTAACAATTCCTGCAGTTGGGTCTTTAACTCCTGAAGTTCAATAGGAGCCATTCGATATGGGGCTTTGGAAATGGGTTTTGTACCGGGTTCAAGGTCCATACAAAAATCAATTTCACGTTCTGGGGGTAGGCCAGGAAGTTCTTCAGGGAATACGTTAGGAAATTCCTTAACAATAGAAATATCATTCAAAACTGACGTATTTTTGTTTAGATCCGTGACATGATCAAAGAAAGCTTGAAATCCGTTTTTCAATAAATGAATAGCTTTATGGATTAAATGACAGTGATGGATTTTAATGGTTTGGGTGCTTGAATTCGTATAATAGGTTGGTTAGGAATATGAAAGCTAACAACCTTATGAAAACAATCAATTTTTTCATTATGAGTAGTTAACCAATCAATCCCTAGAATCACATCAAATGCAGGTATTTTCAAAGAAATAAGATCGACTGGTAACGTACGGTTATCGATTTGAATCAAACAAGACTTATAAACCGTGGATGTAATGAAGGTTTTTCCCAACAGAGATTCAACAGATAAGTCAAACTCTAGTTTCTCCGGAGTCAATTTTAAACGTTGAGCGCAAGTAGGAGAAATAAGGAATGGGTAGCACTGGTATCAAATAAAGTATAAACTTCGCTAGAGTTTATGATTAGCTTACCCGTGATCACCTCGTTCAGATTTCTCACTTTTTGGGAGGTTACGACAAATTCTCTCCCTTGAACTACCGGTTTCGTCTTGTCCGGGACACCCTTGGATGCTTCTATCCCAGCTGGACTTGACTTTGGTGCACGACAAAATCGGGCTAGGTGGTATTCTTTCCCACAATTGTAACATACTTTGGATGGCATCGTGCAGTTTGGACTTATGTGTCCTTCCCCTCCACATTTGTAACATACGATCGGCGGTCGTTCTCCTTCCTTAACAGCGAGTGCTGATGCTAACGTCTTTCCATCTTTGCTGAATCTTCCCTTCTTGAACTTTTCACTCCTATTATCTTGGCCATGATTACCACCGATGTTGTTATCATTTCTGGCATGTTGATTCCCTCCACGTTTGTTGTCACCATTTTGATGACTGCTACCATTAGTATTATCGACTTGTCGGCTGCTCTCTCTTGGTTGGGTTGACTCATTATCGCGCTCTAATAACTGAGCTATATTCACAACATCTGAATACAAACATAGTTTATGAGAGATACGGTATTCACGTATCTCGGGTTTCAAACCTCTTAGAAACATCCGCGTCATTCTCTCCTCATTATCAACCAAGTGGGACGCAAACCGAGATAACTTAGCAAACTTTGCTTCACACTGCGCCACGGTCATATTGTTTTGCTCAAGCTTGATGAACTCTACCTCCTTCATGTGATGAATAATTTCAGGAAAGTACTTGTTGTTGAACAGCTCTTGGAACTTTTCCCAAGACATCTTCAGTGCGGCAGGTTGAGTATGCTTTACAGATTCCCACCAGTAATCTGCTTCTGCACGTAACATGAAGGTGGAAAAAGGAACCTTTTGATCCTCGAAGCATTCCAAGACATTAAATATCTTGTTGATCTGTTTTATCCACGTCTCCGCCTTAAGTGGTTTTGGCTCTCTGAAGAACTCTGGTGGTCCCAGTTCCTTGAACTGCTTAGCGGTGATCGTTCGAGAGCTGTCAGTGTTTCCACCTGCATTTTGGACAGAAACCGCCTTCTCCTGATGCTGCATGAATTCTAAGAAGTTCCTAAACATATCGTCATTCGTCATTTGATCAGTGTTGTTGTTTACAGGAGGATTATCGCCATCCTGTTGCACATTATCCTGATTATTGATCTGTGGAGACTCAACGGTCTCCTGTGCTCCAATGATGTTCATGTTCTCAACATTCTCGGATACCATTTTCAAACACTGCCAAAAACAAGGGTTAATTATCATATCACATATTATCCCAATACTCTGACCGACCAATTAAATACCAAATAAACTTAGGTAGGTCATACTAGCGAAGGAATTCCCCGTCTCTCCCCTCGTAGTTCTTGTCTCACATTTTTGCTAGGGATCATATCCCTAAGCTTTGATACAAACTGTGACGCCCCCAAAATTAGGTATACATCATCCATCTTGAGTCGCCAAATACATGGTACAAAATAAGAATACAAACTTAATTATACAAATGTCGTGTAACATACGACAATACATAAACTGAGAGTTCTAATAGGAATATTATCATCTAGACAATATCCATACTCAAGGAGTCCTCATTACATTTATTGTCACACTATTTAACAGAATAGTGAGGACTACTAATGCTATCTTCTGGACCATCACTCCTTTACCCGACTCGTCCTAGCTATATTCTCATTTCCTGAAGAGAACATTAAAAGAAAGGGTGAGCTCAACTAGCCTAGTAAGAAATATTATGACTAAGATAATATAGAATAAATTATCATTAGTCTTCAACAATGTTAAACTGAGAATATACAATAGATATCAAGTTTAGCTGCAGTGGAATATACAATCCATTAAAAGAGTCAAGTAGAGAATAAAGTCTACTATCTTTTATGTTTTAAAAGGTTTTCATCAATCTTTATTGCTGAGACTCAGCTTAACAAATAAACTACCACATCTAATCATCCTTGTACCACGGTCAAGGATTTTCATTAAATCATCAATGGTCATGACTATACCGAATAAACCCTGGTCATAATCATACCAAAAACTATTCATCAATGCATTACAGGCCACTGAGGACTTTTATCATATTATTTATAACAGGTCATGATTATACCGAATGATCCCTGGTCATAATCATACTAAGTCCATCTATTCACGTAAGTGAAAGATGACTTTCAACATAATATAACATGAGGATGATGACAATGACATAATAATTCAATAAAACAAGTTCAAGAATTAATTTGTCTAGGAACCAATAACGTCCAAATTGTCAACATGATACTTCTTTCTAAAGTAAAATTTAAGAATACTCAGAAGAATATTTCCATGAAATGATACTGGATGAAGCGCAAATACCAAGGATATTCCACTAATTTCATGGAGTATAGAAGTCAAAACTTTAACCAACTGAGTATAATAAGGAATGGAATAACAAAAGAAATCACCATGCATGCGGTACTTCGCATAGACAGGTTATTACAACAGAATAATAAAGACAGAACCAGGTCCGGTGTAAAACACACAGACAGGATATTCCAACAGAATAATAAATGCAGAATAATAAATATGGAACCAGGTCAGGTGAAATTCACACCGACAAGATATTCTGACAGAATAATAAAAGAATTTCACCAAGTATGCGGTACTTCGCATAAATAGGTTATTCCAACATAATAATAAAGAATGGAATAACAGAAGAAGATCACCAAGTATTGGGTAAATCGCATATACATGTCATTCCAACAAGTATAGGGTAAACTGCGCATACATGTTATTCCAACATAATAATAAAGAATGGAATAACATAAGGATTTCACCAAGTATAGGGTATGCTGCGTATACAGGTTATTCCAACAGAATAAATAAGAATGGAATAACATAAGGATTTCACCAAGTATAGGGTATACCTCGTATACAGGTTATGTATAGGGTATGCAACTTTTACAGGTTATTCCAACAGAATAATAAAGAATGGAATAACAAAAGTTCTCTTTATGAATAAGAAAGAATAACACCCCTTACCGTAAAAGAAACTGGATATAGAAGTAGTGAAGTAGCAGAATACTCTTCTTCTTTCTCTCTATAATTTCTCTCTCTAGAGTTTCAGTGAATTCGTAAGAAATAATGAAGGAATGAGCTTCTATTTATAGAAGAATGGATTGAATAGTAACTAATTCATGAATGGTCTAGATCAATTTACTTTTAAACGAACGATCCAGATCGATTTACTATTAAAACTTAAAGCAACGGTCCATACTGATTTACTATTAAAACTTTAAACCAGCGATCCATATTGATTCACTATTATAACTTTCCACCATCGGTCCATAATGATTCACTAATATAACTTCAACCAACGGTCTGAAAAATTAGCACATCTCCTCATGGAATAATATTGTACCCAAATACCCGAATGCACAATAATAGAGTGAATAGTAATCGGGTGAATAGTAACTCATAAATAGTAACTCGTGAATAGTAACTCATGAATAGTAACTCGTGAATAGTAACTCATAAATAGTAACTCATGAATATTAATTTGTGAATAAAAACTCATGAATAGTAACTCGTGAATAATAACTTGTGAATAGTAACTCGTGAATAGTAACTCGTGAATAATAACTCATGAATAGTAACTCGTGAATAGTAACTCGTGAATAGTAACTTCGACACAAAAAATATCCCGAATACCCAATTAAATAATATAACCTTCAGACATCAATTATCATTGGAATAGATGTCAATTTCTATTAACACAAATAATCTCAACACAATGAAACTATCAAATTTATCTTTAATTAACGTGAACTTAATCATCATTAATATCATAACTCACAATATTTAATAATCAGGTCGTTCCTAGGAAAGAGGGGGCTTTCCAATAAGGATTTCTCCCTATTGGCGCGCAATTCGGTGACCAAACCTCTCATTGACAGAACTTCTAGACATTATAAATATTGTAATTTAATAATATGAATAACTTTGTCGTCTCAATTATTGATTTAATAAAATAACATATTATGCACATGATACTGTGGCAATAATTGAATCAATAATATGAGAGATATGATGCAGTAATTACTGTAGCAATAATGCAGTACAACTGAGTGACTTATCACGTAAACATCAATAATTAATACCGTGTGCTACTATACAACCACGCGTATTACTGTACTTTTACTACCGGGTCGTTCAACAGTTTTAACAATAACGCCTCCGCCGTTATTTATAAAATATTTTTGTCGTTTTCTCAATCCGACAATAATTCTGTTGTGGGGTTCACCAATGATTCCCTGCAAAAAGAATATTCCCCGACCAATCGAATATTTATAAGACAACTTGCGTACTTTGTAAAATTTATAAATACTACCCAAACTATAACATTATATCAAATTCATTCCATAATACTCAAAAATAATATTCATAGAAAAATCATCTTTATTCATAAAAGTTGGGGTCTTACATTAATAATAATTATGGGAAATACCCGGACAAAAATACCTAATTGCGTTATTTTATTATGAGTACTTAATGTACATGGATTATATGACGCGAGTACATAAATAATCCCTAAATTTTCTTAATATGATAACAATTGTACATTAAAATTACCTTTGGGAGTTAAAGTAACTAACTAAGCCGAATTGAAGCACGTTGCTGCGATATAGAAATTATCAGTTAAGCAAACAATACATGAATTGTGACCTAAGGCTAATTTGCATAACTTCTAAGCCTGCACTCATTGGCTAGAAGATGGCTGGTGCTGGGTTGTTAAACAACTCTCAAATAACCATTGTTTTCTTCCATTACACCATGAACTCTAACCTCAGTGCAATGTAATTGCCCAGTCCATGTTTCTTCTATAAATAGTTGACCAAATTTTCAGTTTACGTTACTTTTTCTTGGCTATTGAAACACTGATAACTTGAGAGAGAGTGAGTTATGGTCCAAAGAAGAGGTTAGCAAATTTAGAATGAGGAAACTAAGTCTATTAAGCTTCAAGAGGTGTAAAATCCTAAACTTTTGTTCTTAGGTGGGTTTGTCAAATTCTTAGGAATTACTTGAAATCTCTGTTAATCAATGTGAATTAGCATGCCATAATGTATTTATGAAGTATGTTTACATGTATGAACTCTTAAATGATGGATTGGAACATGTTTAAACTGAAAAGAATCAAAGTAGAATAAGGCTCCGTAAAATAGAGTCTACTTCAGCTTCTGGTATAGGCATGGCGTAGCTGCGCCCTATTTATACTAGGGTGCAGCGCAGCTGCGCCGTACCCCAGAATCAGTTTTTGGTTTTGTTATGCTATGTGTTTCTAACTTGGTGTTATGACTTAGATATATACCTAAAAAGGAGAAATAACATGAGATATAAAACTTTCTTATGAAGTATGAAGTAATCAACATCAATTAGTAAGGACACTAAATCAAACATAAGCTTAAAACATGTTTCAAAGTATTAAACAATGCTAATTATGAATTTATAATAGGAATACTTTGAGCATGTGTATTGACAGATTATGTGATCTCTATGTAGACATATGATGAAAGTTATAAACCATGATGGTTGCATGACCTTTTTATGTTTTAATACCATGTAAATTGTAAGCTAAAACTTGTAAAGATAAACTCAAGGAGGGTCATACGGTTATGTGAGAACCTCTAACATGTATGTATGTTAAAATATACGTGTACAAGTGTGTTAAAGTTGGAAAGAAATAGGAAGTGCAAAGCTCAACCCTGAACTGGCCAGGGGACAGTGCAGTTGCGCCGTCCCTAAGCCTAGACAGGGCGCAAATGCGCCATCCTGCAGTCATGAATAGTTTATATTTTTGATATAAAGTTCAAAGTATGCTTATGTGATTACTTTAACTTGTATTATATGACCAATATTCTATATAATGTGTGACACCCCCAAATCTAGGTACTTCATTCCCACAAGATTTGGTGTTCACTTTCCATTCATTTATATCTATCTACCCAAATGTAATAAAATTTATTCATAAATCCTCCCTAAAAATAGGGTTACATCATTTAATCTAAAAACATCCTAGGTTGTCTAACCTTAACATCAATCAAGTGCGGAAATAAAATTATTACATCACATCATTAATTAAAAGTCTATTATCATAACAGTAAACGAAATTACAAGTCTTCATCACTTGTACATTTTTCCCTTTCCTTTGCTAGTTGTAGGTTCATCTACCTTCTCAACTTTAGCTGCAATAATAATAATCATGGAAGAGTGAGCAAAACAAATGCTCACTAGATATAGCAATGAATCAATAAGAATGCAATAACTGCAACTGAATAGGCTCATCAAAATTGAATAGTACTCTATCAATGATAACCAAAGACTGGAAACAAAATATGGAATATATATAACCGAGGGTCATAAGACCACAAACTATATCCACAGTTGCAAGTAATCTTTCAACTTCAACTTTAACAGTCATAAGACTCTAAGGACTTCTCGTACTTAGGGGGATCAGCCCTCCGTACAACCCTAAGCATGAGAAGTCCTTATAGTCTTATGACTGTCGAATCTTTCAATATTTGCATGGAATGCAAATGCGGGAGCTGGAAATTAGCAAGGTAACCAGCAGAAGAAGATTGATGCATGTGCTACATGCGGGAAGTTTCACTTGGCTATGTGCTTAAGGGGGAAGTGGGCATGCTTTAACTGTGGCCAGGAGGGTCACATTGCCCCAAATTGCACTCAACCCAAGAAGAATGTTTGCTATACCTGCGGGTCGAAGGATCACTTTGCTCGCGAGTGTCCAAAGAAGAAAACTGGTGAGACAAATTGAAGCAAGGGGAATGCTAGTGGAGGTGCACTGACTATTGCTGAACCAACATCAACAAATAAGACCACAGCTAGAAACTTCAACATGACGGTACAAGATGCGGTGCAAATAAAAGAGGTCGTGTCAGGTATTATCCCAATCAATGATATAAATGCATATATATTATTTGATTTGGGTGCTACTTGCTCATTTATATCTGATGAATTTGCTAAGAGGTTAGAAATACCTAGTGAAAAGCTGAATTTCCCTTTAAACATAGAAGTTGCGAATATGGAAGTGATTTCTGTTAGGTTCGTATATAAGAACTGTAGGGTGAACATTAAGGGAAATGTCATGAATGTAGATTTAATCCCGATGAAACTTGGAGAGTTTGATGTGATATTGGGAATGGATTGGCTATTCAATTATGAAGCGATAATTGATTGCCAAAAGAAGTGTGTAAACCTTATGACTCCGTCAAAGGTAGTTTTTTATTTGTAGCAAATCGTCTAGACAAATGAAGTGTCTGACGATTATGCAGGCCAAGAAGTTGTTGAGTCAAGGCTGTGTAGGATACTTAGCTTACATAGTCGATACTCAAAAGAAGGAGGGTGTGAAATTGGAGGAAATACCAATGGTTAGGGAATTCATGGATGTGTTTCCAGAATATTTACCAGGACTTCCACCTGACCGAGAGATTGAATTTATGATCAACTTAGCGCTAGGAACCGTTCCAATATCGAAGGCCCCATACAGAATGGCTCCGGTGGAGATGAAGGAAATAATTGTGCAACTGCAAGAATTGTTAGATAAGAAGTACATTCAGCCGTACGTATCACCGTGGGGAGCACCTGTGTTATTCGTGAAGAAGAAGGATGGATCAATGAGTCTTTGAATTGATTATAGAGAATTAAACAAAGACACTATTAAAAATAAATATCAATTACTGAGAATAGATGACTTGTTTGATCAATTGAAGGGTGCTAGATATTTCTCAAAAATAGATTTGAGAAGTGGGTATCACCAACTGAAAGTAAGGAAGGAGGATGTACCGAAGACGACATTCCGAACTCGCTATGGACATTACAAATTTTTGGTGATGTCTTTTGGTTTGACAAACGCCCCTGCAACGTTCATGGATTTGATGAACAAGGTATTTAAACCATTTTTAGACAAGTTTGTGGTGGTATTTATCAATGATATTTTGGTGTACTCTAAAACTCAAGAAGAACACGTGGAACACTTACGTCTAACGCTAGAGATGCTAAGAAAAGAAAAGTTGTACGCAAAATTCTCTAAATGTGAATTTTGGCTGGAACATGTACAATTTCTTGGGCACGTAATTGACAAGGATGGAGTTTCAGTGGATCCATCAAAGGTTAAAGCTGTGATAAATTGGGAACAACCAAGAACTCCGTCAGAAGTGAGAAGTTTCTTGGGATTAGCAGGTTATTACAGACGGTTTATCCAGGATTTTTCCAAGATTGCTACTCCGTTGACAAATTTGACGAGAAAATCTGTAAAATTTGTTTGGATGGAGAAGTGTGAAGAAAGTTTTCAAGAATTGAAAAAGAAGTTAAGTGTGGCACCTGTGTTGTCGTTACAAGATAATACAGGAAATTTTGTGGTGTATTGTGATGCGTTACACAAAGGATTAGGTTGTGTCCTTATGAAAAACGGCAAGGTCATTGCGTATACATCAAGGCAATTGAAAGACTACGAGAAAGGGTATCCGACTGATGATTTAGAGTTGGCGGCGGTTGTGTTTGCTCTGAAGATATGAAGAAACTATCTCTATGGAGAGAAATTTGAGATCTACACAGACCATAAGAGTCTGAAGTATATTTTCACACATAAGGACTTGAGCATACGTCAAAGGAGATGGATGGAATTGATAAAAGATTACGATTGTGAGATCTTTTATCATCCAGACAAAGCTAATGTGGTTGCAGATGCCTTGAGTAGGAAAGGCATAGAAAAGTTGATGTTCTTAACCGATAAGGAGGAGCTAATTTCAACAATGGAAATGATAGAGTTGGAAATAAAATTTCCAAAAGAAGCTGACGAAAGATTATACCAGATGGAAGTTAGTCCAACTTTGGTAGACAGGGTGAATAGCGCACAACTACAAGATGAGGAATGCAGAAAAATAAGAGAAAGTGTGGTCGAGGGTAAAGAAATGAAGTACAAGGTCGATACTGTAGGAATGCAAAGATTCGAGGGACGAATTTGGGTTCCAGCAGTACAAGATATTAAAGAAGACATCTTGACAGAAGCTCATAGCTCAAGATATTCGAGTCATCTAGGAAGTACGAAGATGTATCAAGATTTGAGGCGACATTTTTGGTGGCCAAATATGAAAAGAGACGTTGCAGAATGCGTTGCAAAATGCTTGACATGTCAAAGAGTGAAGGCAGAACATCAAAGACCAAGCGGATTACTCCAATCGTTGGAAATACTGGAATGGAAATGGGAGCATATCAAAATGGATTTTATGGTAGGTCTTCTGGCGACTCAGAAAGGATACGATGCGCTATGAGTGATAGTGGATAGACTGAAAAAATCTGCACACTTTCTGCCAATAAAGATTAGATTTAATCTTAATCAGCTGGCGAAACTATACGTTAAAAAGATCGTGTCGAGACATGGAGTTCCAGTATCTATAGTGTCAGATCGAGACCCAAGGTTCACATCAAATTTCTTGAAGAGACTACAAGAATGCATGGGAACGCAATTGAAGATGAGTACAACATATCATCCAAAAACTGATGGGCAAAGCGAATGAATGATCCAGACGCTAGAAGATATGCTTAGAGCGTGCATCATGGATTTCAAAGGAAACTGGGATGATCATCTACCGTTGGTGGAATTTTCATACAACAAAAGTTACCATGCAAGCATTGGTATGTTGCCATATGAGGCGTTATACGGCAAAAAATGCAGAACTCCACTATGATGGGATGAAGTTGGTGAACGTCAACTGCTAGGACCAGAACTGGTACAGTAGACCGCTGAAGTTATAAAACTCATCAGAGCAAGACTAGTAACTGCTCAAGATCGACAGAAAAAGTATGCTAATCAACAAAGGTAGAATCGTGAGTTTAAAGCAGGAAGTTTCGTGTTCCTAAAAGTTTCTCCTTGGAAGGGGAAAATTCGCTTCGGCAAGAAGGGAAAGCTAAGCCCAAGGTTTATTGGACCTTTAGAGATTCTACGAAAAGTAGGAGAAGTGGCTTACGAGGTAGTTTTACCTCCAGAATTAGAACATGTGCACAACATTTTTCATGTGTCGGTGTTGCGACCGTATAAACCCGATTACAAACATGTGATCGAATATGAACCGTTGCAGTTGAATAAAGATTTGTCTTATAAAGAGATTCCTATCCAGATAGTAGACAGGAAAGAACAAGTACTCAAGAATAAAGTGATACCTTCCGTGAAGGTGATATGGAGAAACCATAATGTCGAAGAGGCTATGTGGGAACTCGAAGCTGATATGATGAAGAATTACCCTGAGTTATTTGTTTAGTCTTTGTCTTCGATTCTAGGGACAGAATCTTTGTAAGAAGGGAAGAATGTGACGACTTGATTGTTTGAGTTGTGATTGTGGGGACAGATTTCTTGTAAGGAGGGAAGGATGTAACAACCCGTAATTTTAAATATTTATTGAATTATATAAATATTTATTTGAGGTGTTTATTATTGAATAAATATTTTACTGATGTGATGGTTGTTAGTAAATATTTATGAATCTAAATTTATTAGATAACATTCTAAATTAATTGGATTTATAATTTAGAGAGTTGTACTATAACATGAGGTGTTATATTGTTGATTAATAAGTTAAATTGGTATGTTAAATTATTAAATAAAATTATAATGAAATTATAATTTTGTGTTATTTGTTTAAATGGTATATTGAATTAAAATATAGTATGTGAGTAATTCATTTGATTAATGTGGATGTGGAATCCAAATAAATAATAGGTGATTATAAATTATAAACTAAATTGTTTATAAAAATAAATTAAAGGAGTTTAATGTGGTTTTGCCAAACAAGGCTTAAATATATTAAGTCTTTAAATTTTAAAGGATTTTGCCAAACAAAGCCTTATGACTTTTAAATTTCTTTTAATTTTTGAATTTAAATAATATAAATATAATATAATTATAACGCATACATTAATAGTTTATAACTGATATTTGTTATTATGATTATTAAGGCCATATCAGTTTTTTAGTTTACGTATACTTGTTATTAGTTTACTGTTGTTTATGTCAATTGTATGTGGTCTAATTTGACGCCCCCAAAACAGGTATACATCACCCATCTTGAGTCGCCAAATACATGGTACAGAAATTAAATACAAACTTCTTTAATACAACTGTCGTGTAATATATGACAAAATATAATCTGAGAGTTTTAACACGAATATTGTCTTTTAGACAATATTCACACTCAATGGAGTCCTCATTACAATTATTATCACACCATTTCATAGAATAGTGAGGACTACTAAAGCCACTTATCCTAGACCATCACTCTATTTCCCGACTCGTCCCAGCTATATTCTCATTTTCTAAAAAGAACAATGAAAGAAAAGGGTGAGCTCAACTAGCGCAGTAAGAAATATTATGTCTAAGATAATGTAGAATAAATTATCCTTAGCCTTTAACAGTATAACAACTGATAGAATATAATAGACAACACGTTTTAGATCAACAACTACAAAGGAACAAGCAATCCATTAGAAGAGTCAAGTAGAACATGATATCTACTATCTTCTATGATTTAAAAAGTTTTTCATCAAATTTATCGCTGAGACTCAGCTTAATAAATAAACCACATCATCGAATCATCCTTGCACTATGGGCCAAGGATATTCATGTAATCACCAATGGTCATGATTATACAGAATAATCCCTGGTCATAATCATACCAACAACTGTCCATCAATGTACTACGGGCTAATGAGAACTTTTACCACATCATTTGTAACATTACGGGTCATGATTATACTGAATGATCCCTTGTCATAATCATAACAATCAACAGTCCATCTATGCACGTAAGCCAAAGATAACTTTTATCACAATATAAGCATGAGGATGAGGCAATGATATAAGCATTAATAAAACGAAATCAAGGATAAATATTAAAGACTTTAAATTTATCCAGAGTTTAAAAATATCTAAATTGTCAACATGATACTGCTTTGTAGAGTAAAATTCAAGAATAATATTTATGTACCAAAAATAATTTGGACAGAAAAGAAATATATTTTTCTGGTAAATAGTACCCCGTGAATAGTACCATGTGAATAGTACTTTAGGAATAGTACCCCGACATGAAAAGTACCCCAAATACCCGAGTGAATAATATTTGGGTGAATAGTAACCTATGAATAGTAACTCGTGAATAGTACTCCATCATAAAAAGTGTCCCAAATACCCGAGTGAATAATATTTGAGTGAATAGTAACTCATAAATAGTATTCCGTCATGAAAAGATTAATAATTATCAAGAAAGCTCAGAATAATATTTTCATGAAAAGATACTGGATGAAGCGCAAATATAAAGGATATTCTACTAATTTCATGGAGTATAGAAGCCAAAACTTCAACAAAATGAGTATAGAATTCAAAATCTTAAACGAAATAATATTACTTACATACTACAGAGTATAGAAGAAAATATTTTTTCAAGCGAATATTGAACAAAAATAACATTCCTTACAACTGTTGAATGAAAATAATACTCCAACGAATATTTAACGAAGATAATATTCCTACGAATATTGAACGAAGATAATATTCTTTATGAATATTGAACGAAAATAATATTCATACGGATAAAAAAATAATATCTCTTCAGAATATGAAATAAATAATACCCCTTACCTCAGAAGAAGACTGGATACTGGAGTAGTAAAGTAGCAGACTACTCTTCTTTTATCTCTCTATATAGATTCTCTCTCTATAATTGATCTTGTGAGACTTAGTGAATTGGTGAGAATGAAGGAAGAATGAGCTTCTATTTATAGGAAAATATAGTTTTGATAATTGCACGTTTTGGGGCTCAAAATATTACAGTATAATACCTTCATCTTTTCCTTCATTTTTAATTTAGTCCTACAAGTATTATCAAACTTGCACCACCTCCTCTAATAGTACATCATGTGAATCAATAGTTCAATCATGTGAATCAATAGTTCTATACATGTGAAAATACGAATTATAGTATAGTACCTCCATCTATACCTCCATTTTTCACTTAGTCGTGCAAGTATTATCAATCTAGCACTATCTCCCCTAATAGTACATAAATGTGAATCAATAGTATATACATGTGAACACATAGTTATAAGCATGCGAATTAATAGCAATTAATTGCTCATTTATCCGATTAATTACCCGATTGGTCAATATAACTTTCAGACATCAATTATTATCGGAATAGATGTCGATTTCCACTAACACTAATAATCCCAACACAATGAAAATATTTTTATCACTAATTTCATTTTTGAATTTTTAGAGTTTGACACTTTTTGAAAAATCAACTATTGACTTTTTGACCAAAAAGTCAACCCTGGTAAATTTTTTGTTTATAGTCTATTTGTACTAATTTCATCGTTTCGGACTCAAATATCACATCTGCGTCTCTAAATTCAACTCCGAGCTCAAATTTGATTTTTAATAACATTCATCATTAATATTATAACTCACAATATTAACAACTAGATCGTTTCCAGGAAAGAGGGGGCTTTTCGATAAGGATTTCTCCCTATTGGCGCACAATTAGGTGACCAACCATATCCTTGACAGAACTTCTAGACATCGTCAATATTGCAAATAATAATATGAATAACTTTGTCGTCACAATTATTAATTTAATAATATAAAATATTGTGACAATAATTGAATAAAACTGAGTGACTTCTCACATAAGCATTAATAATCAATACTGTGTGCTACTAGGCAACCACGCGTATTACTGTACCTTTATCACCGATTATTTATGATAACTTGCTTACTTTGAAATATTTCAAATATCATCCTTAACTTTAACCTTTTATCAATTTAACCATTTACTAAATAAAATAATAATTATAAGAAAAATGAATACTTTCATTTCATAAATTTTGGGGTCTCACATCTAAGACAGAGAGAATTGAGAGAGATTGAGAGGAAACCTAAGAAATTCATAGCAACTTCAGTTGATTAACATGAATTGTCAAGCTTATTGAAGGTATTGTTCATATCGTTAATATTATACATATGTGTGTGTGTGTGTGTGTGTGTGTGTGTGTGTGTGTATATATATATATATATATATATATATATATATATATATATATATGAATTTATGGCATAAGATTCTAAGTTCTGCGAATTCTATCTCTTTCAAAATGTTGCTATACAACTGATTATGGTGATTATACGTGTTTATGATGATTATTGTGACAACCCGATATTTTCTATATAAATAAATCATTAATTTTGCGTATAATTTTTTTTATATTTTAAGGATGAGGATTTGTACAAGATTATGTGTATATGTATTTATGTGGTAAATAAAAAAAATATATTTATTACATGAATATTTACAAGTAAATTTATTTTAGAATTATTGATATAATAATTAATTTTAAGATAAAAATGTTTTTATTAATTATTTTCCATGAATATATAATCATATATTATTTAAATAATATATGAAGTGATTTTTAGAATAAATATAATAATTATTTTATTATATGAATTTTTGTACAGATTATTAAGTTAAATATTTTACCTTAATTATTAAGGTTAAATATGAAAGAATAATCAGATATGGAATCCAAATCCTAATTTTGGATTATTGTCAAGGTATGAGAATAATAATATAATATTAATTATATTTTGATTTTTCAGTGCTATGAATATGTACGGTATGTCCGTATTGATAATGGTTGGTTAATTACGGTGTATTTTGACCAAACCCTAGAATAATGTTAAACCCTAATTCGAGATCCAAATTAGAGTTCAAGATTTTTTTTAGTGTGTTAGATAATTTATGACGTGTTTTAAATGTATTAATTAGGTAAACCCTAATTAACATTTTGAGGTATTACTTCTAGAAACCCTAATTGCTATAATTAGTAACCCTAATTTGAAATTAGAGTTTGAGATTGTTGGTAGGTATTGATAATGTGATTAATTAGCAAGTATTATGATTACAATTATTAAATTTAGAAACCCTAAATTGTTAAACCATAATTACTAAACTAGAACTCTAAGATAATAATTGAAAACCCTAATATTAATTTGGTAACCCTAATTGCCAAAAGAATAAACCCTAATTGCTAAATTAGCAAAGTCAACAATAATTATATGATCTAAACCTTAATGTCCATTTGTTAGATAATTACAAACTTACTTTAATTAACAAAGTTATTATTTTCAAAATTTAAGAAACTAAAATTTAATTAATTTTATTTAATTTTATTTTTGTGAAAACCCTAATTGTTAAATCCTAGATTTATTTTATGCTAAATTTTAGGGTTAAACCCTAAGGGTTTGCCAAGTTCCATTTTTGCCATTAAATTAGAAAACAAATGACCATTATGTCCTTTTTAGCATTAAAGAAGCTAGTTAGTAGGTTTTGACAAATTGGTGAAGTTGGTCACCAAACCCTAACCACTCCACATGCCTATTTTTGCCAGCAAACCCCTCTAATTCAGCATACATGCATCAAACATCATATATATATAGATTGGAGAGAGAAAATAATTCATTAGTTAGCTTATTTTGTCCAACACTCAAACCAAATGCTCTCAAGCACCACACCTCCAAAAAATTAAGCTAGATCAGTCCCAAATACCAGCCCCACGATCAGCCATAACAAATCAGAAGCCTAGAAATCAGAAAATTTCAAAGAAGGTATAAAACCTTAATTCAAGTTCAGTCCAAAAATCTGATGTTAGATGTTAGTTTTTTTGTGTTATACATGTTAGATATAGTGTAAATAAATGATTTGGGTTACTAGATGTTAGATCCATAACATCTAGAGGCTCGGATTTGATGTTTTCAAAAATCTGGAAATTATTTTTTTGTTCTCTGACAGTGAATGTCAGAGGCTGTAGATTGTTGTGTGTTTATTATTTTTGTTGTTTAAGTGTTTCATTTTGTAGTCTTGTATGAGATCTTTCATCTAGTACAAGAATCAAAATCAGATCTGTTGTGGATATGAAGTTATGATCGGTCAAAACCCGTTGACCGGGCATGACCAGATGAAATCTGGGTAAACCCAGAATTATTTTTAGCGTCTGACAAGTTTTGAATCAGCTAGATCTTGTAGAGTTTAGTTGCTTTGTTGTATTTATTGAAATATACTACTAGACTGGTATATGTAATATAGTTTAAAGCTTTTATATAACCTAAATAACATATGAAATGGGTTTAATGGATGGTCAAAGTAGCTCAATCGCTCACGGTTTTGATTTCTGGAAATTTTCCAGAAAAGTTTGAAGGTTATTTGTAACAGGGTTTGACCGAATCATTTCTGTTCGTTGTGTTGTTGTTAGATTGATGTTATGTAATAGAGTTGTAGCCTTGTATGTCGTCTACAATCTGAAATCCTTAGATCATGAAACCAGTTCATGTGTTGCAAGTTATAAAAATCGATAGAAGGCAATATGAACTGTTCTTCATTTCTGGAAAACCCAGAAATGAAGAACAGCTCTGACAGCGATTTAAGAGGCTTAGATCTCTCTTGTGTTATGCGTTTTGATCATGTTTGTTGTTGGATCGTGTATTCTTGTATTTGTACTACATGATCTGACGAACAACAGACCCAGAAACACAACACACACGGAATTATTGATGGTCAAACTAGCATACTCGGTGACTGCCTATGAATGATCAAGAACATGAAGAACACCTATAGCGACGGTTCTGTCGCTATAGGTGGTCTTTAGCGACAGTTAGTAAATTAATTTCCGAAAATTAATAAAAAATAGAAAAGAATAGTTTTTAATTATTAAAAATACAAAATAAATTATAAAAAATTATTTTAAATTCTAAAAATTAGTTTTTAATTACTTTAAATATATTTCATAAATATTTAATATTTTTGGAATATTAAAATTAATTAATTTATTTAATTATAACATTAAATAAATTATTTAAAAATGATTTTAATTCATGAAAAATCATTTAAAATTATATTATGATATAAGAAAATAACTTAAGTTATTTTTGATAACTTTTAATATTATTTGATAATTTTCATTAATAAATTTATATTAATGATAATTAAGTTATTTATTAAATGAATTAAATAAATGAAGTAAAAATGATTTTATTATATTAAAAATCATTTTAAATAATAAAAAGTTATTTAAAAATATTTTAAGTTATAAAATATAACTTTTAATATTTAAAGGTAAACTTCATTAATTAATGATTATTAATGATATTAAATTTATTTAATAAATTAGTTTAAAAATGATTTTAATATTATAAAAATCATTTTAAATGAAAATAAAGTGTTTAAAGATATTTTAAGTTATAAAATATAACTTTTAATATTTAAAGGTTAATTTCATTAATAATTTAATATTAATGATATATTAATGATATTAAATTTATTTAATAATTATATTAAATAAATAGTTTAAAAATGGTTTTATTTAATAAAAAATCATTTAAAAAGGATATTAATGATTTAAAAATATTTTAAGTTATAATTATTGACTTTTAATATTTGGATAAATAGTTCATTAATATTTAAATATTAATGGTAATTATTTAATAATGATTTTAAATGTTTTAAAAATCATTTAAGGGTATTATAAATACTTTAAAAATATTTTGAGTTATTATACATAACTTTAATATTTTGGCAATGGTTTCATTAATAGTTTAATATTAATTAAATATTAATGATAATAGAATTGTTTAATATTTAAATCATTTCATAATGATTCTGATATTTCAAAAATTTTGATAAATGATAATAATTATTTAATAATTATTATAAGACCATGAAAAATAGTGCGACTGATGTTTAAATTATCCAAATGGATAATGAACTACGGTTTAGAGTCTTAGACTCGATATTTACCCGAAAAAGCTGTCGGTAGACCGACATATTTTAGAAATTGATCTGGACTTAAATAATTTAATTGAATATGTGTTTATTTGTGATTCAATGGTTATTAAGGTTGTATAACAATGTGATTAGGAAGGTGTTGATGTTTGATTATGAGTCAACGATTGTTGAACATGTGTGATAGGGAATGTGCTGACTGCAATAGGCAGTGTTATATGTACGTTATGTTGTACTAATCAGTAAAATGATTTGATTAATGATAGGTCGAGATAGAAAAGATAAATCTAAGTTGCGTAAGTGTAAGCAGCGCATCAGGCAAGTATCCTAACTTTGCATTTTCTTTATGCAATGGACAGAAGTGAGAAGTTCAGAATTATTATTATTAATGTATAGATGGTTAAACCTATATTATATATGCCCATTGATTATCAATATGTTAGTATATGATAATTCAGTTATATATATTCTATTCGTTAATTTCTAGAAATGATTATACAAGTGTCCCCACTTGGATAATCATTGTATTTAATCGCATGTTGATACACCTTTGATATACATATATGTTGAACTATAGATAATTGTTAAATAAGATAAGACCTTTGTTATAAAAACCCGACAGGTATGAATATCCCGATAATGGGAAAAAATTTTATGCGTCCAAGGCGGACAAAGTGAATGATAACTTCGTTCTTATACATGTAGTATTGATCAATACAGGGTACAATGGGACTGATCACCCTCCGTGCCCGTAAGTCATGACGGTTTACAGATGAATTTCTGTTCAAACCTTTTCAAAAATGAAAAACAATGTTCATAGTATGTCACAGAAACCTCATGTATAGTCAATACACATTTTCAAACATTTGAAAGAGGGTTGTTATGTTAATATTATTGGTACAGATTACTTCACAACTACTGACTAGTTGTAGAAGAATATTATAAAGAAAACATTTAAATTCTTTCAGCCTATATATATATAATATTTGCTGGGCAATCAAATTCTCATCCTTGCTTAATTTAAATATTTTCAGCTAAGTGTGAAGGACCAGAAGGATTTGTCAAGAACAAGGGAAAAGGGAAAGTTGCTGAATGACTTTTTATGCTACTGTTTGTAATAGTTTTAGATTATGAAGACTATGATATTTAAATATCTAATATCATGTAATGAATGACTAAAGGTTACGTACTTGGGAGAAAAACTCTGATGTATATATAAATTTAAGTTATGTTTTATATTATTGTTATTATTATTAGTATTATTCCGCTCATAGAAATGGTATCGTGAAGTACCGAGTTCGGGTTTCAAGTATCTAGGTTCGGGGGCCTCACAAGTTGGTATCAGAGCTATAAGCATGAATTTGCGAAGAGCCCCGAGCCTCTCGCTGGTGACTTCCTTGTGTGGAATGCACCGAAGCCAGACTCTCCGTAGGGGACGCCGAGCTAGTCGGTGGCAAGCTGATAGGTACCCCTGTAAGGTGCTATGGTTGGAAGCACCATAAAAGTCACAAGTTGGTATCAGAGCTATAGGGTTAGAAACCTTAGGTGGGTGAGACCTTAGGCCATAACCTTAGAATAGAGGGAAACGTTGAAAATATAAATAACTCATATAGAGTTTAAAATAGATGAATCAGACAAATTCATCGTCAAATAAACTAAAAGATAACTTATATAAAACCTTTATGTGTTATGTGTATATAATATATGCTAATCAAAATAATTTATGTGTGTAGATGTCTGGTGAAAAAGGCTTGCTATATGCTTATAACATGAAGAAGAATCAAACCCATACACCTAAGCTGATATCGAAGCCAATAGCTGAAATAGAAGCTCACAATGAAAACGACTTGGATGAGGTGCTCATCATATAAAATATAGTACCAGATCCGAAAATGGTGGAGCTGACAGATAGTGATTCAGACACTAAAGTTGAAGCCGAACAAGCATCAACGGAGGTACAGAATCTGAGGAACAAGGTTTCTTCTCTAGAAAGACTATGAGAGATAGAAAAGCTATTAAATAGTCGACTGCGTCAGGCATTAATAGAAACAATGGAAGAACATGATAAGCTTAAAATCCAAATTAATCAGATAGGAGCCTCAAACAACATCTCGTGTGCAACTCCGAGAGATAAGGGAAAAAGAAAGGTAGAAAACTATGATTTAGGAAAACCTAATAAGAAGAAATGGAAAAGAATTTGTTATCTTTGTGGATATGAGGGACACACTATTCTGTATTGTCCTGACTATAAATCGGGAGCATGTTTTGTCTGTGGAAACGAAGATCATCAGGCAAGAAGTTGTCCAAGAAAGAAGGCGTAATAAATAGATAGTATAGGTTATGTTGTGTAAGCGTGTTTAATATTGTATGTGTGCTTAACATGTATGTGTAATGCATTAATATAAAACTTTTGTGCAAGTGGTGAAGTAAATCCCGACTTTTGTAGTCACAATGGGATAAATGATGTTTAAAGTACTATGTGCTATGATATGTAAAATATTTTGAAAGCAATGAATGGATATGAATCAAAGTTTGAGTTATGAAACAAGTTTAATAAGTTTAAACTTATGTGATAAAGTTTAGAATGTAAGTTAATTTATGGTTTTTAATTAACTAGATAATGCCGCCAAGACGTCAAACTCAAAATCAGAGGGCAGAGGAGTCTGTCCACAATGTTGAAGGACAACAACAAGTGGACCCCATGCAGCAGTTCGCAAATATGGTAGCTCAAGCTATGCAACAAGGAAACCCGCCGGATAATCACTTGGCGAATTTTAAAGATTTTAAGGCTGTAGGACCGCCAGAATTTAAAGGTACGACTGACCCTGTAGAAGCCCAAACATGGGTTAAGGAAATTGAGAAGGCGTTTATAATAGCTAGGGTAGCTGAGGGGAAAAAGACCTCTTTTGCCACCTACATGATGAAGGGTGAGGCAAATTTCTGGTGGGAAGCGAATCAGGTGAGGGCAGGAGCAGGTGTGGTAGCGTGGGATAGATTTAAGACTTTATTTTTCGAGAACTATTTTTCAGCCAGTATGCAGTCTAGAATGGAGGTAAAATTTCTGGAGTTGAAGCAAGGGGATATGTCAGTGGCAGAATATGCCGCAAAATTCAATGAGTTAGCTAGGTTTGCTCCGCATCAAGTCGATACGGAGGCTAGGAAGGCGAGGAGATTTAAGCTGGGATTAAAACCCTGGCTCTATAATAAGGTGGCAGTGTTGCAGATTCCAACATTTGCAGCACTTTTGGAGAATGCGATAATTGCGGAAGAGGGAAGTGAGGCTATGAGCCTCTATAATAAGGAGAAGAAGAACAAGGTCAAGGTCGAGGGAGCTGAGAAAATGAGGACTAATAATGGAAGCAGGAGTTTAGATGGAAAAAGGAAGGGGAACTATTTTGGCAATGTCCAGGTTAAACAGGAAGGAATTAAGAAGCAAGGGATTCAGTGCAAAACGTGTGGAAAGAACCACTCCGGAGAATGTTTAAAAGGAAAATTTGTCTGCTACAAATGCGGGCAGGAGGGCTATATCTCTCCCTACTGTCCAAATCCTAGAATGAACAGTGGTTGTTTTATTTGTGGATCATTGGAACATAGGGTTAAGAATTGTCCAAACAGGAGGGTAGAGGCTGGTAGTGTGAATACTGGTAAGGGTAGTGGAACATTACCAATCACGGGACCGACATCATCGAACAAACAAACAAATTCAACATCAAGGGTCTTCAATATGACGGTTCAAGACACGGTGGCAGCCGGCAATACAGTTCCAGGTAATATTTGAATAACTTTTAATTATATATTTATAATTTTTCTAATTATAGTAAATTATTTTATAAAGAAATTTGAGGGAGGAATTTGAGTTCTTTTAGGAATCAAATTTCCGTTTAATCAGAAAGACAAGCTTAATGTCATTAGTTAAAGATCAGTTCGATCAAAGTTGATCGAGATCTATTTGCGAAGATTGTGTATGCTATGTACCCAGTTATGTATAGGTTTGAAAGCGGTGATTCCGGGGACGGAATCCTTATAAGGGAGGGTGAATGTGACAACCCGATATTTTCTATATAAATAAATCATTAATTTTGCGTATAAATTTTTGTTTTATTTTAAGGATGAGGATTTGTACAAGATTATGTGTATATGTATTTATGTGGTAAATAAAAATATATATATTTATTACATGAATATTTACAAGTAAATTTATTTTAGAATTATTGATATAATAATTAATTTTAAGATAGAAATGTTTTTATTAATTAATTTCCATGAATATATAATCATATATTATTTAAATAATATATGAAGTAAATTTTAGAATAAATATAATAATTATTTTATTATATGAATTTTTGTACAGATTATTAAGTTAAATATTTTACCTTAATTATTAAGGTTAAATATGAAAGAATAATCAGATATGGAATACAAATCCTCATTTTGGATTATTGTCAAGGTATGAGAATAATAATATAATATTAATTATATTTTGATTTTTTAGTGCTATGAATATGTACGGTATGTTCGTATTGATAATGGTTGGTTAATTACGGTGTATTTTGACCAAACCCTAGAATAATGTTAAACCCTAATTCGAGATCCAAATTAGAGTGCAAGATTTTTTTAGTGTGTTAGATAATTTATGGCGTGTTTTAAATGTATTAATTAGGTAAACCCTAATTAACATTTTGAGGTATTACTTCTAGAAACCCTAATTGCTATAATTAGTAACCCTAATTTGAAATTAGAGTTTGAGATTGTTGATAGGTATTGATAATGTGATTAATTAGCAAGTATTGTGATTACAATTATTAAATTTAGAAAACCTAAATTGTTAAACCCTAATTACTAAACTAGAACTCTAAGATAGTAATTGAAAACCCTAATAGTAATTTGGTAACCCTAATTACCAAAAGAATAAATCCTAATTGCTAAATTAGCAAAGTCAACAATAATTATATGATCTAAACCCTAATGTCCATTTGTTAGATAATTACAAACTTACTTTAATTAACAAAGTTATTATTTTCAAAATTTAAGAAACTAAAATTTAATTAATTTTATTTAATTTTATTTTTGTGCAAACCCTAATTGCTAAATCCTAGATTTATTTTGTGCTAAATTTTAGGGTTAAACCCTAAGGGTTTGCCAAGTTCCATTTTTGCCATTAAATTAGAAAACAAATGACCATTATGTCCTTTTTAGCATTAAAGAAGCTAGTTAGTAGGTTTTGACAAATTGGTGAAGTTGGTCACCAAACCCTAACCACTCCACATGCCTATTTTTGCCAGCAAACCACTCTAATTCAGCATACATGCATCAAAAATCATATATATATATATAGATTGGAGAGAGAAAATAATTCATTAGTTAGCTTATTTTGTCCAACACTCAAACCAAATGCTCTCAAGCACCACACGTCCGAAAAATTAAGCTAGATCAGTCCCAAATACCAGCCCCACGATCAGCCATAACAAATCAGAAGCCTAGAAATCAGAAAATTTCAAAGAAGGTATAAAACCCTAATTCAAGTTCAGTCCAAAAATCTGATGTTAGATGTTAGTTTATTTTGTGTTATACATGTTAGATATAGTGTAAATAAATGATCTGGGTTGCTAGATGTTAGATCCATAACATCTAGAGGCTCGGATTTGATGTTTTCAAAAATCTGGAAATTATTTTTTTGTTCTCTGACAGTGAATGTCAGAGGCTGTAGATTGTTGTGTGTTTATTATTTTTGTTGTTTAAGTGTTTCATTTTGTAGTCTTGTATGAGATCTTTCATCTAGTACAAGAATCAAAATCAGATCTGTTGTGGATATGAAGTTATGATCGGTCAAAACCCGTTGACCGGGCATGACCAGATGAAATCTGGGTAAACCCAGAATTATTTTCAGCGTCTGACAAGTTTTGAATCGGCTAGATCTTGTAGATTTTAGTTGTTTTGTTGTATTTGTTGAAATATACTACTAGAATGGTATATGTAATATAGTTTAAAGCTTTTATATAACCTAAATAACATATGAAATGGGTTTAATGGATGGTCAAAGTAGCTTAATCGCTCACGGTTTTGATTTCTGGAAATTTTCCAGAAAAGTTTGAAGGTTATTTGTAACAGGGTTTGACCGAATCATTTCTGTTCGTTGTGTTGTTGTTAGATTGATGTTATGTAATAGAGTTGTAGCCTTGTATGTCGTCTACAATCTGAAATCCTTAGATCACGAAACCAGTTCATGTGTTGCAAGTTATTAAAATCGATAGAAGGCAGTATGAACTGTTCTTCATTTCTGGAAAACCCAGAAATGAAGAACAGCTCTGACAGCGATTTAAGAGGCTTAGATCTCTCTTGTGTTATGCGTTTTGATCATGTTTGTTGTTGGATCGTGTATTCTTGTATTTGTACTACATGATCTGACGAACAACAGACCCAGAAACACAACACACACGAAATTATTGATGGTCAAACTAGCATACTCGGTGACTGCCTATGAATGTTTAAGAACTTGAAGAACACCTATAGCGACGGTTCTGTCGCTATAGTTGGTCTTTAGCGACAGTTAGTAAATTAATTTCCGAAAATTAATAAAGAAATAGAAAAAATAGTTTTTAATTATTAAAAATACAAAATAAATTATTAAAAATTATTTTAAATTTTGAAAATTAGTTTTTAATTATTTTAAATATATTTCATAAATATTTAATATTTTTGGAATATTAAAAGTAATTAATTTATTTAATTATAACATTAAATAAATTATTTAAAAATGATTTTAATTCATGAAAAATCATTTAAAATTATATTATGATATAAGAAAATAATTTAAGTTATTTTTGATAACTTTTAATATTATTTGATAATTTTCATTAATAAATTTATATTAATGATAATTAAGTTATTTATTAAATGAATTAAATAAATGAAGTAAAAATGATTTTATTATATTAAAAATCATTTTAAATAATAATAAGGTATTTAAAAATATTTTAAGTTATAAAATATAACTTTTAATATTTAAAGGTAAACTTCATTAATTAATGATTATTAATGATATTAAAGTTATTTAATAAATTAGTTTAAAAATGATTTTAATATTACAAAAATCATTTTAAATAAAAATAAAGTGTTTAAAGATATTTTAAGTTATAAAATATAACTTTTAATATTTAAAGGATAATTTCGTTAATAATTTAATATTAATGATATATTAATGATATTAAATTTATTTAATAATTATATTAAATAAATAGTTTAAAAATGGTTTTATTTAATAAAAAATCATTTAAAAAGGATATTAATGATTTAAAAATATTTTAAATTATAATTATCGACTTTTAATATTTGGATAAATAGTTCATTAATATTTAAATATTAATGATAATTATTTAATAATGATTTTAAATGTTTTAAAAATCATTTAAGGGTATTATAAATACTTTAAAAATATTTTGAGTTATTATACATAACTTTAATATTTTGGCAATGGTTTCATTAATAGTTTAATATTAATTAAATATTAATGATAATAGAATTGTTTAATATTTAAATCATTTCATAATGATTCTGATATTTCAAAAATTTTGATAAATGATAATAATTATTTAATAATTATTATAAGACCATGAAAAATAGTGCGACTGATGTTTAAATTATCCAAATGGATAATGAACTACGGTTTAGAGTCTTAGACTCGATATTTACCCGAAAAAGCTGTCGGTAGACCGACATATTTCAGAAATTGATCTGAACTTAAATAATTTAATTAAATATGTGTTTATTTGTGATTCAATAGTTATTAAGGTTGTATGACAATGTGATTAGGAAGGTGTTGATGTTTGATTATGAGTCAACGATTGTTGAACATGTGTGATAATGTGATTAGGGAATGTGCTGACTGCAATAGGCAGTGTTGTATGTACGTTATGTTGTACTAATCAGTAAAATGATCTGATTAATGATAGGTCGAGATAGAAAAGATAAATCTAAGTTGCGTAAGTGTAAGCAGCGCATCAGGCAAGTATCCTAACTTTGCATTTTCTTTATGCAATGGACAGAAGTGAGAAGTTCAGAATTATTATTATTAATGTACAGATGGTTAAACCTATATTATATATGCCCATTGATTATTAACATGTTAGTATATGATAATTCAGTTATATATATTCTGTTCGTTAATTTCTAGAAATGATTATACAAGTGTCCCCACTTGGATAATCATTGTATTTAATCGCATGTTGATACACCTTTGATATACATATATGTTGAACTATAGATAATTGTTAAATAAGATAAGACATTTGTTATGAAAACCCGACAGGTATGAACATCCCGATAATGAGAAAAAATTTTATGCGCTCAAAGCGGACAGAGTGAACGATAACTTCGTTCTTATACATGTAGTATTGATCAATACAGGGTACAATGGGGCTAATCACCCTCCGTGCCCGTAAGTCATGACAGTTTACAGATGAATTTCTGTTTAAACCTTTTTGAAAATGAAAAACAATGTTCATAGTATATCACAGAAACCTCATGTATAGTCAATACACAGTTTAAAACATTTGAAAGAGGGTTGTTATGTTAATATTATTGGTACAGATTACTTCACAACTACTGACTAGTTGTAGAAGAATATTATAAAGAAAAAATTTAAATTCTTTCAGCCTATATATATATATATAATACTTGCTGGGCAATCAAATGCTCATCCTTGCTTAATTTAAATGTTTTCAGCTAAGTGTGAATGACCAGAAGGATCTGTCAAGAACAAGGGAAAAGGGAAAGTTGCTGAATGACTTTTTATGCTACTGTTTGTAATAGTTTTAGATTATGAAGACTATGATATTTAAATATCTAATATCATGTAATGAATGACTAAAGGTTATGTACTTGGGAGAAAAACTCTGATGTATATATAAATTTAAGTTATATTTTATATTATTGTTATTATTATTAGTATTATTCCGCTCATAGAAATGGTATCGTGAAGTACCGAGTTCGGGTTTCAAGTATCCTAGTTCGGGGGCCTCACAATTATAGTTTATGTTTAAACAAGAATTTGCTATGCTAATTACAGTTAAAAGTAGAAAAATTATGACTGTGTATATATTTTGGTATGTGGCTTATGTAAGTACAATTTTTAGTGGTCAAATTGTATGTGAAATTGTAAATTAAAGCTTGTGTATGCTAGTTCATTAAAAAACGAAGATAACGTAGTTTGAACGAAGCAATTTGGACAAGAATTGTGTTTACAGTGTTGATTTTCATGAAGGATATCAAAAAAATTGAGTTTTTATATGAAAACATAAAATTTGAGAAGTTAAAATAGTTTTAGTTGATGTTAAATTATTCTATGTTGAGGAATATGTTGGCAAACATGTTTGTGATAGTTTTATATCAATTGTTTGTGGTAATATCACTGTCTAGTGGGTGAAATTCATGTTTGTTGGGCTAAAGTCGACTATTGTTCATAGCCGTCTCTGCCTTTGTCTGTGCACAGGCGCAGCTGCTCTGGTGCCAAGGTAAAAAAAACTGCGCAGCTGCACTTGTCCCAGGCTTGTGTATAGCGCAGCTGCGCCATACCCTGTCCTGAGACAGTTTGTTCTGCTACTGCAGACCTTGGAATACCTTACCACTTGGTCTAAGGTTGTATTAAGGTGTCAAACATGTCATAACATGGTTAAAATAGAATCGTGTTAGGTGGTTAGTAGTTCAAAGTTTCAAATGATTATAAGTTATGAACGTGTTATGTTATAACTTAGTTTATACAATGAATGTTAGATAAGTGTTGTGATGTTAACACTTGGAAATTCTGATATTTATATGGTAGTATAAGTCTGATACGGAAATAACACATCTAACTAAAAATGCATGTGTTATGGTATTTTAGTATGTCTAAGAGATATTGTGGTTCTAAACCTATGTGTAGCTGAACGTGAATTTAATATTATAGCTTACGCTCGAGGCAAGTCTCTAAACCTTATCTTTTTACATTAAGCAAGTTTCTTATTTTAAACTTTCATTAAGAGAACTCTTGTATTCCTAATCATTATTTGAGCAAGCTAGCTATGACTTTAACTTTATTCAAACAAGTTTTGAATTCCAATGTTTATTGATGTATTCTAACTTGTTTATTGTTGGACAAGTTTCTTTATTGTCATTCGTGTATTATGAATGCAATTTTCTTGGATTCTAATTTCTAATGATGAATTATCTTATCTCATTTACTTTACACAAGCTATTCTCATAATGAGCTAGCTTTTTAGTTGTTTCTAAGCATGAGTTCAAGATATAGTTAGTTCGCTTACACTTATCCATTGTTCCATATTATGTTATTATTGATCAACTATTGTGTTATCAAACACTATTGATTTAACTAGTCCTCCAGTTGATGATCATTGAACTTCAAATTACCCTTGAAAGCTTATCCAAACCCAACTTTCTTTGGTGCAGACTTGTACTCTAAATACTGAGATGAACAACCCTATTATTATTAGGGGAGAATTTACGCTTAGCGTTGAAATGTTTGTGCACAATACATTGTACAAAGGGCTGATCCCCCTAAGTACGAGGAGTCCTTATAGTCTTATGACTGTTAAAGTTGAAGTTGAAAGATTACTTGCAACTGTGGACATAGTTTGTGGTCTTATAACCCTCAGTTATATATATTCCATATTTTGATTCTAGTCTTTGGTTATCATTGATAGAGTACTATTCAGTTTTAATGAGCATATTCATTGGCAATTATTACATTCTTATTGATTCATTGCTATATCTAGTGACCATTTGTTTTGCACACTCTTGCATAAATATTATTATTACAGCTAAAGTTGAGAAGGTAGATGAACCTACAATTAGCAAAGAAAAGAGAAAAATGTACAAGTGATGAAGACTTGTAATTTCATTTATTGTTATGATAATAAACTTTTAATTAATGATTTGATGTAATAATTTTATTTCCGTACTTGATTGATGTTAAGGTTAGACAACCTGGGATGTTTTTGGATTAAATGATGTAACCCTATTTTTAGGGAGGATTTATGATTAAATTTTATTATATTTGGGTAGATAGATATAAATGAATGGACAGTGAACACCAAGTCTTGTGGGAATGAAGTACCTAGATTTGGGGGTGTCACATAATGTGTTCAGAAGCATGCTAGGTGATAGAGATGAATGTTAGTGAGAAATTATGATGTTATGTCCAAAATAAGGTTACAAGCTATAAAGCAATGATTTGAAAAATACGTTGTTTGATCTTGTGGTATTATATAATCTGATTTTTGCTATGAAGATGTAGGATATGTGATGTAGTATGTATAAAGTTACAACTAAGTTGTTGAGAGACATATGCTATGACTTTCCCATGTTGCATGAGAACACATCCTAACTCTTTGCCCGAAGCATCACTGTATATGACAAATCCCTCCGAGCCAGATGATATTGTCAGAAAAGGTGCTAAAATGAGTCTCCTCTTAAGTTTTTGAAAAAATCTTCTCACATTCCTCGCTCCAACTGAATTTTGTATATTTTCTAGTCAGCTGAGTTAATGAAGTAGCGATTCGAGAAAATCCTTCCACGAATTTTCGATAATAACCAGCTAAGCCCAGAAAGCTAAGTACTTTGATCACTGACTTGGGTTGCTCCCAGCTTTGAATTGCTTCAATCTTTGCTGGGTCAACAGATATTCCATGATTTGATATCACGTGCCCAAGGAATGCTACTTCCTCAAGCCAAAACTCACACTTCTTCAACTTGGCATAAAGCTTATTTTCATGAAGCTTTTGGAGTATCAGTCTCAAGTGTTGCTCATGATCTCCAAGACTTTTGGAATATATGAGGATGTCATCAATAAAAATGACTACAAAATGATCTAAATATTCCTTGAATACTCGGTTCATCATATCCATGAAGGCAATAAGAGCATTAGTCAATCCAAAATACATGACTAGAAATTCATAATGCCCATACCGAGTTCTGAAAGTAGTCTTTGGGGTGTCATCAATTTTAATCTTTAAATGATGATATCTGGAACGAAGATCGATCTTTGAAAAGAATTTGACCCCTTGCAACTGGTCAAACAAGTCATCAATGTATGGCAATGGGTACCTATTTTTGATGGTGACATGATTCAACTCCCGATAATCAATACAAAGTCGCATACTTCCATCTTTCTTTTTTACGAAGAGAACAGGAGCACCCCAAAGAGATGTACTAGGACGAATGAAACCGATGTCCAACAATTCCTGCAGTTGGGTCTTTAATTCCTAAAGTTCAACAGGAGCCATTAGATATGGGGCTTTGGAAATGGGTTTTGTATCGGTTTCAAGGTCGATACAAAATTCAATTTCACACTCTAGGGGTAGGTTAGGAAGTTCTTTAGTGAATATGTCAAGAAATTTATAAACAATAGGAATATCATTCAAATATGACGTATTTTTGTTTAAATCTGTGATATGGGAAATGTGATAACCCGGGATTTCGAATAATCAAAATTTTACGAATAAATTTTTTTTTATTTAATATTAACATTGACTGTTAATATTGTACTTAGAATTTGTGAGACAAGTCTCGAGAAGTAGTCAATATGTGTTCTGACTGAGAAAATAGAGTAGAGTTGTTCTTAACAGCTTAAGAAACCCTAACCCTAATTTTCGGATAAGGATTCAGTAGAAAATTTAATTAAAATAATTGTACCAATGAATACGTGATGTACTATATATTGGTAATGTTGATTAATGATTGAACAGATAAGGTTTAAAATTTATAAACCCTAATAAGAGATTAAAAACCCTAATCTCAAGATTAGAAACCCTAACGCATAGTTAAAAACCCTAATCGTATGACGAAAAACCCTAATTTTATATCCAAGATCCCTAAACTCTAAATTAGGCAACCCTAATCCTTATTGGCAAGCCTAATGTGTTTAATTAAACTCAAATATGATTAGAAACCCTAATTATATTTTTGTATCTTAATTTTCTATTTTACAAACCCTAATTGTAATTTAGAAATGTTATTTTTTCTAATTAAACCCTAAATTTGAAAATTTTGGAAATTAGTATAGTAAAATCTAAAGGGTTCAAACCCTAAACCCTAATGTATACAAACACTAAACCCTAAGGGTTTTAACAAATTCCATATTTACCATTAAATTTTAATTGCAAATGACAAAATTACCCTTTATGGGATTTTTATAAGTTAACTTGCAAAAATGGCTAAATCTTTAGTTGGTCACCAACTATGTTGACTTAGAGGCACTAAAATCTCAGCTAATCAGCTCATATTGACAGCAAGATCAAGTGGTGCATGAATCAAAACAATATATATTAGATTCAAGAGAGAGAAAATCTATTATTTACTCATTTGGCCAACCAAGCTCTCACCAACTCTCTCTATCTAAAAGCTCCGAAAATCACTAGTAGATCAGTCCTAAATTCAGTCCATAAATCAACCATAAACATATTGGAGAATCAAGATCAAAATTTGAGCAAGAAAGGTATAACCGAAATCTTTTATTTTTGATCAATGTTGCTAAGAAAGATTTTGGGTTTATGTGTTTAGATTAGTGTTATATAATGTTTTTAGTTGATTTATGTTGATCCATGATGGATCCATAACATCAAAGTTGGTAAAAATCAAAGTTATTCAAATCTGTCCAAGAACAAAATCTGTGGACTGACAAGCTAATGTCAGGAGCCACAAATTCTTGTTCGTTTGTTGTTTTTGTTGTTTAAACGTTGTAACATGTTGCGTTGTATGTGGTATTTACTATGCAAGTGGAATCAATGTCATTTGATGTCCAGATCGTAAGATATAAACGGTCAAAACTCGTTGAGCGGGCATGACCGGTCAAAAATCTGGGCAACCCAGAATTTGAAAAATCGAGTCTTACAAGATTTTGTAGTGTCCGGATCTGTCAGTATGTTATAAGTGTTTGATGCTTTTTATTAGTACATCTTGTAGCTGGTTATGTGTACTACAGATCTGGGTCATTATATCTCTTATAACGTCTTCAGATCGATCGTGATAGATGGTCAAACTAGCCATCCTAGACTGTTTTTGAACTTTCTGGAAATTCCAAAAAAGTTCTTGCACGAATTTTCTGACAACGCTTGACCGAAATTTATCTGGCGTTTGAGATGTTGTTTAACTGATCTGTTGTGATGTAAATGTACCTTGACACTAGTAATACATATTTGAATTTTAAGATCACATAAACCATGGCCAGGACATAGATTAATTAAGTTTGAAAGTGACCGCTCGAAACTGTTTTGGCCCAGAACTGCCTGACAGAAACTTTGGAGGTCTAGATCTTCTTGTTTTGATGTTGTTTGACCAAATTATTGGTTGGGTATTGTAGTGTTACATTAATACTACAATACCAAAGTTTTAGATAGCCCAGAACATGAACAGATTGAGAATTATACATGGTCAAACCGAGCACCTTGCACTGCCGGCTGTCAGTGTTCTTGAGCTCAAGAACACCAACAACGACGCTTTGTGTCACTATAGCCCTATAGCGACGGTTTAATTATTTTATTTTCTGATTTTTTCGGAAAATGATTAAAAATAGAAATAAATTCTAAAAATTACCAAAAATGGTTTTAAAAATTATTTTAAATAATGAAAAATAATTTTTGACCAATTAGAATATTTTTCATTAATATTTATAATTATTTGAATATTAATGATATTTAATTTTTTTAATTAGTATATTAAATAAATTAGAGAAAAATAATTTAATATTATGAAAAATCATTTTTAAATAAGAAAAATGTATTTAAAAATATTTTGAGTTATAAAATATAACTTTTAATATTTTTGGAGAATTATTCATTAATAATTTAATATTAATGATATTAGATTTATTTGATTATTAAATTAAATAAATAAGATAAAAAATGATTTTAATGATTTAAAAATTATTTTAATTGAGAATAAAGTGTTAAAAAATATTATAAAATATAAAATATAATTTTCAATATTTTTGGAGAATTTTCATTAATAGATTAATATAAATGATGTTTGATTTATTTAATTATTATATTAAATAAATGAATTAAAAATGGTTTTATTGATTTAAAATTCATTTAAAAATGAGAAAAATGTTTTAAAAATATATTAAGTTATAAATTATAACTTTTAATATTTAGATAATAATTTCATTAATATTTATATATTAATGATGATGATTTAAAAATAATTTTAAATATTTTAAAAATCATTTAAGTAGAATATTGATAATTTAAGAATATTTTAAGTAACTTTAATATTTTGACGAGTATGTTAATAATATTTTGATATTATTAAATATTAATAATGATATGATTATTTGATAATTAAATCATTTAAAAATGATTTAAGTGTTTGAAAAACTATTATAAATTATAGTAACTGTTTATAAATTATTAAAAGCTTCCGAAAAATATTATTATTGATATTTGACTTATCTTAAATAATATTGAAGCTTAGAGACCAAGTTTAATTGACAATCAATGTGTTAATTGTCGGATAGGGTGACCAGAACACCGAGAATGGACCAAAGTCCAACCAGACCGAAATAGTTAGACTTGTTAAGTGTTTATATAGGTTATAAACACTAATGTGGCTATGTGGTGATGTGCCTAGGAGAAGTTTGACTGTAAAATACAGTGTTATGTGTTAAAAATGATTGTGCTAATTGTGAGACCGACATTGTTGAATATAGGTCTTACGAACGCAGTTAATTATATTGTGTAGCTGTAATCAACGCGGAAGGCAAGTTTCCTAACTCAACCTTGAGTTATATTTCATTCAATTATTATAGTGGTTAATTATTGCTAATTACACCACATCCAGGGAAGTTATTGTTGATTATTCGCAGTTAGTGCATGCTTAATAATTCAAATTGAATTACTGATTCAGAAATATATATTCGTAGAATTACTGTTGTTGAATATTCAAATCTGTAGAAGTTAGAATTGAAAGTACAGATAATTCCTGTTTATTGTCAAATTGTGTTGAGAAATGTCTTAGCTAATTATTCTGGCTAGATAAATATTTGTTAGAACTTGATAAATTCAAGAAAATAATTCAATTTTTATTGGTAGAATCGATGCCAATTATTTCGGCAAGATCGATAAGTAAATAAAATTTGAAATCACAGTATTTTGTTGTAAAATCAAAATCTTGATTCTAAAACTGAGAAGAACAACCTTTTATATAAAGGGAACATTTTGTTGGTCGTGAATTCGACCTTCGCGCGCGTTTTGAGTATTATGCATAATATAGGGTACAAGGAGTTGGCCGACTCTAAGTACTTGCAAAGGGGTATGATTTAATCTTTATTGTTATCTGATACTCCTGGTATGTATCAAAGTAAATCTTTGATGGATACCCGAGAAAATAAGTTCAAAGATCTAGTGTGATCGCTCAGTATAAATCTGGAAAATATTCCACTTTGTTATTGCGTAGAATTGATTTTTGTTTATTCATTTTAATATCGTAGAACTTTGAAAGCGTTGTACTCTTTCATTATCAAACTATTGTGTTGTATAGAAATGGAAAAGCCTTGTTATTGAATAATAATTTGTTCAGCTATTTTAGAGTTCCCCGAACTTTGGTTTCATTCTATCAAAATAGATAGTCTATTATTTTAATACTTATACATTTATTGTATATCTTAACTTGCGGGGCAAATTTGTTGCTCACCCTTGCTATAAATAAAACATTTCAGCTAGGGACGAAGTTGCAGGAGGTGCTGTGAAGCAGAACAAGGGAAAAGGCGTAGTTATAAATTAGTTATGTTGAACATATTTATTATGTTGTATTGTAAACCCTTTTTGTATATCTAAAGGGTATGTTTGTAAAGTTAAGGTTAGAGAACCTGGGTGATGTATTATTATTAAACTCTGATAAAATCTTATGAAAGTTACTATCTTTATATATTATGGGTAATTAAATGCTAATTATAGTGTGGATCGTGAACACCAAACTCGGGAGTCAGGTAACCCGGATTTGGGGGTGTCACAGGTTGGTATCAGAGCTGTAGGTTATAAACCTTAAGTGGGGTGGGTAAAGCCCTAGGATTATAACCATAAGCGAGATAGAGAATACTCATTTAGAGTACTAAGTGAGAGATTGCCGAAGTGCAACGATAGTGAGAAATGTGGACACATAGTGTGAGGAGTTTGTACTAATGAAGTACTAATAAAGTTATTTAAATGGATTGTAGGATGTCTGGAGAAGATCAAATGAGTACGGAGATGCTAGCGGCTGTTGCACCAATGCCAGAAGCCGAGGTGCTAGCACAAAGTGAATCGGTTGATAAGGTGGGAGAAGATGAACCTATGGTTAATCTGGGGAGCGATCATGACGATTATGCCGAGATGTATCTTAGTGGAGATGAGGAGGCAGAGTCTGAGCCAACTAAAGTAGAGTTAAAGAATAAGACTAAAGTTGAAGAACAAGATCAACTAGTTACATAATTTCAAGAACTCCGGAGTAAGGCGTTTCTCTTGGAGCAGCTATGGAAGACAGAACGAGCGTTATGCGAAATGACTAAAGAAAGGAACGAACTCAAGGCGCAGGTGGACAGAATGAAGGCGGAAGGTGGTGGAGCGTCTGAAGGGACGATCAAGCAGCAGAAAGACAAGAAGAAAAGGAAGAGGGACAACGATAACCTTAATTCAGAAAAGTCAAGCTCGAAGAAGAAGCAAGCCTGTGGCAAGTGTGGAAAGAGCCATTTAAGGGAATGTATGTGGGGTCAGAATGTGTGTTATAATTGTGGTCAGGAAGGACATCTATCACCAAATTGTCCTAAACCAAAGAAAGGAGGATGTTTTGCATGTGGTGGAATGAGTCATAGGGTTAAGAATTGTCCTAAAAGGAAGAAAGATGGAGAAAGTGGACGGAAGAAAGATTACGTGTGAGGAGTATAATCTTTTGGAGTATAAAATTTTCTTTGGTAGGAATAGGAGATAACTTTTGTATGCCTCCACTTTTGTGTAAAGTTATAGTAATGAATCCCGACTTTTGTCACAAAGGGATAGTACCTGTTTGTAGTTGTATGGGTAGTGTACTGAAAAGTACTATGTAATATTTGCATGAATATAAATTCAATGATATGTTTGTATGAATGAAATCTTTATTTTCTATATGAATATAAGATTAAGATTAATTTGTGTGTTCTTAAAACTCATACTTATGGTAAGTTAATGACTCATAGTTATATGAAATATTTTGAACCCCTCAGCGAATGGACGCCAAAGGTCTGACTAGGATAAGTTCACACACTCATATAATTGTGGCAAGTTACTGAACTCCTAAGTGTGGTAAGTTTGATGAACTGGATATAGTAATGCGAAATTGGAGAATGTCAACTTTTTGTGAAAAGTTAGAAAATTTGCAGCTTTTGTAAATTTGAGTATGTTAATCCTAAAAATATTTTTAAAAGGATAGTGATATGTGTTAAGTACTATATGTACTACATGCTATTTGAATAAATTTGCGATCATATGAGAACTATGTGTTGAATTCCTAATGTGTTAAGAATTTGTGTATAGGGAGAGAATTAATATAAGATTTTCATTTAAATCAGATCATGCCGCCTAGACGACAGAATCGAAATCAAAGAGAAGAACAATCAGTGAATAACGAAGGAGGTCAAGCGGACCCGATGCAGAACTTCGTGGATATGCTGGCACAAGCTATGGAAAATAGGGCTCCAGCCAGGGGAAGACCAAGGAATCAGCCAGCCGACAGATTGGCTAATTTTAAGGATTTTAAAGCGGTAGGACCGCCAAAATTTAAGGGGACTACAGATCTGATCGAAGCCCAAACCTGGATAAAGGAGATGGAGAAAGCGTTCGTGATTGCGCGTGTGGCGGAAGAACAAAAGATGGCTTTTGAAACTTATCTGATGAAGGGAGAAACTAATTACTGGTGCGAGACGAACCAAGCGAGAGCTGGTACCGAGGTGGTGTTGTGCACTAGATTTAAGGAATTGTTCTTTGAGAACTACTTCTCACAAGTATGCAATCTAGAATGGAAGTCAAATTCTTAGAACTAAAGCAGGAAAACATGTCGGTATCTGAATATGCTGCCAAACTCAACGAGCTGACAAGATTTGCACCTCATCAGGTGGACACAGAGGCGAGGAAGGTAATAAGATTCGAGAATGGACTGAAACCAGGGATATTTAATAAAGTGGCAGTATTGCAGATCAACACGTTTGCGGCTCTACTAGAGAAAGCATTAATTACGGAAGGAGGAAGCGAGGCTGCATCTCATTTTCATCAGGAAAAGAAGAAGAAGGCCTATGAGGGTGGAAGCAGCGGTGGTAGTAACCCTAACAAAAGGAAGTGGAGCGAGAATACCCAATCGGGTAGAAAAATTGAAGATAATAGGAAAGGAAGGGGGCCGTGTGCAAATTATGGGAAGAACCATGCTGGAGTTTGCCTGAAGAAGAAAGGAGTCTGTTATAACTGCGGGCAAGAGGGGCACATGTCACCCAATTGTCCCAGTCCGAAGAAAATTCAAGGTTGCTTTGGATGCGGATCGACTGATCATTTGGTTTGGAACTGTCCGAAGAAGAATGCGGAAAAGGAAAGTGGCAAAAAGGGACCCAGTGGTAGAACTTTAGCAATTCGAGGACCTGCACAGCTAAGAAAACCAACGGCCCGTACATTTAACATGACGACGCTAGATGTAGTGGCTACTAAAGAGGTGGCAGGTAACGATTTCGTTTAAAAATTTAATTAAGCGAGTAATCTAGGTTAGTTATTACTGTGAATTGTTTTCTTTTATAGATTCAAGTCATAGGTTAGAATTTGAAAGACAAAGTAATATTGTATTGATAAAAATGAATGGATGATACAACTTTAAAAGATTGTAGAGAATAGAAAAGTGGAGATTTCGAGGACGGAATCCTTTTAAGGAGGGGTGAATGTGATAACCCGGGATTTCTAATAATCAAAATTTTACGAATAATTTTTTTTATTTAATATTAACATTGACTGTAAATATTGTACTGAGAATTTGTGAGACAAGTCTCGAGAAGTAGTCAATATGTGTTCTGACTGAGAAAATAGAGTAGAGTTATGCTTAACAGCTTAAGAAACCCTAACCCTAATTTTTGGATAAGGATTCAGTAGAAAATTTAATTAAAATAATTGTATCAATGAATACGTGTTTGTACTTTATATTGGTAATGTTGATTAATAATTGAACAGATAAGGTTTAAAATTTATAAACCCTAATAAGAGATTAGAAACCCTAATCTCAAGATTAGAAACCCTAACGCATAGTTAAAAGCCCTAATCGTATGACGAGAAACCCTAATTTTATATCCGGGATCCCTAAACCCTAAATTAGGCAACCCTAATCCTTATTGGCAAGCCTAATGTGTTTAATTAAACTTAAATATGATTAGAAACCCTAATTATATTTTTGTATATTAATTTTCTATTTTAAAAACCCTAATTATAATTTAGAAATGTTATTTTTCTAATTAACCCCTAAATTTGAAATTTTGGAAATTAGTATAGTAAAACCTAAAGGGTTCAAACCCTAAACCCTAATGTATACAAACCCTAAACCCTAAAGATTTGAACAAATTCTATGTTTACCATTAAATTTTAATTGCAAATGACAAAATTACCCTTTATGGGATTTTTATAAGTTAACTTGCAAAAATGGCTAAATCTTTAGTTGGTCACCAACTATGTTGACTTAGAGGCACTAAAATCTCAGCTAATCAGCTCATATTGACAGCAAGATCAAGTGGTGCATGAATCAAAACAATATATATTAGATTCAAGAGAGAGAAAATCTATTATTTACTCATTTGGCCAACCAAGCTCTCACCAACTCTCTCTATCTAAAAGCTCCGAAAATCACTAGTAGATCAGTCCTAAATTCAGTCCATAAATCAACCATAAACATATTGGAGAATCAAGATCAAAATTTGAGCAAGAAATGTATAAACGAAATCTTTTATTTTTGATCCATGTTGCTAAGAAAGATTTTGGGTTTATGTGTTTAAATTAGTGTTATATAATGTTTTTAGTTGATTTATGTTGATCCATGATGGATCCATAGCATCAAAGTTGGTAAAAATCGAAGTTTTTCAAATCTGTCCAAGAACAAAATCTGTGGTGTGACAAGCTAATGTCAGGAGCCACAGATTCTTGTTCGTTTGTTGTTTTTGTTGTTTAAACGTTGTAACATGTAGCCTTGTATGTGGTATTTACTCTGCAAGTGGAATCAATGTCATTTGATGTCCAGATCGTAAGATATAAACGGTCAAAACCCATTGACCGGGCATGACCGGTCAAAAATCTGGGCAACCCAGAATTTGAAAAATCGAGTCTGACTAGATTTTGTAGTGTCCGGATCTGTCAGTATGTTATAAGTGTTTGATGTTTTTTATTAGTACATCTTGTAGCTGGTTATGTGTACTACAGATCTGGGTCATTATATCTCTTATAACGTCTTCAGATCGATCGTGATAGATGGTCAAACTAGCCATCCTAGACTGTTTTTGAACTTTCTGGAAATTCCAGAAAAGTTCTTGCACAAATTTTCTGACAACGCTTGATCGAGATTTATCTGGCGTTTGAGATGTTGTTTAACTGATCTGTTGTGATGTAAATGTACCTTGACACTAGTAATACATATTTGAATTTTAAGATCACATAAACCATGGCTAGAACATAGATTAAATTAAGTTTGAAAGTGACCACTCGAAACTGTTTTGGCCCAGAACCTCCTGACAGAAACTTTGGAGGTCTAGATCTTCTTGTTTTGATGTTGTTTGACCAAATTATTGGTTGGGTATTGTAGTGTTACATTAATACAACAATACCAAAGTTTTAGATAGCATAGAACATGAACAGATTGAGAATTATACACGGTCAAACCGAGCACCTTGCACTGCCGGCTGTCAGTGTTCTTGAGCTCAAGAACACCAACATCGACGCTTTGTGTCGCAATAGCCCTATAGCGACGGTTTAATTATTTTATTTTCTGATTTTTCCGGAAAATGATTAAAAAATAGAAATAAATTCTAAAAATTACCAAAAATGGTTTTAAATAATGAAAAATAATTTTTGACCAATTAGAATATTTTTCATTAATATTTATAATTATTTGAATATTAATGATATTTAATTTTTTTAATTAGTATATTAAATAAATTAGAGAAAAATAATTTAATATTATGAAAAATCATTTTTAAATAAGAAAAATGTATTTAAAAATATTTTGAGTTATAAAATATAACTTTTAATATTTTTGGAGAATTATTCATTAATAATTTAATATTAATGATATTAGATTTATTTGATTATTAAATTAAATAAATAAGATAAAAATGATTTTAATGATTTAAAAATCATTTTAATTGAGAATAAAGTGTTAAAAAAATATTATAAATTATAAAATATAATTTTCAATATTTTTGGAGAATTTTCATTAATAGATTAATATTAATGATGTTTGATTTATTTAATTATTATATTAAATAAATGAATTAAAAATGATTTTATTGATTTAAAAATCATTTAAAAATGAGAAAATTGTTTTAAACTTATATTAAGTTATAAATTATAACTTTTAATATTTAGATAATAATTTCATTAATATTTATATATTAATGGTGATGATTTAAAAATGATTTTAAATATTTTAAAAATCATTTAATTAGAATATTGATAATTTAAGAATATTTTAAGTAACTTTAATATTTTGACGAGTATGTTAATAATATTTTGATATTATTAAATATTAATAATGATATGATTATTTGATAATTAAATCATTTAAAAATGATTTCAGTGTTTGAAAAACTATTATAAATTATAATAATTGTTTATAAATTATTAAAAGCTTCCGAAAAATATTATTATTGATATTTGACTTATCTTAAATAATATTGAAGCTTAGAGACCAAGTTTAATTGACAATCAATGTGTAATTATCGGATAGGGTGACCAGAACACCGAGAATGGACCAAAGTCCAACCAGACCGAAATAGTTAGACTTGTTAAGTGTTTATATAGGTTATAAACACTAATATGGCTATGTGATGATGTGCCTAGGAGAAGTTTGACTGTAAAATACAGTGTTATGTGTTATAAATGATTGTGCTAATTGTGAGACCGACATTGTTGAATATAGGTCTTACGAATGCAGTTAATTATATTGTGTAGCTGTAATCAACGCGGAAGGCAAGTTTCCTAACTCAACCTTGAGTTATATTTCATTCAATTATTATAGTGGTTAATTATTGCTAATTACACCACATCCAGGGAAGTTATTGTTGATTATTCACAGTTAGTGCAGGCTTAATAATTCAAATTGAATTACTGATTCAGAAATATATATTCGTAGAATTACTATTGTTGAATATTCAAATCTGTAGAAGTTAGAATTGACAGTACAGATAATTCCTGTTTATTGTCAAATTGTGTTGAGAAATATCTTAGCTAATTATTCTGGCTAGACAAACATTTGTTAGAACTTGATAAATTCAAGAAAATAATTCAATTGTTATTGGTAGAATCGATGCCAATTATTTCGGCAAGATCGATAAGTAAATAGAATTTGAAATCACAGTATTTCGTTGTAAAATCAAAATCTTGATTCTAAAACTGAGAAGAACAACCTTTTATATAAAGGAAACATTTTGTTGGTCGTGAATTCGACCTTCGCACGCGTTTTGAGTATTATGCATAATATAGGGTACAAGGAGTTGGCCAGCTCTAAGTACTTGCAGAGGGGTATGATTTAATCTTTATGGTTATCTGATACTCCTGGTATGTATTAAAGTAAATCTTTGATGGATACCAGAGAAAATAAGTTCAAAGATCTAGTGTGATCGCTCAGTATAAATCTGGAAAATATTCCACTTTGTTATTGCGTAGAATTGATTTTTGTTTATTCATTTTAATATCGTAGAACTTTGAAAGCGTTGTACTCTTTCATTATCAAACTATTGTTTTGTATAGAAATGGAAAAGCCTTGTTATTGAATAACAATTTGTTCAGCTATTTCAGAGTTCCCCGAACTTTAGTTTCATTCTATCAAAATAGATAGTCTATTATTCTAATACTTATACATTTATTATATATCTTAACTTGCGGGGTAAATTTGTTGCTCACCCTTGCTATAAATAAAACATTTCAGCTAGGGACGAAGTTGCAGGAGGTGTTGTGAAGCAGAACAAGGGAAAAGGCGTAGTTATAAATTAGTTATGTTGAACATATTTATTATGTTGTATTGTAAACCCTTTTTGTATATCTAAAGGGTATGTTTGTAAAGTTAAGGTTAGAGAACCTGGGTGATGAATTATTATTAAACTCTGATAAAATCTTATGAAAGTTACTATCTTTATATATTATGGGTAGTTAAATGTTAATTATTATGTGGATCGTGAACACCAAACTCGGGAGTCAGGTAACCCAGATTTGGGGATGTCACAGGCCAAGAAAGCTTGATATCCATTTTTTAATAAACGAATAGCTTTATAGCTTGATATGACAGTGATTAACTTTAGTGGTTTGGTCGCTTGAATTCACATAATAGGTTGGTTAGGAATATTAAAGCTAACAACCTTACAAAAATAATTAATTTTTGCATGATGAGTAGTTAACCAATCAATCCCTAAAATCACATCAAACACACGTATTTTTAAGGAAATAAGATCGATAAGTAACATGCGGTTATCGATTTGAATCAAACAAGGCTTATAAACAATGGATGTAATAAAGGTTTCCCCCAATAGAGTTTCAACCGATAAGTCAAAGTTTAATTTTTTTGGAGGCAAATTTAAACGTAGAGCGTAAGTAAGAGAAATAAAAGAATGGGTAGAACCGGTATCAAATAAGGTATAAACTTTGAAAGAGTTTATGATTAACTTACCTGTGATCACCTCGTTCGGATTCCTCGCTTTTTGGGAGGTTACGACAAACACTCTCCCTTGATCTACCAGTTTTGTCTTATCTGGGATGGCCTTTGATGCCTCCATCCCAACTGGACTTGACTTTGGTGCACGATAAAATCAGGCTAGGTGACCTTCTCTTCCACAATTATAACATGCTTTGGACTGCTGCGTACAGTTTCGATTGATGTGTCCATCCCCTTCGCATTTGTAACATATGACCAGGGGTTGTTCTCCTTCCTTAACAACAGGTGCTGGTGATGATGTCTTTCCATCATTATTGAATCTTCTCTTCTTGAAATTTCTACTTCTATTATATTGGCCATGATTACCACCGAAGTGGTTACCATTTCTGGCATGTTGATTCCCTCCACGTTTGTTGTCACCGCTTCGATGACTGCTACCACTGGTATTATCAACTTGTCGACTGCTTTCTCTTGGTTGGGTTGACTCATTATCATGCTCCAATAACTGAGCCCTATTTACAACATCTGAATACAAACACAGTTTGTGAGAAATGAGGTATTGACATATTTCGGGTCTCAAACCTCACAGAAACATTCGCGTCATTCTCTCCTCATTATCAACCAAATGGGATGAGAACCGAGACAACTCAACAAACTTAGCCTCATACTGCAACAAGGTCATATTGTTTTGTTCCAACTTGATAAACTCCACCTCCTTCATGTGATGAATATTTTCGGGAAAGTACTTGTCATTGAACAGCTCTTGGAACTTCTCCCAAGACATTTTAAGTACGGCATGCTGAGTACGCTTTACTGATTCCCAATAGTAATCTGCTTCTCCTCTCAATATGAAGGTGGCAAAGGGAAACTTTTGCTCCTCAACATCAAATATCTTGGTGATCTGCTTTATCCACGTCTCCGCCTTAAGTAGTTCTGGCTTTCACCAAAACTCCGATGGTCCCAGCTCCTTGAATTTCTTAGTGGTGACCATCTGTGAGTTGCCAGTGTTTCTGCCTGCATTTTATACAGGATTTGCTCTCGTCTGATGTTGCATGAATTGCATAAAGCCTCTGAACATCCCATCGTTTATCATTTGATCGGTGTTGTTGTTTACCTAAGGATTATTGTCTTCTTGTTGCACATTATCCTGGGTATTGATCGTTGGTGACTCAATGGTCTCATGTGCTTCATTGTTGATCTCAACATTTTCAGATGCCAATTTCAAACACTGCCATAAAACAGGGTTAATTGACATGTCACATATTATCGCTATACTCTGACCGACCAATTAAATACCAAATAAACTTAGGTAGGTTATACTAGCGAAGGAATTCCCCGTCTCTCCCCTCCTAGTTCTTGTCTCACATCTCATGCAGTGATCATATCCCTAAGCTTTGACACCAACTGTGACGCCCCCAAAATAGGTATACATCACCCATCTTGGGTCGCCAAATACATGGTATAAAATTCAATTACAACTTAATTATACAACTGTCGTGTAATATACAAAAAAACCTAAGCTGAGAATTTTAAAACAAATATTGTCTGCTAGAAAATATCCACACTCAATGGAGTCCTCATTACAATTATTATCATACTATTTCACAGAATAGTGAGGACTACTAATACACCATCTTAGACCATCACTCCGTTCCCCGACTAGTCCCGGCTATGTTCTCATTTCTTGAAGAGAACAATGAAAGCAAAAGGGTGAGCTCAACTAGCCCATTAAAAAATATTATGACTAAGATAATGTGGAATAAGTTATCGTTAGCCTTCAACAATGTTAAACTGGTAGAATATAATAGACAACAAGTTTAACTGCAGCGGAACAAACAATCCATTAGAAGAGTCAATTTGAGAATGATATCTATTAGTTCTTAGTAGGCACAAGTTATCTAGAAGGGAGGGTTGAATAGATAATTTAAAATCTTTTTGTTTTAACTTGATCTAAGATAATTATTAAAACTTTGCGGAATAAGTGTTTGTTTTAATCTCTTTTACCAAGCAATGGAGTTATGAGCAATTAAGGCAGTTATGGCAGATATAGCAGTTATAGTATGAATGTAAACAACACAGTTGTTTTTAAGTGGTTCGGAGCACTCAAAGCTCCTAGTCCACTCTTCTACTCGACGAGTAGGATATCCACTAAGGATGTCTTATACAATCTTCTGAATCACACAGATTCCTTCTAGACCAGCAGTCTATGAACTTTTCTAGTTCACTTTTGAACTCTTCAAGTCCAAACGACTTGGCTTTCTTACAGTTCACTACGAACTCTTCAAGTCCAGCAGACTTGGTATACTTCTTCAGTTGATTGATGATTGTTGTTGTTGCGTTCTGAAGGTTGCTACTCAGTTTGCTGTGTAGGCTCTGGTTCGTAATAGCTGAGTAGCTGAGCAAGCTTTTTAATATCTCAGATCGTAGAGTTTTGCCTTTGAGAGTTCTTCACATTGAATGTTTTTGCTTGTCTCTTATTTTTCTTTCATATGTCTTACTGTATATATGTGTGATGTTGAAAAACTATCCGTTGGATCCATCCGTTGTGGCATTAAATGCATCTGAATTTTCTGTACTGTGATGGAGACATTTCTGCACATATTCTGAATTCTGTATTCTGGACTACTGACACTGCAGGCTGCTTTTTCACCTACCACCTGAAAAGGTGTTTTGTCCCTTTCATTCATAGTACTATCCTTAGCTTCTTCAATACGCTTCTTTGTTGCATACTAAGGATATTTCATTTATTCTGGGACTGATGGGCACTGCAGCATCTAGGATCCATTCCTCGTATTGTTGAATTAACAACTCATGAGGCTTTAACGTTTTCTGACATGACAGATGTTGCTCTACGTTTTGGATTGTTGTACTCTACGATTGAGATCATGTTGTTGACTCTACGATCCCGAGAGCATACTACGTTTGCCGACTCTGCATACTACGATCGTAGAGTTAGCTTGGTGAACGTTGAGTCCACTCTACGATCACTGACTTCAGTTTGTTGTCTTCATCTGATCTTGTCCGACTACGATCTCTGCATTTGTTCAGTGGACTCTACGATTGCAGAGTGTGGTCTACGATCCTTGTCTTTGACTTTGTCATCGCTAGACTCTGCGACTCTGAGCGTACACTGCATTTCATACTTAGCTTTGGCAGATTGTCGTTCGGCTTATAGGCAGGCTGTCTCTACGATTCAGAACATGACTTCCTCAGTACACTACGATCCTGAGGAGGCTCTTCTCGATACACTACGATCCTTCTTCGTTTCCCTTGGAAGTCTACGAACTCTGAGATCTCACTATCTTGCATACTCCTATTCTGCCTCGATAGCTCCCGAGTTGACTCTGACTCTCCTGGCAGACTACGACTTCTGGTACAGTGCTCGACGATCAGTCAAGCCTATCTATTACATCATAAGATCAACCTAACAGTTTTGATCTTTTTATCTATTCATTCTAGAACAGAATGATACACGTTGAAAGCTTAGATCAGTCTAACAATCTTGATCTTTCCATCACTAGGTCTTTTTACATAAATTCAATTAAGGACCTTACAATAATCATAAGCATATTAAAACATCAAATCATGCTATGCATTCTCCCAACAATCTCCCCCTATTTGATGTTGACATAACTAAGGAGATTTGTTGTTATGATTATTGATTATATGCAGTGCAGAAAAATAAACTTGACTTAGTATTTCAGTGAGCAGCTGAAATTTCTAGAGAATAAGCATGAATTTATTGATGTATGAAGATAGATGTTACATTTGAAATAGATACATCAATAAGAAGTGAAATTCAACTTATCTCTATTTTCTTGGCTTCTTACTCCTTGGAGGATTTGCCTTTTCTTCTGCTCTCCTTTTTCTGCTAGCTTCATCTCTTTTAGCCAAATCTTCGAGCTCACTGGGACTTAGTCTTGGATTGTGGTCGTGCCTGTTCATAAATGCCGGATCTCCAATTGGCATTCTTAGGCCTGTTGCGGTTACTCCTTGTGAGCTAGAAGTTGGCCCTTGACTTCTTAAATGTTGAGCCACTAAGACTTCCTGCTGATCAGATCGTTGAGTCTGCTGAGAGATATGCCTTGCAGGCGGATTCCTTGTTGTTTGGAATCCGCATCCCTTGTGTCCTTGGTCTGCACGATCTACTTCCCGATCTCCCTTGCTTCTTTTCTCCCCCTTTATGTCAGCATCAAGAGTTCGAATGTCATCTGACAGACGAGCAATTCCTTGGGCAAGTTCGTTCAGCTGACCTTTGGTCTGAGCAATGTCTTCTCTATTTTCTTCAATGAGAACTTCAGACCTTGCTTCTCTTTGTTGAAGAATGGATAGAATGTTGTCTGTTTGTTGGCCGCTGCTGACATAAAATTGTTGAAACTCTTTGACAGCAGTCTGGAGATTTTGAATGCTCTGCAACATCTGTTTGTTCTGAGATTCTTGAGTTTGATGTAAGATTAAGACAACATCCCTATGTCTTTTGGCTGCTTGGAAGTGAATGTCATCCCTGTCCTTTATGCTTTGAAGCATTTCTCTGATGATCTCTTTTAGTGTTTTGGACAATTCAGAGCTCAGAGATTTTGGAAGGGTGTTTGCAGCATTGATCATGGATGTCAGTCTCAGCTGAATTAGTTTAGAGTGATCGTCAAGACTTTCTTCTAGTTCCTTGATCACTTTCTTAGACATAGTTGATAGATCGGCCTTGGTAGACAATTCTGAGAGAATCTCATCCATCTGGGGAATTCTTGAGGAAGAGGGTGGTGTATTGTTGAATTGTTCTTTTAGGGAACAAAGAGCAAGTTCAAGATTAAAGCAGTCATTTCTGGACGAGGAAGGGATGTCTGATGGAGGGGCTTGAGTTTGGATGAATGGGATAGGTGACTCTACGATTCCGATATTTGATTCTTCTAGAGGACTAAAGCCTGGAATCGTAGAGCAAGGGATTTGTTGGAGCTGAGCAAAGTTGGCTTCTTCTGGTTCTTCAGTCACAGAATTTTGGGATTCTGTAACTGGAAACTGATTTATTGGGTTGAGAACTACTTCCATCCATTTAGGAAATTCATAGAAATAACTAAATGAAGATGATGGCTGATGATTAACTCTAAAGCTTGTGGGGATAGTCAGTACCTCAGATTTGACATTTGATGAGGAATAGTTTGTAATCAACTTTTTAGCAAAGATGACTTCCCTTGGAAATCCATGAGCCAGAACTGTGATTGCTGGATATTCCTTGAAGCTCCAGAACATGTGGTCCCATGATTTCAGAATCTGAGCTTGATGGTATGCCATCATGGGTAGGTAAGAAAACATTTGGTTGTACAGATAGCTTCTGTATCCATCTCTACCTACACCAGTTATTTCAAGCTCATCATCATCATCCTCTTTCTCTTCTTTGTTGTCTTCTGAAGAGTCCATTATCTAAATGACCTTTGGCATTGGTTCATCTTTATCTTGAGCAAGGACTTTTTCTTTAGTCATTAGGATATTGTGAGGCTCCCCCTCAATATGATCATCTTCCTTTAGAAACTCCCCCTCAGCTGGAACTTCTTCTTGAGCAGTAGGCTTCTCCCCCTTAGCTGATGCATTCTTCTCTTTGATTGCTTGGGGAAGTTCTACTTTTACAGCCATGCTCTTGGCTTCCTTCTTCAAAACTTTTTCATTTTCAAGAATATACTTCTTGACCAGCCTTCTCTTTGCTTTGCCGGTGTTTTCTTTGGTTGTCTTGCCACATTGACCGGTCACTGTCCTTGAAGCAGCTTCCTCCATTTCTGCCACACTTGGCCTGGTTTCAGAGAACAGCAGAGTCTCTACGATTGAAGACACTGTTGGTCTTTTGGACTCATGACCAGCCTTATTCTTCTTTAAGAGTTGTGAAATGGTGGTTTGATCCTCTTCAGCCTCTTCTTGCTGTTGTATGTTCCTCAGCCTCCTTAGAGTTTCTATGTCAGAGGACTGTATAGGCATGTTAGTTGCAGATCCCTGAGGCTCTTCGACTTGTGTTTCCCTCAGCTTTCTCTTGCCCTTGCTTTTCCTGACAAGACCAAAGGGTTCTCCCTTATCTGCTTCTTGTTCTTCTTCAGCCTCATTGACAATAGCCATTTCTGCTTCCCCTAGTTCCCCAGTTCTCTCACTTGACTCTGTCATCATTCTTGTATATTCAGTCGGGTTTCTTTCCCAATTTTTAAACAACTGCTGTGTCATTCTTTGGTTTGGGTTGATGGCTTCTCCTTCATCATCCCCAATTTTATCACCCACAGCAGATTGCAGAATGATGCTAATAAATCTTCCATACAGCATCTTCTGAGGACTTTTTGATTTCTTCGAGCCTACAATCCAATTGCCGATCCACTCTAGTAGTATGGCTCCATAATTTAGTTGAATTCCAAGAGTTATTGCAGTCATGAGTTTGAGTTGAACTTCATTAACAGAGTCATGATCTGAACTCTTACAGCAGATACATTTCCCAACAATATCAGCTAAAAATTCATACCTTTGAGGGAATTCATTCTTTTTATAGCCTTTTACAGAGGAGTTCTTTTTGTGATGCATTCTCTTCAATCCCTCTTCAAATCTTATGCTGTCGAGAGGTGAGTGCCCTGTATCCTTGAAACCTAGGGCCAGATTGAAGTCTTCTTCCTTTAGCATCATTTCAACTCCTCTTACCCGTGTAGTGATGGTGTTGAGTTCGTACACTCCATTCTTGTAGAACTCTTTCACTAACTCGGGATAAATAAGGGTGTCGGTACTCAGCGCTTCTTCGAGACCTGCCTTCTTTAGTAGTGCTAAGATTTTGTGGAACTTTGGTGGAGCATCCTTGAACTCATCAAAATAGAGTCTGTAGCCTGAGATTACATTTGAAACAGCCATGATTCTGTGGTTGAGAAGTGGAATACGATTGAGCTTTCTCTTGAGTTAGGGTTTTGCTTTGAGAAAGAGAGATAATCTTTTGAACTCCAGATTTCAAAAATACGGTTCCAATTTATACTTGTAGCTTCCCTCTCTCCTTTTAACTTAGTGGGACAGGTGTCGCCTTTTTCTTGAATGTACTGATTTGTCCTTTGAGTTTTCAGTGCTGAGATGTCCTTGGAATGACTACGATCGTTGAGGTAGTCTTCTGGTCGTTGAGTCTGTCTACCATTCGTAGTCTGTCCTTTCTACTCTACGATCTACGATCGTCGAGTCTGTTTTACGATCGTCGAGTCCGTTTGACAGTTGTTGAGTCTGATCATCATTCGTAGAGTTTGTCCTTTCTACTCTATGGTCATGGACTTCCCTTGATTATGTCTATGATATTGAGTTTAGCCTTTGTACCTGTTATGGTTAGTACAGTCTAGAGCATATATTTCATGGTTGAAGATTAAGCATGCCTAGTTCACTTAATAACTTATTGAATCTGGATTCATCTAGTGGTTTTGTAAAAATATCTGCAAGTTGATTTTCAGTAGGAATATATTGTAGTGATATAGTTCCATTTTGCACATGATCCCTAATGAAGTGATACCTTATTTCAATATGCTTGGTCCTAGAATGCATAACAGGATTATGAGTTATTGCTATGGCACTTGTGTTATCACAGTGTATGGGTATCGATTTGAAATCAAACCCATAGTCAGCTAGCTGGTTTCTCATCCATAGAATTTGAGCACAGCAGCTGCCAGCAGCAATATATTCAGCTTCTGCAGTCGAAGTGGACACTGAGTTTTGCTTTTTGCTGAACCAGGACACAAGCCTATTTCCTAGCAACTGACAGGTGCCACTGGTACTCTTTCTATCTATCTTACATCCAGTAAAATCAGCATCTGTGTATCCTGTTAGTTCAAATGAGGATTCCTTGGGATACCAAAGCCCCAAGTAAGGTGTGCCTTTGAGATACCTGAAGATCCTTTTTACAGCAGATAAATGAGACTTTTTAGGGTTAGCCTGAAATCTAGCACATATGCATGTTGCGAACATTATGTCTGGTCTACTAGCAGTTAGGTACAAAAGAGAACCTATCATACCTCTGTATTGAGTTATATCAATACCTTTACCATTCTCATCTTTGTCAAGCTTAGTTGCAGGAGCAATTGGAGTTTTCATGGGAGAAACTGATTCCATGCCATACTTCTTTAACAAGTCTTTGATGTATTTGGCTTGATTTATGAATATCCCTTCATCAGTTTGCTTCACTTGTAGTCCAAGAAGAAATTCAGCTCACCCATCATGCTCATTTCAAACTTGCTCTGCATTAGCTTAGAGAATCTCTTGCATAATTTTTCGTCAGTAGAACCAAAAATGATGTCATCAACATATATTTGAACTAGTAAAACTTTGTCTTTGTGCTTTCTAAGGAATAATGTGGTATCTACCCTGCCTCTAGTGAACCCATTTTCTATTAAAAAGTTAGTTAGAGTTTCATACCATGCTCTAGGTGCTTGTTTAAGACCATATAAGGCTTTATCTAATCTATAGACATAATTGGAAAGGGATGGATTGATAAAATCTGGAGGTTGTTCGACATAGACTTCTTCTTGAAGCTCTCCGTTTAGAAATGCACTCTTGACATCCATCTAAAAGACTTTGAACTTCATGTGGGCAGCAAAGGCAAGAAAGATTCTGATGGCTTCTAGTCTTGAAACGGGTGCAAAAGTCTCATCATAGTCGATACCTTCTTCTTGAGAATAGCCCTTTGCCACTAATCTTGCCTTGTTCCTGGTAATGACCCCATCTTCATCCATTTTGTTTCTGAAGACCCACTTAGTTCCTATCACTGGATGATCATTTGGTCTTGGCACCAATCTCTACACTTTGCTTCGTTCAAACTGGTTGAGTTCTTCTTGCATAGCTTCTATCCAACTGGAGTCTTCCATTGCATCCTCTATTTTCTTTGGCTCAATTTGTGACAGGAAGCTTAGATAGAAACATTCATTCTGAGTAGCAGATCTTGTTTTGATTCTAGCATTTGGATCTCCAATGATTAGATCCTGAGTGTGATCTCTTGCCCATCTGCTGCCAGTTGGAACATCTGTCCTGATGTCTTCCTGTCTTAAGTCTTCAAGGTCTATTTCTTCTCCTTGAAGTGGAGATTCATTATCTTGGATGGTCCTCTCTACGATTGCATTATCATGCTCTACGATTTCTCTGTCTGGTACTACACTTGTAGTGTTGGCCTCGACAACTTCAGTCGTAGTGTTCGCATCATTGGTCGTAGTGTCTTGAGGTACTGCTTTGTCCAAGTCAGTTTCATCAAAAATGACGTGTATTGAGACTTCGACATTCAGCGTCTTTTTGTTGAACACTCTGTATGCCTTGCTGTCCGTGGCATACCCAAGGAAGATTCCTTCATCTGATTTTGGTTGAAATTTTGTCAGGTATTGTTTTCCATTGTTGAGAATATAGCATGCACATTCAAAGACATGGAAGTAGCTGACACTTGGCTTTCTTCCTTTCCATAGTTCGTAGGGCATCTTCTTGATCGTAGAGTGAATTAGTGATCTTTTCTGAGTGTAGCATGCAGTGTTAACTGCTTCTGTCCAAAAGTATTCAGGCAGACGGGCTGCTACTAGCAAAGTTCTCCCAGCCTCTATCAGGGTTCTGTTCTTTCTTTCAGCGACTCCATTTTGTTGAGGAGTTCGTGCAGTTGAGAAGTTATGATTGATGCCATTGTCTGTGCAGAACTGATCCATTTCTGAAAAATCGAATTCTCTACCATGATCACTTCTTATAGCCTTAATTTTCTCTCCTTTCTCGTTCATCACCATTCTGAACATCTTGATTAATACGGAGCTTGTCTCATCCTTTGAAGTCAGGAAGAATACCCATGTGAATCGAGTGTAGTCGTCGACTATGACTAGAGAGTATCTTTTTCCTCCGAGACTGGTTGTTGGGATTGGTCCAAAAAGATCCATGTGAAGCAACTGCAGGGGCTTGTCATTAGAGTTATCAGTCTTGCTTTTGAATGAGCTTCTGGTTTGTTTTCCAAACTGACAGGCATTACATGGCCTTTCCTTCACAAAGTTGAACTTAGGAAGGCCAGCCACGAGATCTTTTGATTCCAGTTTGGACATGCTTTTAAAGTTGAGATGGGATAATCTTCGATGCCATAGCCAGCTCATCTCTTCAGAGGCTTTAGCTAGAAAACATATTATCTCGTCTGAGCTTAGTTGTCCAAGATTTACTGTGTAGACATTTCCTTCTCTTGTTCCGATTAGCTTTACTGCAGATGTCTTCAAATCTCTGACTTGACATTGATTATTGAATAATGTTACTTGATGTCCCTTGTCACAGAGTTGACTAATGCTTAGAAGGTTGTGCTGTAGACCTTCCACATAGGCCACTTTACTGAATGATATCACACCATTTCCGGCTGAGCCATAGCCTCTTGTCTTGCCAGTACCATTATCTCCAAAGATGACTGAGGGACCCTCCTTTTCTACATAGTTAGATAGTAGAGCTTTGTTCCCTGTCATATGCCTCGAGCAACCACTGTCCAGATACCATGTTGAGGACGTGGAGCTATTTTCCTGTCAAAACATTTGAACCTTCATTTTGGTACCCATATTTGCATGGGTCCTTCTTTGTTAGTGCCTTTAGGGACCCAAATTTGTCTAATCTTGGGTCTCACATGCATGGAATTATAATAACACTTTGTGACCCTATGACCATATTTATTGCATATGAAGCATCTGTTATAATGCATGCCTGTATGTGTGTGGTGATTCATCTTCCACTTGGACTTGTATGGTTCCTTAGTTAACCTTCTGTTAAACTGACTCTCTTTCTTCCACGTGTCTTTAGGTTTCATAAATAGTGATGAGTGTGCCTTAGTTCTACTGTACCTTCCCAGTTGATTCGTAGAGTCGACTTTGATTGACTCTACGATTCTTCGAGGTTGGTAAGTAGAGGTTGGGTTACTCTTTTTCCTGATGAAACCCAGACCAACATGAGATCCTTTACTTCTCTGAGTATTACTAGAGACAGTGGAACAAGGTTGAACTGGTTTTTCCAATTGTGAGGATGTCACACAAGCAATGCCTCTACCAAAACTTGAGACATTACTGGTGCTAGTTTCCATTGTCTTTTCCATACTTAGATCTGAGATAGATTCCCCAAAGCCTAAGCCCGTTCTGTCGAATGCGCTTTTCTGACTAGAGAGCAGACAATCCATGGAAGATGTGGATCTGTTCCATGCAGAGATAGTCTTCTCAAGATCCTCGATTTTAGAGGATAGCATAGACTCTCTTTGAGCATGATGTGTATTTGTCTGTTTCAAAGTTTCATTCTCAACTTTAACCTTGGAGAGAAGATTAGTACTTAGAAGGGCTGTTTCAAGCTCTTCTTGAACTCTCTTCTTCTCCTCTTGAAGAAGAGAATGATCTTTAGACAAGACTCTGAACCATTTCATGTATTGATGCAGATCAGTGGTTATGCCATGCAAAGCAGTTCTTAAGTCACTTATATCTACATCAGGAGAGTTAAAATCAAATACCTCATCGATACTTACATCATGTATGTTTAGGCTTTGGTTTTCCTTTGCATGTTTGGCCATTAAGCACAGATTGGCCATATGTGGTTCTTCCTCATCTCCGAAGTCTGCATTTGAGTCGTTATCTGAATCACTCCACGATCCTCCAGCAACCAGGCCTTTGTCTCTTTTCTGAGACCTCTTGATTCCTTTGTGTTCTTTCTTTGCATTGGATTTCTTCTTTAGCTCTTCTTTGATAGGCTTGTTGCAATTGGCAATGAAATGACCAGGTTTCTTGCAGTTGTAACATAAATCATTTATTTGTTCTTGGCTGACGTAGTTGCTGACTTTCCTTGGCTTGCCGATTCTGCCTTGTCGCATGAACCTTCTTAGTCTCTTTACCAGCATAGCAAAGTCATCATCACCGTCTTCATCATCATCATAGTCAGTCTTAGTGATGACTTTTGATGCACCTTCATTTGCTTTGAGAGCAACACCTTTGTCTTTTCTTCTTTCTTCTGAAAGGGTTTCAGCACGTTGAGTTAGCTCCAGCTCATATGTCAGGAGATTGCCATACAGTTGTTGAACTGTCATCTCATTAAGATTCTTTGACTCTCTTATTGCAGTGGTCTTTGCATCCCACTTGCTCGGTAGAGCTCTCATGAACTTTATGGTCAGATCTTTGTTGGGATAGATCTTTCCATATACTCGTAGAGAGTTGAGCAGAATGTTGAATCTTTCATAAGTGGCAGTTACATTTTCGCCTTGCACATGAGCAAACATTTCGTACTGCTGTGTTAGAAGAGACTGTTTGTTCTCTCTAACTTCTTCAGTTCCTTCGTGCATGATCAGCAGTGCTTCCCAAACCTCCTTATTTGTTTTACTGTTTACAACATTTTCAAACAGATCGTCCTCTAAAGATTGGAACAGGATGTTCTTCGCCTTTTTGTCAAGTTGGACAGCTCTCTTCTCTGTGTCTGTCCATTCTTCTTTTACTTTTATTTGTACTCTGTTTGGATCATCAATGGTTGGTGCAAGCTTTGTTGGTATATAGGGCCCATTAAGAACAGTCTCAAATAGATCTTCATCTATTGAGTCCATGTAAGCTTGCATCCTGACTTTCCAGTTCGCAAATTTATCCTTGTTGCACATTGGTGGCTTGCTGCCTCCCCCGGTCCTGGATTCGCTTGGTACGAGTGCCATTGGATCTACTAAAGCGTGTAAGCTGTAAAATAGAACCTGCTTTGATACCAATTGTTAGTGCTGTAATAGCTGAGTAGCTGAGCAAGCTTTTTAATATCTCAGATCGTAGAGTTTTGCCTTTGAGAGTTCTTCACGTTGAATGTTTTTGCTTGTCTCTTATTTTTCTTTCATCTGTCTTATCTGTATATATGTGTGATGTTGAAAAACTATCCGTTGGATCCATCCGTTGTGGCATTAAATGCATCTGAATTTTCTGTACTGTGATGGAGACATTTCTGCACATATTCTGAATTCTGTATTCTGGACTACTGACACTGCAGGCTACTTTTTCACCTACCACCTGAAAAGGTGTTTTGTCCCTTTCATTCATAGTACTATCCTTAGCTTCTTCAATACGCTTCTTTGTTGCATACTAAGGATATTTCATTTATTCTGGGACTGATGGGCACTGCAGCATCTAGGATCCATTCCTCGTATTGTTGAATTAACAACTCATGAGGCTTTAACGTTTTCTGACATGACAGATGTTGCTCTACGTTTTGGATTGTTGTACTCTACGATTGAGATCGTGTTGTTGACTCTACGATCCCGAGAGCATACTACGTTTGCCGACTCTGCATACTACGATCGTAGAGTTAGCTTGGTGAACGTTGAGTCCACTCTACGATCACTGACTTCAGTTTGTTGTCTTCATCTGATCTTGTCCGACTACGATCTCTGCATTTGTTCAGTGGACTCTACGATTGCAGAGTGTGGTCTACGATCCTTGTCTTTGACTTTGTCATCGCTAGACTCTGCGACTCTGAGCGTACAGTGCATTTCATACTTAGCTTTGGCAGATTGTCGTTCGGCTTATAGGCAGGCTGTCTCTACGATTCAGAACATGACTTCCTCAGTACACTACGATCCTGAGGAGGCTCTTCTCGATACACTACGATCCTTCTTCGTTTCCCCTGGAAGTCTACGAACTCTGAGATCTCACTATCTTGCATACTCCTATTCTGCCTCGATAGCTCCCGAGTTGACTCTGACTCTCCTGGCAGACTACGACTTCTGGTACAGTGCTCGACGATCAGACAAGCCTATCTATTACATCATAAGATCAACCTAACAGTTTTGATCTTTTATCTATTCATTCTAGAACAGAATGATACACGTTGAAAGCTTAGATCAGTCTAACAATCTTGATCTTTCCATCACTAGGTCTTTTTACATAAATTCAATTAAGGACCTTACAATAATCATAAGCATATTAAAACATCAAATCATGCTTTGCATTCTCCCAACAATATCTACTATCTTCTATGATTTAAAAAGTTTTTCATCAACTTTATCGCTGAGACTCAGCTTAATACATAAACCACATCATCGAATCATCCCTGCACTACGGGCCAAGGATATTCTTATAATCATCAATGGTCATGACTATACCGAATAATACTTGGTCATAATCATACCAACAACTGTCCATCAATGCACTATAGGTCATGAGGATTTTTTACCACATCATTTGTAACATTACGGGTCATGATTATATCGAATGATCCCTGGTCATAATCATACCAATCAACAGTCCATCTATGTACGTAAGCCAAAGATGACTTTCATTACAATATAAGCATGAGGATGATGACAATGATATAAGAATTCAATTAAATGAAAGTAAAGGATAAATTTTAAAGATTTATAATTTAATTTATCCAGAATTTAATAATGTCCAAATTGTCAACATCATACTGCTTTGTGGAGTAAAATTCAAGAATAATATCCATGTATCAAAAATAATTTGGATAGTAAAGAAATAAATTTTTCTGTGAATAGTACCCTGTGAATAGTACTTTGGGAATAGTACCTCGTGTATAATATCCCGGCATGAAAAGTGTCCTGAATACCCGAGTGAATAATATATTAGTGAATAGTAACTGGGTGAATAGTAACCCATGAATAGTAACTTGTGAATAGTACCCCAGCATGAAAAGTGCCCCGAATACCCGAGTGAATAATATTTTAGTGAATAGTAACTGGGTGAATAGTAACCCATGAATAGTAACCCGGTGAAAATATTGATATTTAATAAGAGAGTTCATATCAATATTGTAATGAAACGATACTGGATGAAGCGCAAAACTCAAGGATATTCCACTAATTTCAAGGATTATAGAAGCAATATTTACCATAGTAAGTTTAGATTTAAGAATATGAAAAGAATTACCATACGAATCTGTAAATGAATTTTCACCTGTCATACAGTACGTAATCCGCGTAGACAGGTTATTCCGACATATTAAAGGATGAATACAAAAAATAGTATTCCTTATGAATACGAAAGAAATAATACCATTTACCTTCGTAGAAGACTGGATACTGAAATAGTTAAGTAGCAGAATACTCTTCTTCTTGCTCTCTATAGTTTTTCTCTCTATAGTTTCTCTTGTGAGTCTCAGTAAATTGGTGAGAATGAAAGAATAATTAAGCTTCTATTTATAGGTGAAATGACTAAATAGTAACTAATTCATGAACGGTCCAGATTAATTTACTATTAGAACGGACGATCCATATTGATTACTATTAAAACCACAACCGACAGTCCAGATTGATTTACTTTTAAAACCACCATCGACAGTCCAGATTGATTTACTTTTAAAACCACCACCAACGGTCCAGATTGATTTACTTTTAAAAACACCATTGACGGTCTAGATTGATTTACTTTTAAAACCATCACCGACGATCCAGATTGATTTACTATTAAAACCACCATCGATGGTCTAGATTGATTTATTATTAAAACCACCATTGACGGTCCAGATTGATTTACTATTAAAACCACCACCAATGGTCCAGATTGATTTACTATTAAAACCACCACCAATGGTCCAGATTGATTTCACTTATTACACTTTAGTACCCCTAAAGTTTTCCAAGTTTGCATTATTCCCCTCTAACTTTTGTAATTCACTTATCTTCAATAAACATGTAACGCCCCAGAAAAATCAGATTTTTGAGAAATAAATTTTTATTTGATTATGTGGATTAATTTAATTTAATTAATTAATTAATTATGGGAGTAAGCTATTTTAAGGTCGTTCTATGACCTAGACATATCGAAATGTCATAGTATTTTGACTACGTGGTAGAATTAATGTGTTTGAATTTCCAAGACGAAAATAAAAGCTTTCCGAGAACTTTTCTGAAAAACAATATTCATGCATTTCTGCTCGGGAATTATTTTTGAACTTCCGAGAAATACGTAATGATATAATATCAAGGTGAGATAGATTATCCAATAATATTTCAGTTATGGCAAACACAGTTTTTCGCCCGCGGACTTAAAACCTAATGGTTAGGAAAAATGAGTTCCGAGAAGGAATTTAAATGTGTATAATGAATTCAAGCTATGATTGTATAATACGTAAGTATTGTATGAGGTAATGAATACAAGTATAATACAAGGTATTATACGAGTATGTATGAATGTTAAAATGTCGTATATTAAATAAGTATAAAAGTTGGAATACGAGAATTATACGTAGATTATACTAGGGGTGAGCATGGTGCGGTTTGGTGCGGTTTGAAGTCGAAACCGCACCCGAAACCGCTTAGGTGCGGCTTGAAGCGGTTTGAAAAATTCAAAACCGCACCCGAAACCGCTTGTGATTGGTGCAGTGCGGTTTTAAAGTGTGCGGTGCGGTTTTAATTGGTGCGGTTTCGGTTCCAAAACCAATTAAAACAACAAAAACGTTTAAGCCTTCAATAAAATTTAACATAAAACTTACATCGAGCAATTGACTTAGTGACAAAGTCGACAATGAGAATTATATCAAGCATGCTTTAAAACTAAAATATGCTCTATATAAAACAACAGAGACCATATATTCGATAACAAGCAAGAATGTTTATCAATTCCCCACAAATTAAAAGTATATTCAGAAGATAGAATAAAATATATTGTAGGGATGACTAAAAATAATCTATTAGACTATTACAATTATAGCATTGACATTAACCAATGCATCAAGTGCTCGAGCCCCTCAACTATAAGCCCCTCCAATAACGTATCAAATAAATTCAAAATTCCAAAACCCAATTGCTTAATTTTTGACTCTATAACCTTTAACATCTTCTTTCAATTGGTGAAAAAATGACAATGCAAGATTGGGGTTTTCTCTGAGCGTGTTCAAGTGAAAAGTAACTTTAGAATTTACTAGAGATAATACATATATACACACACATGGTGCGGTTTCGGTTTTATGCGGTTTGGTTTTGACTAGTAACCAAACCGGAACCGTAAATTTGGTTATTCAACCCACCTAAAACCGCCACATACGCCGGAACCGTTGGTGCGGTTTTAATTGGTGCGGTTCGTGCGGTTTTTGGTGCGGTTTCGGTTCCAATTTGGTTACTTGCTCAGCCCTAGATTATACGTTATAGGACTTTAAGCCAAATGTATTGAATTTGTAGGAATGTGTAGGTGATTGTAATGTCCAATTGGGATAATAATAAAGCCCAATATAAATTAATGTTAAAGCCCAAATATTTGTAATGTTAAGTCCAATGTAAATTATTGAAAAAGCTCAAGTGTTTATTTAATTGCAAGCCCAGTGTATAAGTTAGGATTAATTAAACCTTAAGCCTAAAGTAAGAATCCAATGGATTAGGAGGATCCATAGGGCAACCCATGATCATATGGGTGATGAGGAAGCAAAGTGATTAATGCTTAAGCAAAGGATAAGTTAAGTAACTTAAAGGCTAAGTAAAGTGATTATGTGTGATGAGCAAGCAAAGTGCTTTTATGTGATGAACAAGCAAAGGATAAGCTATGTGCTAAGCAAGTATACTTAAGAACTAGGTAAGTGTGGTGTCCAAGTTTACTTAATAGCTATGTAATGAATAGTAAGGAGGTGGAGTGGTCTTATGACAATTATACCCTAACTTAAGAAGTCCTATAAATAGGAAGCTTGCTAGCTCATTTGTTAGTTGTTAGATTTTCATCCAATAACTTATAGCTTATTGGTTAGAGAGAAAAAGCTACAAAAGCTAGAACAAGATAGCCTTTGAGAATTCAAGAAGCAAGAAGAAGATTAAAGATTAACCAAGTGATATTCAAGGGTAAGCAATTTTAAACCATGATTCTCTTTCTCTTCCATTGTTAGAGAAGTGGGTAGTGGTAGAACATGTATGCTAAGGAATGATAAAAATAATTAATCAATGGTCTTAAGCCGTGTAAGTAATGAATAAGTAATTCAAACTTAATTAAGTTATGAATTTATGAGGAGCTTATATGAACTACTCATATGTTTACTTTAATAAGATTGTATGATAATAAGAAGCAAGAATGGTGGGTAAAAGACTTAAATCTATAATAAGTCATGAGAAAGGAAGTCATAAGTAGTTTATACTTTTATAAATTATAAACTCATAAAGTACAAGTAATAACTTATCATGTTTATAAGTTAATGAAGTACGTATGTCAAGATGTTAGTATTGTGATAACCCAGGATTTCGAATAATCCAAAATTTGCGAATAAATAATTTTTTTTTAATTAATATTAATTATCAATTTGGTGACAAGTATCTGTGATACGAGTCTCGAGAAAGTCAATTTGTGTATTGACTAATAAATTTAGAGTAGAGTTGTGCTTAACAACTTTAGAAAACCCTAACCCTAATTTTCGGATAGGGATTCGATAGAAAATACAATTAAAATAATTGAATTGTTGATTATGTGTTTGTACGGTTTAGAAATGTTGATCAATAATTGATCGGATAAGGTTTGTAATTAATAAACCTTAATAAGGGATTTAAAACCCTAATCTTAAATTTAGAAAATAAATTGTACAATTAAAACCCTAATTGTACGCCGGGAAACCCTAATTTCAAAACCGGGAATTGTAAACCCTAATTAGGCAACCCTAATTTTTATTAGCATGCCTAAAGTGTTTGTTAAACTTAAATATGATTAGAAAACTCTAATTATATTTTTGTATGTTAAATTTCTATTTTAGAAACCCTAATTTTTATTTTAGAAAATTTATTTTTCTAATTAAACCCTAAATTTGAAAATTGTGGGAACTAGAATTTTTAATACCTAAAGGGTTCAAATCTTAAACCCTAATTCAAGCCCCAAACCCTAAGGATTTGTACAAATTCCATGTTTACCATTTAAATTAATTTGCTAATGTCAAAAATGCCCTTTATGGGATTTTTATAAGCTAACTTGCAAATTTTGTCCAAATCTTTAGTAGGTTACCTAATATGTTGACTTTGTGGCATTAGAAATCTCAGCAAAATCAGCTCCATGTGCCAGCAAGATCAGATCTAACCACTAAATATGCTATATAAAAGATTCAAGAGAGAGAAAGTCTAAAAAAGTTGCCATTTTACACATTAGCTCTTACCAATTCTCTCTCCCTCCCACACCTCCGAATTTGCTTAGTAGATCAGTCCCAAATACTTTCCTTAGATCAACCATAAACATACTGGAGAATCAAGATCAAAATTTGGGCAAGAAAGGTATAAACTTAATTTAATTTTTGATCTTGTATACTTTGAAAGTTTTTGTGTTTTTGTGTTTAGATCTTTGCTAAAGAATGTTTTATGTTGATCTATGATGATCAAACATATATCCATAGCATCAAAGTGCCTTAAATAGGTGTTTTTCAAAATCTGTCCAAGAACAAAATCTGTGGTCTGACAAGCTAATGTCAGGGGCCACAGATTCTAGTTCCGTTGTTGTTTTTGATGTTTAATCGTTGTTAAATGTAGCCTTGTATGTGATCTTTACTCTGCAAGTTGAATCAGTGTCATTAGATGTCTGGATCGAGAGTTATGAACGGTCAAAACCCGTTGACCGGGATTGACTGACCAAAATTCTGGGTAACCCAGAAAGGGTTAAACAGCGTCTGACAAGAAGTTCTAAGGTCTAGATCTGTCAGGATTTTTGTGATATAATGTTGTTGTTGTAACCATTTGGTAGTCTGTAATAGGGGCTTTAGATTCATGTATTTAGAACCTCCATAACATCCTTAAATCGAGTACAGTGGACGGTCAAAAGAGGACACCTGGCCACGGTTTGTGTTTCTGGGAAAACCCCAGAAATGGAAGAACACAACTTTCTGACAAGCTTTGACCGTATCATAACTTGTGGATCTGTTGTTTTTAAACTTCTGTGTTGTTATAGTAATGTTCCTTGTCATGTATACTACCCGTGTGAACCATAAAACCACCAATATCATGACTGGAACCTAGATTAAACGGAGCCTGAACGTGACCACTCAGACTGTCTGGGTTTCTGGGAAACCCAGAAACTGTCTGACAGGTACTTTGGGAGGCTAGATCTAGTTGTTCGTTTGATAGATGACCGAGATGAAGATTGTTTCATGTAGTGTTACATACACACTACATGATCAATACTTAACCTGAACCAGAACGATTTTAAATCGAGCGCATTAGCTGGTCAAACAAGGCAGTATATTAACCGGCTGTCAGTGTTCTTGGGCTCAAGAACACCAATAGCAACGCTTTGTGTCGCTAAAGCTCTATAGCGACGGATTAATTAATTTATTTTCTGATTTTTCCGGAAAATGATTAAAAAATAGAAATAAATTCTAAAAATTACCAAAAATGGTTTTAAAAATTATTTTAAATTATGAAAAATAATTTTTGACCAATTGGAATATTTTTCTTTAATATTTATAATTATTTAAATATTAAAGGTATTTAATTTATTTAATTAGTATATTAAATAAATTAGAGAAAAATGATTTAATATTATGAAAAATTATTTTAAATAAGAATAATGTATTTACAAATATTTTGCGTTATAAAATGTAACTTTTAATATTTTTTGGAGAATTTTCATTAATAATTTAATATTAATGATATTAGATTTATTTGATTATTAAATTAAATAAATAAGATAAAAATGATTTTAATGATTTAAAAATCATTTTAATTGAGAATAAAGTGTTAGAAAATATTTTAAAATTATAAAATATAATTTTCAATATTTTTGGAGAATTTTCATTAATAAATTAATATTAATGATGTTGGATTTATTTAATTATTATATTAAATAAATGAATTAAAAATGATTTTATTGATTTAAAAATCATTTAAAAATGAGAAAAATGGTTTAAAAATATTTTAAGTTATAAATAATGACTTTTAATATGTGGATAATAATTTCATTAATATTTATATATTAATGGTGATGATTTAAAAATGATTTTAATTATGTTAAAAATCATTTAAGTAGAATATTGATGGTTTAAAAATATTTTAAGTTATTGATGATAACTTTAATATTTTGAAAAGTATGTTATTATTATTTTGATATTATTAAATATTAATAATGATACGATTAATTGATAATTAAATCATTTAAAAATGATTCTGATATTTGAAAAATTATTATAAATTATAATAATTGCTTGATAATTATTAAAAGCTTCTGAAAAATATTATAAATGATAATTGACTTATCTAAATTAATATTGAAGCTTAGAGACCACGTCTAATTGACAGATAACTGTGTTATTTGTCGGATAGGGTGACCAGAACACCGAGAATGGACCGAAGTCCAACCAGACTGAACTAGTTTGATTTGTTAAGTGTTTATATAGGTTATAAACACTGTTGTGGCTATGTGGTAACGTGCTTAGGAGAAGTTTGACTGTGAACTACAGTGTTCTGTGTTATGTGGATTATTGTGCTAATTGTTAGACCGATATTATTGGTTATAGGTCTTTCGAAAGCAGATATGTATTTTGTGTAGCTGTAATCAACGGAAGAGGCAAGTTCCCTAACTCAACCGTGAGTTATATTCATTCAATTGTTATGGTGGTTAATTATTGTTGATTAAGCCACGTTTAGGGAATTATTGTTGATAATTCGCAGTTAATGCATGCTTAATAATTCAAATTGAATTACTGATTCAGAAATATACATTTGTAGAATAACTGTTGTTGGATATTCATATCTGTAGAAGTTAGAATTGACAGTACAGATAATTCCTGTTTATTGTCAAATTACACTGAGAAATGTCTTAGCTAATTATTCTAGCTAGACGAACATTTGTTTGAATTTGATAGGTTTGAAAAGAGAATTCAATTATTATTGACAGATCGAAGCCAATTATTTCGGCTCGACCGAGAAGTAAATAAAATTTGAAATACCAGTATTTCGTTGTAAAATCAAAATCTTGATTCTAAGACTGAAAAGAACAACCTTTTATATAAAGGGGACATTTTATTTGTCGTGAATTCGACCTTTGCGCGCGTTTTGTGTATTATGCATAATATAGGGTACAAAGAGTTGGCCGGCTCTGAGTACTTGCAGAGGGGTATGATTTAATCTTTATGATTATCTGATACACCTGAGTATTTATCAAAGTAAATCTTTGATATCTACCCGAGAAAAATAAGTTCAAAGATCTTGTGTGATCGCTCAGTATAAATCTGGAAAACATTCCACTTTGATATTTCGTAGAATTGATTCTTGATTATTCATTAGAATATCTTAGAAACTTTGAAAGCGTTGTACTCTTTTATTATTGAATTATTGTGATATAGAATACGTGAAAACTCAGCTATTTCAAAGTTCCCCGAACTTTGATTTCATTCTATCAAAATAGATAGACTGTTGTTTTGAATTTTTATACATTTATTGTATGTCTTAACTTGCGGAGCAAATTAGTTGCTCACCTTTGCTAAATAAAATTTTTCAGCTAGGGACGAAGTTGCAGGAGGTGCTACAAAGGACAAAGGCAAAGGCGTTGTAATAAATTAGTTATGATTAACATATTTATTATGTTGTATTGTAAACCCTTTTTGTATATCTAAAGGGTATGTTTGTAAAGTTACGGTTAGAAAACCTGGGTGATGTATTATGAAACTCTGATAAAAACATATGTAAGATACTATCTATATATAATATGGGTAGTTAAATGTTATTTATATTGTGGATCGTGAACACCAAACTCGGGAGTCAGGTAACCCAGATTTGGGGGTGTCACAAGTATGATGGATTTAATCTATTTGAAACGATGAACAAATCATAAGAAATGAAGTTAAGGCAAAATTTATGAGTTTGGACGATAATCGTCGAATTCGTGAAATTCTCGGAATGGAGGTCGAATTTTGATATTGAGCTTGGAAACATTAGTTTTCAATGGAGACATGTCTCATTTGGCATTATAGAGTTACAGACTTTAAAATGACCGGATTCCAACTTAGAACGAAGAAACGAGCGTTGAACGTTCACAAACGTTTACCATTTTCGTTAAAAATGGACTAATAGGTGAATTTTTAGCAAACAAAGTCAAATAAATAAAATTCTTGTATGAACGTGTAAAGTATGTAATTTGTGAACCGTAGGCTTTTGAATGAGCCAATTCAGACTTATAACGAAGAAGTTATGCATCCGGGAATTTCGCAAAGTTGGAAAACTGTAAAAAATTTCCGAGGCACAGAGTCTGCGCCGCAACGCGACTCCAGGCACAAAGCTCAGCATCGCAACGCAAGGCCGAGACAGGGTACACTGCTAACTGGTGACGTAGCACGACCATATCAAAGGAGACTCGCGCCGCAGCGCCGAGTCCGGACCTTATCCACTGCTAAGTCACGCCGCGACGTGATACAGAGAGAAATAGCCGGCGCCGCAGTGCCAGTCTTAGGGTTTGCATAGAGATAAATGATTATGAAGATAAAAGGAAAGACAAATGAAGTAACACAACCTTAAAAAACATAAGGTGACATTATTAAAAAATTCTTAAACCTTAGTTATGATCTTTTGAAGTAAATCTATTAAATGTGAACATGAACGGTATGCAGTATGCGTACTTAACCAAATGATGATCGAGTAATGATTTAATAACGTAAGGACGGTCGTAAGCCATGAGGAATGATGATTATCTCAAAACGAGTTATATTAATGAAATAATTTCATTTAAGTTATAAAAGAGAAAGAAGTTGATAAGAATGATGTAAAAGATAATGGCAAGCCGGAACCAATAAATAACAAATCTAATACAGGATTAGATTGAGAAGAAGGGTAAGATTCATTAGGAACCATTTATGTTCATTCATGACCTAATGTGGTATGTTATGTGGTTATGTGTTGTAGAGACCGTAAAGACTGAAAGGAAAAGTTATTATACTGTAGCAGACGTTGACGGAAAGTTTTTCTTAAACGCTTGTCTAACCTTCATGTTAGCCAAGTTTTCTGTGATTCATGTTATGAGGTGCATGAACTGTTTTACTAAAAGGTCGATGCCAATTTTACCTCGGCTAGACTAATCTTGAAGAGTTGATTGATTTATTTATAAGTCTTTCAATATAGAATTGTTAACGCTATCCTACGCCAATTGTTTGGTACGGATTCAAGGTAAGCCTGAGTATGAATAAACAAATGTATTTTTCATCGATATTAGATTGGCACGCGAGGTTGTCAAAACTTAAACGTACATACGTTTAATGAATGTAGTGTTGATCAACATAGAGTACTATGGGTTGATCACCCAGAAGTGCTCGTAAGATATACTAGACTTACGGACTTAACAAAGAAATTATGAAATGCTCATGGTCTTGGACCATAATTAATGTTTTACTGAATATTGTCATTGTAAACCGTTTTGAAAGAAAAGATATGTTATTTTGAATTATTGATAGTACTTCATAACTACTATCCAGTTATTGAAGATATACGATTCCTATGTTTCAAGCATGTTGTTTGAAATAAATCGTTGTACTTGCTGAGCTTGTTATGCTCAATCTTGCTTGAACTATATGAATACAGCTAGGACCGAATGAACCGAGGGTTCTGACAAGGATAAAGGCAAGACGAAGATGAATGATTAGTTTACCTTGTAATAAACTAGTAAGTTGTACATATTATAGTATGATGAACAAAGATTGTAACGGTTTTAGAACCTAGGAATGGGATGTAATATTAATAATGTTATAAGAATGTCGTTGATACACACATTTTGATGTCGTTTCAATAGAATGAATGTACAGTTATGAGTACAATGTAGCACCATCTGTCGGGTTGGAAGATACCCGAATTTGGGGGAGTCACAGGTTGGTATCAAAGCATTAGGTTATAAAACTTAAGGGGGGAAGAACCTTAGGCTAATAACCTCGTAAGGAAGGAAAAGTCTGAAGGAAGTATACTCAAGCTTTACCTAAGTTGAATGAGTTAATAAAGTATTGAGGAAACTCAGTACCGAAAGATTTAAAAGATGGAAAGTAACCCTAAATAAATTAAATGTGATATATGCTTATACCATTTTGTGTTATCTACTAATCAACATATGTGTTATTATAGGATATCGATCGATAGCTTGATGTATAGAGATATACACGCAGTGAGCGAAGAAATTATGAACAAAGTAGAGCCTGTACCTATGCCGGTGGCGGAGGTACCATTAGTTATTCTAGAGGAGTCGGAGACAGTGGAGTACTTTTCTGAGGAGGACTACTGTAACGCCCCGAAAAATCAAACATTTTGTAATTACCTTTAATAATGAATAAAATAATATTATTTATTATTATTACGTGTTGAGAAGATGAAGGTCGTTCTATAACCTAGAAACGTCGGAACGTCGTAGTATTTTCATTACGTGGGAGAATTAAAGTGTTTGAATTTCTAATACGAAAATTAAAGTTTTCCGAGAAATTTTCCGAAAAACACTATTCATCAATTTCTGCTCGGGAACTATTTTTGAACTTCTGAGAAATATGTAACGTTATAATATCGAGGTGATATTGATTATGTAATAATAATCTAAGTATGGAAAACGTAATATTTCGCATGCGGACTTAATTTGGGAACATTAGGTTATTAAGCTTTAAGGGAATAGAGTTGTGATTATATAATGTGTATACATTATATGAAGTAATGGATGTAAGTATAATACGACATATTGTACTATTATGTATGAAGAATGAGATAACGTATATTAAGAATTAGTATACGAGTTAACATACGAAGATTATACGTAGGGCATAAATGTTAAGTTATTGAATTAAAGGTAATGGACTTGTAGGATTTCTAGCTTATTGGTAGAAGTCCAATAGAATGTGTTTCTCAAGCCAAGTGTTTGTTAATCATGAGTCCAAACAATGGTAGTGTAAGCGCAATAAGAAAACTATCTAGATTAAACTAGCAAGCCCAATGATTTAGCCATGATCCATGGAGTGATCCAAGTGTAAGTGGGTAGACTTGATGGGCAAGGTTAATGTGTGGTGACCAAGTGATGTGATGAACAAGTGTTGTGGCTAGCAAGTTTACTTAGTGGCTAGATAATGAATAGTAAGGAGGTGGGGTATAAGGAGGTGGAATGAGGAGGTGGAAATGAGGAGGTGGGATGTGTTAATGACCATTCTACCCTAGCTTTTGATAGCCTATAAATAGTAAGCTCATTTTAATTTTGTTGGTTGTTATTTCATCCAACTTTCCTCTCAATATAAAGCTACTTATTGGTTAGGAAGAATAAGCCACTTAAGCACTTATAAGCCACTTCAACCTTTGCTAGTTTTCCAAAGTGAATTGAAGTCTTAGTCTTCAAGGGTAAGACTCATCTCTTTTATCTACATCTTTTTTATGATAGGATTAATAGAGAAGGGGGATGGTTTGAGGATAACATGTAATAAGTTATTAAAGAATGAACTTAAGCCGAATAAGTTGAATAAGCAACTTGAACATTAATAAGTTGCTAAGACCATGAAAAACCTATCATATGTTGGCATATGATGTTTAGTATGTTGAATATAGCATGAGAACTTTGATTGAAAGACTTAAATTATTAATAAGTCATGTGCATGAAGATTTCTAGTTCAAAAGCTAAACAAGTTAATGACTTGTGAAAATAAGTCAAAACCTACCTTTTTTATAAGATGGGTTGATAAGTAATTTGTAATGATCATATGTTGATTAAGATCTATTAAGAACGCTTAGTAATGAATATTTATCGGACTTCACACGATTGGACGATTATCGTCGAATTCGTGAAATTCTTGGAATGGAAGTCGTATTTTGTGTTTGAAGTTGGAAACATTGGTTTTCGATGGAGACAAATCATTTTAGTCATTATAGAGTTGCGGACTTAAAAATGGCCGGATTCTGACTTAAAACAAAGAAACGAGCGTTGAACGTTCACGAACGTTTATCATTTTCGTTAAAAATAAACTCATAGGTAAATTTTTAGCAAATGAAGTCAAATAGATAAAATTCTTGCATGAACGCGTAGATTATGAAATTTTTGAACCGTAGGCTTTTGAACGGACCAATTCGGACTTAAAACGAAGAAGTTATGCGTCCGGGAAGTTCGTAAAAATGTCAAAACTGAAAAAATTTCTGAGGCACAGAGTCCGCACCGTGGTGCGACTCTAAGCCTAGAATGGCCATGCTGTAGCGCAAGGTCGGTGGCTTGTGAACTGCTAACTCGTGTCGTAGCACAAGTCACAGAGCAATCCTTGGCACCGCGGCGCCAGTCCAAGAAAAATGATAGTGAAGAATGATTTTAATTGTAGAAGGAAAGAGAACTTGTTAGTAATGAATTAAGATGTAATCATAATATGGTTAAGACATTGTAAGGTACTTGTAAGACACTATTGCATGTGGATTAAGAATTTATAATCAATCGAAGATGAGCAGAATGAGAATGACGTAACGAAAGCCGGAAACCCTAATAACGAATCTATGTTAGGAATTACGTTGAGATGAAGGGTAAGATATAATTGTAATCATACTTGATAGTGTATAACTTAATGTGGTACGTTATGTGATTATGTATTGTAGAATCATAAAGACTTAAAGTACTGTACGGATATTAATCTGTAATCAGACGTCAAAGGCAAGTATTCTAACCCTTGTTCCAGTTCAGTCTGGACAAGCTTTGTAATTCATGTATTCTTTCACATGAAGTTTTGAAAGATGAAGTCTTAAGCCATTTCTTTTGGCTAGACTTATATTATGAATCTGTCAAGCATGATTAATGCTTACTGAGTTATATTGGAATGGTTTTCAATCGAAGACCAAGTATACTAAAAAAAATTTGTCGTTTAACGACAGGCACATGAGGTTGCCACAACTTAAACGTATACACATTTAATGAATGTAGTGTTGATCAACATAGAGTACTATGAGCTGATCACTCAGAAGTGCTCGTAAGCTATGACGACTTACGGACTTAGTGTCGGGTTGTCCTTTTCAAAAGAACTTATGATATGCTCATAGATTTGAGCCATAATTGTTAATCTACCGAGTATGGTTGTATAAAATGTTTTGAAGGAAAAGAAGTGCTATTTTGAATTATCAATAGTACTTCGTAACTATTGTTCAGTTATTGAAGATATATGAGTTCTATGTTTCAAGCATGTTGTTTATTAGAATGGTAGTACTTGTTGAGCTAGTCATGCTCACTCTTGCTTGAACCATATGAACATAGCTAAAATCGAGCGGACCGAAGGCTCCGGCAAGGATAAAGGCAGGGCAAAGACGAACCCGTAGTATACTTATGTAATAGTATAGGATGAATGTTTGTAATATATTGATATTATGACAAGAACAACTGAAAGGGTTACAAAGAACCTGGGGAATGTAATATTATTTTGAATATATATAAGTTATATTAGTCCTTTTGAGACTATTCAATGGGATTTATGAATGAATGGTAGTATCGTGTAGCACCATCTGTCGGGTTGGAAGAGACCCAGATTTGGGGGCGTCACAGGTTGGTATCAAAGCATTAGGTTATAAAACTTAAGGGAGGGAATTAAAAACCTTAAGTCATAACCTTAAGTGGAGTCAAAGAAGTATAAGAATAAAATAACCTTATAAAAATGCATTATGATTATGTTATGTGTTTTTATTATTCTACTGACGTGTACTAATCAACTTAATTGTTTTGTGTAGATGTCAGGAGTAAACGGGATGTATGTAGATGGCAAGGCCATTATTGAAGAGTCGGTGAACCAAGTAGAGGTTATACCGAACCCTATAGCAGTAGAGCCAGATGTAGTGATTATTGAGTCTGGTGACTCAGAGGAAGCTGACTATATGTCAGTGTTTGACGGGATGACAGAGGAGGAGGTAGAGACAGTCTCTTTTAACCCAGTGGCTATAGCAGCTGAGATAACTCCTGGGGGGTCGATGATGTCTCTGTTTATGTCAGAGGACATCGGCTAATATGGTGGTACCTACACTACAGTCAATACCTCTAGATGCAATGAGAGCATTGTATCTGGCAGTACTTGACAGGAATGTGCAATTGAGTACAATTGTGTAGAAATAGAGTGAAAAGATTAATTATCTCCACGAAGCTAAGGTGTTTGCAGAAGCAGATTTTGAGTTAGAGCACGATAGGCAGGTTCTTATGACAAAGAAAGCTAGGGTCTATAAGGAAGAGGTCGATGAGCTTCATAAGAAACTGATTAAGAGAGACCAGAAGATAGCACAGATGTTTTCCATCCATAAGAGTGCTTATATGGATTTCAAGCTGAAAGTTGCTTATCATCCCATGGAATTGGGACAAAACCGTCACACTATTAGTCGGGATATTATAGCGATGATTGCGAATGAGAAACACGAGGACGCTGTTATACATTATTATAAGTGTAGAGTTATAAATATGTGTGTAGTGACGTAAAACCCTTTTTTGTATTACAGGGTAGTCTTTTTGTAAATCCAAACTTTTGAGAAGTTTAATTGCGGGATAGAAATGTATTAGCCGTTGGCTATGGAAGTGAAGTGTAAATAGTTTCAGAATATGATGAAGCATATGAATATAATGAAGTTTTCATTTAATATGCTTTGTTATGGTATGAGTTGTTATGTGGCGAATAATAGCAAAGTAAGTAAATAGATAATAATGAAATTCTATTTATTTAATCAAAAAATGCCGTCAAGAAGAAGATGACATAATCAGGAAGTGGAATCACGTAATGATAATCAAGGGGGGGGTGTCAAAACAACCCTATGCAAGAGTTCGTTAATTTATTAACGCCTGGATTTAACTAAACCGGGGGTAGAGTACCCGCTGAACCTAGATTAACCAGAATGACTACCTTTAAAGAATTTAAAAGTGTAGGTCCGTCGGAGTTCAAAGGAATGACAAACCCATTAGAAGCCCAGACATGGGTAAAGGAAATAGAGAAGGCATTTGTTATTACAAAACATAGTGAGGAGCAAAAGACTTTTTTTGCAACTTACATGATGAAAGGGGAAGCCAACGTTTGGTGGGAGGCTCACCAAGGTGGGGCTAGAACAGACGCGGTAACGTGGGAACAATTCAAGAAGGTTTTCTTCGAGAATTATTTCCCTACAAGTTTGCAGGGGAGGAAGGAGATTAATTTAATAGAACTTAAGTAAAGGGACAGGACGGTTCGCCAATACGCGGCCAGATTCAATGAATTGGAAAAGTTTTCTTCACATCAAGTGGACACTAAGGAGAGGAAGGCTCGTAGGTTTGAGCAGGACCTGAAACCCTGGCTCTATAGTAGTATTTCAGTGTTCTAGAGTGTTTCCTACGGGACCATTATGGAGAAGGTGATTATAGCAGAGGGTGGTAGTGAGGCATTGACTCAATACCCCAAAGAGAGGAAGAATAAGAGCATGGGAGAAGGAGGAACCATGGTAGAGAGTGCCAGTGGTAGTGATAGTATGCCAAAAAAGAAAGAATTTTAATTCCGGGAATACTAGAGGGGGAAAAAGGGGATCCTAAGCGTAGGATCGAGGTATGTAAGACATGTGGAAAGACTCATCTAGTAGTCTATCTGAAAGGGAAATCGGTTTATTATATCTGTGGACATGAGGGTCATATATTACCCAATTGTCTTAATCCTAAGAAAAACCATGGTTGTTTTGTATGTGGGTCGTTGGACCACATGGCAAGAAATTTCGCAAAGAAGGGATCGGAGGAAAGTAAAGGTGTTAGTAGTGGTAAGTTAGCCATGATGCGGTTGCATCAGTGGATTTAGTAGCAGGTATCATTCTGGTCAATACAATGAATGTTTATGTGCTGTTTGATTGGTGTGCTACTTTTCTTTTATGGCATTAGAGTTTGCTAAGTGATTAAGTTCATTCTCAGAAGGGATTATAAATACCTTTATACGTTAAGGTAGAGAATGGGGAAATAACTTCCGTTAATTATATTCGTGGAAATGGCTTCATGAATAAGGAATGTAAGCAAAGTACCGGTAGAGAAGTACCGATAAAGTTGAGAGAATTTGAAGTAATTCTTGGTATGTATGAGTTAATTAACTATAGAACTTTAATAAATTGTTAAAATAAAAGTATGAATCTTCGGTTTTCTAAAGAAACCCAAGGTAGTATTTTATGATAAGAAAACACATAGACGCTCTTATTGTCTAACCATGACGCAAGTTAGAAGGATGTTAAGGAAGAGAATGAGTTGTTAAATTTGCGTATCGACTATCATAAGGGGAGTAAGTTAGTGGTTGAGAGTGAATACCCGTGGCCCAAGATCGATGATATATTTGATCAGTTGAAGAGGGTAAATATTTTTTCTAAGATAGATTTGCGTACGAGGGTTAGGCGGTTAAAAGTAAGGAAGAAGTAGGAGGTACCTAAGACGACGTTCATGACTTGTTAGGGTTATTATGAGTTTCTAGTTATGTCACTTGGGTTCACTAATGTTCGAAAGTTAGACTTTCCGTAATGGGTGCCGAGCAAGTCAGTGGAAAATTTATAGGTACTCTTGTGAGGTGCTATGGTTGAAAGTACCATTAGCGTCACAGAGTGTTCAAATATTATTTGGATGAGGGTGTCATAATGATCATTGGTGATATTCTAGTCTACTTTAAGACGTCAAAAGATCACGTTGAACATTTGAAGATAGTGTGTGAAACACTATGGAGAGAGAAGTTGGATATGGAATTCACTACGTGTGAATTGTAGCTTAAAGAGATAGACAAAATTTGTTATTGAGAAGTTTATTGGGAATGAGAAGGGAGAAAATAGTTTTCAGGAGCTAAAAGGAAGGTTAAGTGAGGCATCTGTATTGTCTTTATCAGATGATACGGGGGATTTTATAGTGTATCTCGATGTTTCACATGGATGACGGGGTTGCGTGCTCATGTAGCATGGCAAGGTCATTACGTATGCATCACATTAGTTAAAGAATTATGAGGAGACCTATCCTACTTATGATCTAGAATTGGCAACTGTTGTTTTTGAATTAAAAATTTGAAGATAGTATTTATTCGGGGAGAAGTGTGAGATATACACGGACTGTAAGAGTCTGAAATATATCTCCACACAGAAGGAGTTGAATATGTAGTAGAGAAGATAATTAGAATGGATAAAGGATCACAACTGTGATATCTTATATCATACATGGAAAGTAAAAGTAGTAAACGGCGCGTTAAGTAGGAAGGGTAGGGAAAAGCTATCGATGTTAACAACTCAAAATGAGTTAATAACGAAAATGAAAAAAAAAATAAAGTTAGAAGTTAAATTATGTAATGAAGAGGTAGAAATGTTATTCACAATGTAGACTTAATCCACGATAATGAAACGAGTTAACTAAATACAACTAGGTAACGAGGAGTGTAAGCGAGTGAAGAAGAGGAAGCATGATAAAGAGAAGATCATGTATAATCTTGTTTTGAAGGAGGAATTTGAGTTTCAAATAATTTTGAAGTTAAAGGAAGAATTATTCAGAGGAAGATAGCGTAATATGTTAATAAGTATTTAAACTTCCAACTCAAATTATTGATAGGAAGTGACAAGTCATGAAAAATAAGATAATACCTTCGTTGAAGGTGAAATGAAAGAACTACAATGTTGAAGAAGAATTGTGGAAACTTGAGATTAAAATGATGAAGAAATTTTCCTCATTTAGTTAGATAATTGTAGCGAGATTCTGGGGATAGAATCCTTATAAGGGGGAAGAGTGTAACGCCCCAGAAAAATCAGATTTTTGAGAAATAAATTTTTATTTGATTATGTGGATTAAATGAATTTAATTAATTAATTATGGGAGTAAGCTATATGAAGGTCGTTCTATGACCTAGACATATCGGAATATCATAGTATTTTGACTACGTGGTAGAATTAAAGTGTTTGAATTTCTGAGACAAAAATAATAGCCTTTCGAGAAATTTTTTGAAAAACACGATTCACGCATTTCTGCTCGGGAATTATTTTTGAACTTCCGAGAAATACTTAATGATAGAATATCAAGGTGAGATAGAATATCCAATAATATTTCAGTTATGGCAAACGCAGTTTTTCGCTTGCGGACTTAAAACCTAACGGTTAGGGAAAATGAGTTCCGAGAAGGAATTTAAATGAGTATAATGAATTAAAACTATGATTGTATAATACATAAGTATTGTACGAGGTAATGAATATAAGTATAATCTGAGATATTATATGAGTATGTATGAATGATGGAATGTCGTATATTAAATAAGTATACGAGTTAGAATACGAGAATTATACGTAGATTATACGTTATAGCTAGGACTTTAAGCCAAATGTATTGAATTTTTAGGAATGTGTAGGAGATTGTAATGTCCAATTGGGATAATAATAAAGCCGAATATGAATTAATGTTAAAGCCCGAATATTTGTAATGTTAAGTCCAATGTAAATTATTGAACAAGCCCAAGTTTTTATTTAATTACAAGCCCAATGTATAAGTTAGGATTAATTAAACCTTAAGCCCAAAGTAAGAATCCAATGGATTAGGAGGATCCATGGGGCAACCCATGATCATATGGGTGATCTTGGTAGCCAAGAAATAAGTGTGATGAGCAAGTAGACTTAAGGGTTAAGCAAAGGATAAGTTAAGTAACTTAAAGGCTAAATAAAGTGCTTATGTGTGATGAACAAGGAAAGTGCTTTTATTTGATGAACAAGCAAAGGATAAGTTATGTGCTAAGCAATTATACTTAAGAACTAAGTAAGTATGGTGGCCAAGTTTACTTAATAGCTAGGTAATTAATAGTAAGGATGTGGAGTTATCTTATGACCATTATACCCTAACTTAGGAAGTCCTATAAATAGGAAGCTTGCTAGCTCATTTGTTAGTTGTTAGATTTTCATCCAATAACTTATAGCTTATTGGTTAGAGAGAAAAAGCTACAAAAGCTAGAACAAGTTAGCCTTTGAGAATTCAAGAACCAAGAAGAAGATTAAAGATTAACCAAATGATATTCAAGGGTAAGCAATTTTAAACCATGGTTCTCTTTCTCTTCCATTGTTAGAAAAGTGGGTAGTGGTAGAACATGTATGCTAAGGAATGATAAGAATGATTAGTCAATGGACTTAAGCCGTATAAGTCATGAATAAATAATTCAAACTTAATTAAGTTATGAATTTATGAAGAGCTTATATGAACTACTCATATGTTTACTTTAATAAGATTGTATGATAATAAGAAGCAAGAATGGTGGGTAAAAGACTTAATCTATAATAAGTCATGAGAAAGGAAGTCATAAGTAGTTTATACTTTTATAAATTATAAACTCACAAAGAACAAGTAATAACTTATCATGTTTATAAGTTAATAAAGTATATATGTCAAGATGTTAGTATGATGGATTGAATCCATTTTAAATGATGAACAAATAATAAGAAATGAAGTTAAGGAAAAATTTACGAGTTTGGACGCTAATCGTCGAATTCGTGAAATTCTAGTAATGGAGGTCGAATTTTGATATTGAGCTTGGAAACATTAGTTTTCAATGGAGACAAGTCTCATTTGGCATTATAGAGTTGCAGACTTTAAAATGACCAAATTCTGACTTAGAACGAAGAAACGAGCGTTGAACGTTCACGAACATTTACCGTCTTCGTTAAAAATGGACTAATAAGTGAATTTTTAGCAAACAAAGTTAAATAGATAAAATTCTTGCATGAACGCGTAGAGTATGTAATTTATGAACCGTAGGCTTAAACAAGCCAATTCGGACTTATAACGAAGAAGTTATGCGTCCAGTAATTTTGCAAAGTTGGAAAACTGTCAAACTTTTCTAAGGCACAGAGTCTGCGCCGCAGCGCCAGGCACAAAGGCCGGTGCGGCAGCGCGAGGCCGAGACAGGGTACACTGCTAATTGGCGCCGCAGTGAGGCTATATCAAAGGAGACAAGTACCGCAGCGCCGAGTCTGGACCTTACCCACTGATAAGTCACGCCACGGCGTGACACAGAGAGGAATAGCCAGTGCCGCAGCGCCAACCTTAGGGTTTGTATAGAGATAAATGATTATGAAGATAAAAGGAAAGACAAATGAAGTAACACAACCTTAACAAATATAAGGTGACATTATTAAGATATTCTTAAACCTTAATTATGATCATTTAGGGTTGAAGTAAATCTATTGAATGTGAACGTGAACTATATGCAATATGCGTACTTAACCAAATGACGATCGAGTAATGATTTAATAACGTCAGGATGGTAGTAAGCCATTGGAAGGATGATTAACTCAAAATGAGTTGTATTAATGAAATAATTTCAGTTAAGTTATAGAAGAGAAAGAAGTTGGTAAGAATGATGTAAAAGATAATGGCAAGCCAAAACCAATAAATAACAAATCTAATACAGGATTAGATTTAGAAGAAGGGTAAGATTCATTAGGAACCATGTATGTTCATTCATGACCTAATGTGGTATGTTATGTGGTTATGTGTTGTAGAGACCGTAAAGACTGAAAGGAAAAGTTATTATATTGTAGCAGATGCTGAAGGCAAGTTTTTCTTAAACGCTTGTCTAACCTTCGTGTTAGCCAAGTTTTCTGTCATTCATGTTATGAGATGCATGAACTTTTTTACTAAAGGGTTGATGCCAGTTTTACCTCGGCTAGACTAATCTTGAAGAGTTCATTGATTTATTTATAAGTCTTTTAATATAGAATTGTTAATGCTATCCTACGCCAATTGTTTGGTACAGATTCAAGGTAAGCCTTAGTCTGAATAAATAAATGAATTTTTCATCGATTATTCGATGGGCACGCGAGGTTGCCAAAACTTAAACCTACATACGTTTAATGAATATAGTGTTGATCAACATAGAGTACTATGGGCTGATCACCTAGAAGTGCTCGTAAGATATACCGAACTTACGGACTTAGTGTCGGGTTGTCCTTTTCAAAGAAATTATGAAATGCTCATGGTCTTGGACAATAATTAATGTTTTACTGAATATTGTCATTGTAAAAGGTTTTGAAGGAAAAGAAATACTATTTTGAATTATTGATAGTACTTCGTAACTACTATCCAGTTATTGAAGATATACGATTCCTATGTTTTAAGCATGTTGTTTGAAAGAAATTGTTGTACTTGCTGAGCTTGTTATGCTCACTCTTGCTTGAACCAAATGAATGCAGCTAGGACCGAACGAACCAAGGGATCCGACAAGGATAAAGGCAAGACGAAGATTAACGATTAGTTTACCTTGTAATAAACTAGTAAGTTGTATATATTATAGTACGATGAACAAAGAATGTAATGGTTTTAGAACCTGGGAATGAGATGTAATATTAATAATCAAATAAGAATGTCATTGATACACACATTTTGATGTCGTTTTAATAGAATGAATGTACAATTATGAGTACCGTGTAGCACCATCTGTCGGGTTGGAAGATACCCGAATCTGGGGCGTCACAAAACATATTCTTAATACTTCAACAATTATTCATCATTAATATTATAACTCACAATATTTAACAATCAGATCATTCCCAAGAAAGAAGGGGCTTTCCTATAAGGATTTCTCCCTATTGGCGCGCAATTAGGTGACCAAACCTCTCCTTGACAGAACTTTCTAGACATCATCAATATTGTAAATAATAATATGAATAACTTTGTTGTATCAATTATTGATTTAATAATATAAAATATTATACAGATGATACTGTGACAATAATTGAATCAAATAACGTGAGATACTATGCAACAATTACTATAGCAATAATTGAGTAAACTGAGCGGTTTCTTACGTAAGCATCAATAATAAATACCGTGTGATACTATGCAACCACACGTATTACTATACTTTTACCACCGGGTAGTTCAACAGTTTAACAGTAAAACTTTCACCGTTATTTTTATAAAAAGGTATTTCTGTCATTTTCTAACTATGACAATACTTCCGTTGTGGAATTCACCAATGATTGTGCTATCGTATGGATATTTCCTGCTAAAACGAATATTCCCCGACCAATCGAATATTTTATAACAACTTACTTACTTTGCAAAATTTGCAAAAATTATCCACAACTATAATATTATATCATATCCACACCATAATATTCAATAATATATTTCGAGAAAAGATTAATATTTATTCATAAAAGTTGGGGTCTTACATAAACTCACGAGGAGTTATAAATGATGAGGTACGAAAAATTCTTATAGATCAAAGAGCAAGTTATGAGCAAGATAGAGTTAGGTGGAATTTCAATTGAGGACTTATGTAATGGCTGAGTTGTACAAACCTTTGTATGGGCGAGGGTTTTGTGTTTGCACTCAGTTTATCGTATTGATTGAAATGTTGGTGTCGCGCTATCAATGTATATATGGCGAAAGGTGATTCTTTTCTCATGTGTATATTTGATAGTTATAGACTATTAAGATTAGTCAGATATTATTAGGATTAGGTGTGAGTTTTTAAAACTCATATTTATGGTAAGTTGATGACTCATAATCATATGTATGTTTTTGAACCCCCTAAGCATATGGACAGTCCCTGATGGGTTCTTGGATTACGTATTGCTAGGATAAGTTTCTAAACTCATATTATTGTGGCAAGTTTATGAACTTCCAATGTGTGGTATGTTTGATGAGCTATACTGGGTATAGAAAGATTGTAAGTTGAGTACTAAGAATTTTTGGTATAGTGAGCATTGATGGTACTGAAGATAGATATAATGATTAAGTAATGAAGCAGTGGAGTAAAGATTGAAGTTGATGGAGGAAAAATTGGATATTCCAAATTTTTTAGCTATGCTAGATTTTCAAAATTTATTGACTTCGTGTTGATGTTTGCACTTCTATTTTTTTAAAAATATTGGATCAAATGATTGAATAAATGAATTTTTAAAACAGTGATGTTTGTGACGCCCACAAAATTAGGTATACATCACCCATCTTGGGTCGTCAAATACATGGTACATAATTCAAATACAACTTACTAATACGACTGTCGTGTACAATACGACAAAACATAACTGTGACTTTGAATACAAATATTGTCTACTAGAGATTATACAAACTCAAAAAGAGTCCTCATTACAATTATTAATACTCTATTTCACAGAATAGTGAGGACTACTAATGCTATCCTCTGGACCGTCACTCCGTTCCCCGACTAGTCCCTGCTATGTTCTCATTTCCTGAAGAGAACAGTGAAAGAAAGGGTGAGCTCAACTAGCCCAGTAAGAAATATTATGACTAAGATAATGCATAATAAATTATCATTAGCCTCCAATAATGTTAAACTGATAAAATACAATAAACATCAAGTTTAACTGCAGCGGAACAAGCAATCCATTAAAAGAGTCAAGTAGAGAATTGAATCTACTATCTTTTATGATTTAAAAAGTTTTTCATCACTTTTATCGCTGAGACTCAGCTCAATAAATAATCCACATCATTAAATCATCCCTGCACTACAGGCCAAGGATATTCTTTAGTATCACGACCACGAATTATCCATGCACTACGGGCCAAAGATAATCGTGTTTTCATCAACGCTCCTGATCATGCCATAAAACAATTCATCTTTGCACTACGGCCAAAGAGAATCCATAGCCATAATCATACCAAAAATTGTCCATCAATGCACTACGGGACAATGAGGACTTTTTTCACATCATTTGTAATATTACGGTCATGATTATACCGAATAATCCCTGGTCATAATCATACCAAGTCCATCTATGCACTACATGCCACAGATGACTTTCAACATAACATAAACATGAGGATGATGACAATGATATAAGAATTCAATAAAAACAAGTTCAAGAATTAATTTGTCCAAGAACTACTAACGTCCAAATTGTCAACATGATACTGCTTTGTAGAGTAAAATTCAAGAATGATCAGAAGAATATTTCCATGAAAGGATACTGGATGAAGCGCAAATATCAAGGATATTCTACTAATTTCATGGAGTATAGAAGTCAAAACCTTAACCAACTGAGTATAATAAAGAATGGAATAACAAAAGAAATCACCATGCATGCGGTACTTCGCATAGACAGGTTATTCCAATAGAATAATAATAACGGAACCAGGTCAGGTGAAATTCACACCGATAGGATGTTCCAACAGAATAATAAATGTGGAATAATAAATGATGGAACCAGGTCTGGCGTATAGCACAGACAGGATATTCCGACAGAATAATAAAGACGGAATAGTAAATGGATGTCACCAAGTATAGGGTATTCCGCGTATACAGGTTATTCCAACAGGATAATAATGAATGGAATAACATAAGGATTTCACCAAGTATAGGGTATACCGCGTATACAGGTCATGTATAGGGTATGCCACTTTTACAGGTTATTCCAACATAATAACAAAGAATGGAATAACATAAGTTCTGTTCAAGAAGAAAGAATAACACCCCTTACCGTAAAAGAAGCTGGATATAGAAGTAGTAAAGTAGCAGAATACTCTTTTTCTTTCTCTCTATAATTTCTCTCTCTAGAGTTTCAGTGAATTCGTAAGAAAATAATGAAGGAATGATCTTCTATTTATAGGAAAATGGAATGCATAGTAACTAATCCATGAACGGTCCAGATTGATTTACTTTAATCTTACGGTCCATATTTAAAAAAAAATCTTTTAAATAAAATATAATATATTCTATTTATATAAAAAGATTTTTACTATGCAAACACTATGCAACACTATGCAAAACACTATGCAACACTATGCAAAACACTATGCAACAACGCGTATTACTGTACTTTTACTACCCAGTAGTTCAACAGTATCAACGGTAAAACTTCCGCCGTTATTTTCAATAAAATATTTTTGTCATTTTCTCAATCCGACAATAATTCTGTTGTGGGGTCCACCAATAATTGTACCGTCGTACGTATATTTTCAGACACAAAGAATATTCCCTGACCAATCGAATATAATATAACAACTTGCATACTTTGCAAAATTTATAAATACTACCCACAACTATAATATTATCTCAAATTCACACCATAATATAAAAAAAAATTCGAGAAAATTAATTCTTTATTCATAAAATCTGGGGTTTCACAATCTCCCCTCCTTATGGAATTTCGCCCTCGAAATTTACGTACGTACCTGGTATGCCAAACAGGTGAGGATACCTTGACTTCACTTCAAATTCTAACTCTTGAGATATAACCTTTGAGTGTTGAATACGATTCTTCTTATCCAAGATTGTAACACGTATCTCTTCAAACGTTAAATCATCCGCTATCTCGTCCAGTTCTAAATTAATAATGTGGTTCGGGTCGTCCACATATTTACGTAACATCGATACGAAAAAAAACGTTATGAACACGCAATATATTTGGCGGTAAAACGAGTCTATAAGCCACAGTTCCTACTCAATCGAGGATTTGAAATGGGCCAATTAAATCGAGGGTTGAGATTTCCTCTCTTCAAAAACTCTTGCTTCTAAAATAACACCCTCTTGAACCTTCTTCTTTACATTCATCAGATTCGGGTATGTAGCTTGAGCGTCTTTAATTTTATCGATTAAAGTCAATTTTACTCGTATATTCGTTATCTTCACGTGGGTCCCTAGAGTCTTTAACTCTATCTTCATCATTTGCAAGTTATACGAAATGAGTATTTGTGTTAACAACATCACACTTGTAAACGCATACGATCTTCTACTCAACACGTCAGCTACCACGTTCGCTCTTCCACGATGATATTGAATAGTACGATCGTAATCTTCAACAGCTCGAGTCAACGTCTTTGGTGCAAGTTACTTTCGTTTTAGTTGAAAAAATTATTTTGAGGGTTTAAGAAATGGGTTTTGTACTGGTGTCAATACAAAATTCGATTTCACGCTCTGGGGTAAGCTAAGAAGTCTTCAGGAATACGTCAAGAGATTTATTAATGAGAAAAATATCATTCAAAACTGTTACTCACATCCAACGTCACATTGATACCAACTGTGACTTCTATCCCTTAACCTAGATAGCACCTCACAATGATACCTATCAACTTGTTATCGTCATTCACGACGTCGCCTACAGAAAGTCTGGCTTCGGTGCATTCCACACAAGGAAGTCATCAACAAAAGGATCGGGGCTCTTTACTTATGGCTTGATATGACAATGATTGAATTTAGTGGTTTGGTTGCTTGAATTCGCATAATAGGTAGGTTAGGAATATGAAGGCTAACAACCTTACGAAAAACATGATGAGTAGTTAACCAATCATTTCCAAACATCACATCAAAGGCAAGTATTTTCAAAGAGACAAGATCAACACGTAACGTGAAAGTGTCGATTTGAATCAAATAAGATTTATAAACAGTGGAGGTAACGAAGGTTTCTCCCAATGGAGTTTCAATAGATAAATCAAAGTTTAACTTCTCCGGAGTTAAGTACAAACATTGAACACAACTAGGTGAAATAAAAGAGTGAGTAGAACCGGTATCTAACACGGTATAGACTTCGTAAGAGCTTATGATTAACTTACCCGTGATAATTTTATTTAGGTTCCTCGTCACGAGAGAAAAAAATGCTCTCTCTTAAACTACCGGCTTTGGCTTGTCTGGGACATCCTTTGGCATCATTATTCCAGCTGGAATTGACTTCATTATACGACAAAATCGAACTAGGTGACCTTCTCTTCCGCAATTAAAACATGCTTTGGACTGCTGCGTACAGTTTGGACGGATGTGTCCCTCCTGTCCGCATTTTAAGCATACGACCGATGGGCGTTCTTCTTCCTTTGAAACGGGTGCTGGTACCGACGTCTTCACGTCATTGTTGAACCTTCTCTTCTTAAAATGTTTATTCTTATTATCTTGGCCATGATTACCACCGAAATGGTTACCATTCTTGGCATGATAATTTCCCCCGCGATAGTTATCATTGTTCCGATGGCCATTGCCACCGGTATGATTATTATCGTGTTGCTGGTCATTACCTTTTGGTTGTGATGACTCATTATCGCGTTCCACTAACTGAGCCCTATTCACAATATCTGAAGATAAACAAAGTTTGTGAGAAATGAGGTATTGACGTATATCGGGTTTCAAACCTCGAAAAAACATTCGCGTCATTCGCTCCTCATTATCGACCAAATGGGATGCAAACCGGGATAACTCCGCAAACTTAGCCTCGTACTGCGACACGGTCATATTATTTTGCTCCAATTTGATAAACTCCATCTCCTTCATGTGACGAATACTTTCGGGAAAGTATTTGTCGTTGAACAACTCTTGGAACTTCTCCCAAGACATCTTGAGTGCGTCAGGCTGGGTACGTTTTACAGATTCCCACCAATGATCTCCTTCTTCACGCAACATAAAGGTGGCGAATGGAACCTTTTGCTCCTCTGAGCATTCCAAGACATCAAATATCTTGGTAATCTTCTTTATCCATGTCTCCGCCTTAAGTGGTTCTGGCTTTCCCAAAAACTCCGGTGGTCCCAGCTCCTTGAATTGCTTAGCGGTGACCGTCCGAGAGTTATCAGTATTTCTACCTGCATTTTGGACAGGAGTCGCCTTCGCCTGATGTTGCATGAATTCTAAAAAGCTCCTAAACGTACCGTCATTCGTCAATTGATCAGTGTTGTTGTTTACAGGAGGATTATCGCCATCCTGTTGCACATTGTCCTGATTATTGATCTGTGGGGACTCAACGGTCTCCCGAGCTCGATTGATAATCTCAACATTCTCGGATGCCATTTTTAAACACTGCTACAAAATAAGGGTTAATTAACATATCACATATTATCCCTATACTTTGACCGACCAATTAAATAGCACATAAACTTAAGTAGGTCATACTAGCGAAGGAATTCCTCGTCTCTCCCCTCCTAGTACTATTCTCACATCTTAGCCAGGGATCATATCCCTAAGCTCTGATACCAACTGTGACGCCCCCAAAATTAGGTATACATCACTCATCTTGGGTCGTCAGATACATGGTACATAATTCAAATACAACTTACTAATACGACTGTCGTGTACAATACGACAAAACATAATTGTGAGTTTGAATACAAATATTGTCTACTAGAGATTATACAAACTCAAAAAGAGTCCTCATTACAATTATTAATACACTATTTCACAGAATAGTGAGGACTACTAATACTATCCTCTGGACCGTCACTCCGTTCCCCAACTAGTCCCTGCTATGTTCTCATTTCCTGAAGAGAACAGTGAAAGAAAGGGTGAGCTCAACTAGCCCAGTAAGAAATATTATGACTAAGATAATGCATAATAAATTATCATTAGCCTCCAACAATGTTAAACTGATAAAATACAATAGACATCAAGTTTAACTGCAGCGGAACAAGCAATCCATTAAAAGAGTCAAGTAGAGAATTGAATCTACTATCTTTTATGATTTAAAAAGTTTTTCATCACTTTTATCGCTGAGACTCAGCTCAATAAATAATCCACATCATTAAATCATTCCTGCACTACAGGCCAAGGATATTCTTTAGTATCACGACCACGAATTATCCATGCACTACGGGCCAAAGATAATCGTGTTTTCATCAATGCTCCTGATCATGCCATAAAACAATTCATCTTTGCACTACGGCCAAAGAGAATCCATAGCCATAATCATACCAAAAACTGTCCATCAATGCACTACGGGCCAATGAGGACTTTTTCCACATCATTTGTAATATTACGGTCATGATTATACCGACTAATCCCTGGTCATAATCATACCAAGTCCATCTATGCACTACATGCCACAGATGACTTTCAACATAACATAAACATGAGGATGATAACAATGATATAAGAATTCAGTAAAACAAGTTCAAGAATTAATTTGTCCAAGAACTACTAACGTCCAAATTGTCAACATGATACTGCTTTGTAGAGTAAAATTCAAGAATGATCAGAAGAATATTTCCATGAAAGGATACTGGATGAAGCGCAAATATCAAGGATATTCTACTAATTTCATGGAGTATAGAAGTCAAAACTTTAACCAACTGAGTATAATAAAGAATGGAATAACAAAAGAAATCACCATGCATGCGGTACTTCGCATAGACAGGTTATTCCAACAGAATAATAATAACGGAACCAGGTCAGGTGAAATTCACTCCAATAGGATGTTCTAACAGAATAATAAATGTGGAATAATAAATGATGGAACCAGGTCTGGCGTATAACACAGACAGGATATTCTGACAGAATAATAAAGATGGAATAGTAAATGGATGTCACCAAGTATAGGGTATTCCGCGTATACAGGTTATTCCAACAGAATAATAATGAATGGAATAACATAAGGATTTCACCAAGTATAGGGTATACCGCGTATACAGGTCATGTATAGGGTATGCCACTTTTACAGGTTATTTCAACATAATAACAAAGAATGGAATAACATAAGTTCTCTTCAAGAAGAAAGAATAACACCCCTTACCGTAAAAGAAGCTGGATATAGAAGTAGTAAAGTAGCAGAATACTCTTTTTCTTTCTCTCTCTATAGTTTCAGTGAATTCGTAAGAAAATAATGAAGGAATGAGCTTCTATTTATAGGAAAATGGAATGCATAGTAACTAATCCATGAACGGTCCAGATTGATTTACTTTAATCTTACGGTCCATATTTAAAGAAAAATCTTTTAAATAAAATATAATATATTCTATTTATATAAAAAGATTTTTACTATGCAAATACTATGCAAAACACTATGCAACACTATGCAAAACACTATGCAACAACGCGTATTACTGTACTTTTACTACCCAGTAGTTCAACAGTATCAACGGTAAAACTTCCGCCGTTATTTTCAATAAAATATTTTTGTTATTTTCTCAATCCGACAATAATTCTGTTGTGGGGTCCACCAATAATTGTACCGTCGTACGAATATTTTCCGACACAAAGAATATTCCCTGACCAATCGAATATAATATAACAACTTGCATACTTTGCAAAATTTATAAATACTACCCACAACTATAATATTATCTCAAATTCACACCATAATATAAAAAAAAATTGAGAAAATTAATTCTTTATTCATAAAATCTGGGGTTTCACAATGTTATTCTTGTGTCTATGCTAACTATTTCAGCTAGACAAAAATAATTTTATATTATCAAAATATATTTTGTATAATCATGTGCATCATTTAATATTGTGTAGAAATGAGAAACGATGGAGTCATCAATGCAATTAAACCTGGTGTCGGATGTGATCATCGGATCATCAGCCCACTATGGTATGATGTAGCATGACTGAATCCTCAACATGCCATTAAGACGATACAGTATGCGGATTAAAAAAAAATTCTTTGACTTTAAGAAGATATGCTAATAAAGATGTTTTAAAAAAAAGGGATTTTTTTTCTATAAGCTAAGAAAGTATACCAATTAAGTTGGTTAAGAATGTATTTATATATATCTCGATTGATGTCCAAGTTGTTGCTAGAAGTCTATGCTATTTGATTCAACTAGACAAATATTGAAATATATTTATGAAATTCAAGCGTTCTTTGAGAAGTTTTGCCAAACCAAATTATTTTGGTGCAGATTCAGATTTTGAGAAGTTGAGGTGAACAATCCTATAAAAGGGGACATGTTATCGAAGACAATGGTTCCAAAAGTAACGCATATAGTTGTTACAAAGAAAAATGTTGTGAACGACGTAGGGGTACGATAGGCTGATCTCCTAGAGTACTTGTAGAGAGTTTTTTCAGTCTGTGTAATTGCTAAACATTCTGTTAAAAATGGTTTACAGTGGTTATGCACTATTAAACCCGGAGAAGAGTTCAAGGTCTTATGACCCCTCAACATGACTTCAAATCTTTTAAATTTCTGAGTTATTCATTCTAATTCCCAATTATTGAATAATTGCGGAAGATTCTTATTATTCTAAAATGAGAAAGTGGAAAGGGGGATATTTTTTTAAGAAAAGAGTAAGTTGTAGAATTCAATGTGTGGTGAGAAGTAAATTAAACAAATTATAATAAATCCAAGAAAGAAATGAAATTCCAGAAAGAGAAGGGATAAATTTAGCTAATGATGAGTAATGATGATAAACTTTTAAAAGAGAAAGATGTGAAGAATACGATGATTTTAGAAAGATCTTTAGAGAAATAATTTGGTTATAGAACCCAATGAATGAATAGAAATTGATGATAATCCATTTTGAAAAATCAAATGAATGAAGATTAGTAAATTAAAATTTGAAGAACGAAATTTTTAGAAGAAGTGGTGAATGTAATATCCCAAGTGTTTATGAATTATGTATGTGACAATGATACTATGAAAAAGATAATGAATGGGTTAAAGAATATATATAATACTCAAAATATAATTGAGTTTAAGTGAAGGTTATAAAATAAAGCTTGCGAGAATTTATTGAAAAAAAGAATGGAATAGGAAATATAAAACCTATATTAAGGTAATGCGTTGAAGTTATTCTACAATAAAACTTTTTTGAGGGAGATGTGATGTAAACCAAGTAAAGGAGGTTTCATTGATTCCGAGGACGGAATCCTTATAAGGAGGGAATGATGTGACAACCTGAATTTTTAAAAATTATTAAGATAGGAATTTAGTAAATAAAATTCTTATGATGAGATGTTTTGAGTTTGGGTATGTGTATATATGTGACATATATTATGAAATATGTGGTTTGGTATGAAGAGAATTATATATTCATATATTGGGAAAAAAAGAGGTTTAATAGTTAATTAAGCTATTGAAGAAAATAAATGAAGTTCTTTCGAAAAATAAAAATTACTTGAATAATATTAATTAATTTAATTAAGTTAAAATTATATTGTGAGATAATATAATTTGATTGTTATGCCTTGTCGGCAATGAAAATTATTATGAATTAAGTTTCATAAATAATGTGAGTGATTCACTTAATTAAAATAGTGAATTAATGCGAATATATTTGTTTAATAAATGGGAGATTAATATATTACATATAAATGTAATATATTAGTGTAGAAAGATTGTGAGTTTCGTAAATAGTTAAAATATTTATCGAATAAAATAAATATTTTAGCTGGAATATTTAAGGAATGAAATTAATAAACATTTGACTGGAATGGTTATGGGGTAATTATTTAAAGTGTGATAATATTGATGGAATGAGAAATATTCTAATTTAATTAAATAATTAAATTAGAGAGATTGTGATTTATTAAATAAAGTTAGAGTTATATTGGTTAATTAATTTAATCAAATAAAGTGTTACATTTGTGAACCATATAATAAGTGAATTATGAAACTAAATTTAATTCAGAGATGTGTAGATGATAAAGGTTTTGATTCAGGGAATTAAAGTATGAAGACAGAAAAGTTTAAATTATTCCTCATTTTGTTAAGTTTAACATCGAATAATGATGTAAAATCAGAAGTTAGATGTATTGTTAACGACCGAAGTCGAGAGTTTAATTGTATGAATTTTGGGGTCGTTACAGTTTGGCTATATATAGGAGCTTCCTTTTCATTAGTTAAGTTGCTAGAAAAATTTGTTAATTTCAAATTTGAGAGTGAGTTACAGAATTGAGGGAACAATCAGAAGTTGGGAAATAAGATTTAGCATTTGCAAGCCTTGAGAAAGTAATTTCCTTATGTATGTTCTTGATTTCTAATTCAAAAATTCTTAGAAATTGACATCAGCTACTTGATATTTAGTTTGGTAATTAATGTTATGATGTTATCTGAGTCTGTATGTATGTTATGGATACAATTTGGCTGGTTTGAGTTTCAATTGTTGAGTTAAACATTTTACGTTCTAGAATTCTTATGAAGCAGAGTCATGTTTTTTATACTGTCCGAAGTGGCGCGACCGAGCCACTTCCCCAGTAAAAAATAAGCGCGGCCGCGCCGATTTTCAGTCCTTGAAAATGAATTTGGTTGCTTCTGATGCTCTGAGCATATGAGTATATCTTAGTTAGGTATAGAAATAGGTCTGATATGATGTTCAAGTTGCTTTGCATGAAATAAAGGGATTTGACTTGGTTAAGTAAGAGTTTAAAAGCAAACTTGAAGTTTTGAAAACAAACCTTGATGAACCTTGTGTGCTTTGAGATCTGACCTTTTTAACATGTGTATATGGCTTTGTTATGTGACCAAATGAGTATGAAATGTGATTCAAAGTTGCTTTTGATATACTAGGTTAGTTTAGCTTGGTTTAGAAAACTTGGAACTTTTGAAAAGTAATATTGATAAGCATTGTGTTAATTATGGTCCGACCTTATGAGATAACATGCTAGGACACTTTATGTCTGTAGACATGACTGATATGCTCACTCATCTAGTTAGGCACGAAATGAACTACTTAAGCATGATTTACAATAAATTTCAAGAGTAAAGCTAAGTTAACTTTGAATGCATGAGTAGAATACATGTGAGCATGCATAGTAAAGATTTATCTAGCAACATTATGTGGTTTAATGGATATCATAGTTAGCCTTTGTAAAATGAGCTTATTTAGCCTTTTTATATAGAAAATTTCAAAGTAAAACCATAACGTGGGAAAATAAACTTAAAGTGAACACAAGAGACACCAAATCTAACCCAAAATCCTTTTAACATGTGTAAATAATATATATCAGTATCCTGGTATGCTAGAAAGTAAGTTAGAAATAAGAAATCTCAAAATCGATTCTAGTCTGACCAGGGAGCAGAGCGGCCACGCCACTCCCAAGTCAAAATGTAGCGCGGCTGCGCTACATGCCACTTTTGACTAATTGTTTTAAACTGAAATCTGAACCTCAAAGTATGTTGATATTGATACCCTAAGTTATAAAGCAGAGTTTAAGTGATGTTTTAAGTGTTCAATTGTGTAGTGGTTATATAGAATCTTGATTTCAAAAGTTTATAAAGAGTTTCTAAATGAAGCTTTCAAAGGCAAAGACAATGTTGATTATGAAACTATGTGGTTTGATGGTATATCAAATATATGAATGAATGTATGTATATGATGTAAATGATTGAAAATGTGTATAATAGGTGTGTAAGATTGTTGGTTTTACGTATCGAGCTTGTATAACTAATGAACATGTATATATACATAACTATGATACTATAGGACATTGAAGTAATGTCAAGCTATAGAACTGTAATCTACACAAAAGGCAAGTTCCCTAACTTACAAAACTTTGAATATTGTGCAAGTTTCGAATTGTTTTTATACCAACCATATATATTGTGACGCCCCCAAAATAGATCCACAAAACCCATTCCGAGTCGCCAAATACATGGTACAAAAAATAACTAAAAACCTCATTATTACAATTGTCGTACTGTCGTGCAAATACGATAACACATAGGCTGTGATTTTTAACACGGATATTATCTCGTAGACAGTATCCAAACTCAAATTATTACAATTCCATATAAAATACAACAACAAATATTTCAAGACCCCAAAGAAAAATGAGAAGATTACTATCATGTTCATTCTAATGAGGTGCACTTTTGACGCTTTCAAAGTCGGGTTCTCATCACCCTATTGTTGTTCATCAAAATAAACGATTAAATGACGTATAATATACGACACACCCATCTTAGGTCCTCAATACAATTATATGTTGTTTTATAATGAATTGAGAAACTTCCATAGTCTCAGACCGTCACAATATTCCCTTGTTATCCTCGCTCGACCCAACTACACTCTTACTACCTGAAAGGAATTGTGAAGCAAAAGGGTGAGCACAAATAGTCCAGTAAAGAATATTATGACTAAGATAAATAATTTATCAATACCTTTCATCAGTAATAAATAAGAGATTTAGAACATATGATAGATACTAAAAAATTTTAACCATAATTACAGCAAAATCAACAATCCATTAGAAGACTCAAGTAGAACATGATGTCTACTATCTCTTCCAAATTAAAAGTCCATCATTAATCCAAGACAAAGAGAACTTTCATCACCTGTCTTTACGTGAACCACTAAAGATTGTAGTTAAATTCACAATTCATATTAATAATCATGTAAATCAATAGTTTCTCCTTGTCTCAAAGGCTTCATAGATAGTTTACTCAATATCCTTACCCCAAAGGCTAAAGATATTTAAATATAATAACAATGATCATACCAATCAGTTGTCTATCTTTCCACTACGGGCCAAAGATATTCAACTATAAAACCAATTGTCATGATCATACCAATCAATTGTTTATTAGTGCACTACGGCCAAAGACATTCAACTGTAAAACCAATGGCCATGATCTTGCCAATCACATCATCGAATTATCCATGCACTACGGGCCAAGGATATTCGTTAGTATCACCAATGGTCATGATCATGTCATACACCTGTCCATCTTTGCACTACTGGCTAAAGCTATCAATCAACAGTTCGTCTTTGCACATAAGCTAAAGATATACAACTGTAAAACCAATAATCAATAGTCCATCTATGCACTACGAGCCGAAGATGACTTTCATTACAATATAAGCATGAGGATAATGACCATGCTATAAGCATCAATCAAACAAAATAAAAGATAAATATTAAAGATTTTTAATTTATCAAGATTTTAAAAATATCCAAATTGTCAACATGATACTACTTGTGTGGAGTAAAATCCAAGAATAATATTCACGTATCAAAAATAATTTGGACAAAAATGAATCAATTTTTTGTCGTGAATAGTAGCCCATGAATAGTACTTCGTAAATAGTTCCTTGTGAATAGTATCTTGTGAATAGAATCCTTTGAATAGTACTTTATGAATAGTACCCCGTATTCATAAATAGTATCGTATACGTAAATACTGCCGTATACATAAATTGTGCCAAATACATGAATAATGTCGTATACGTGAATAGTAACCTCAACACTAAAAAGATAAAGTTTCACAAAAAAATTCATATCAATATTTCGGTATAATGATATTAAAGGAAATAACATCATTTACTTTTAAAAAATAACATCCCTTACTATCCCGTACCTCAAAATGACAGTACTTCTGACTAGAATATCGGATATAATACTGAAGAAAATTTACACTGTATAGCAACACTGTATAGCTTTCTTTTCCGATTCCAACTCCCACATCATTTCCTCAATGGCATGGTTCCTCCATAAAACCTTGACTTGTGGTATAACCTTTGTGTATAGGACATGCTCTTTCTTATCCAAGATCTTGACAGGTACCTCCTCGTACGTTAAATCTTCGGCTATCTCGTCTGGTTCTAACTCAATAATGTGGTTTGGTCTTTCACATATTTACAAAGCATAGATATGTGAAAAACATTATAAACACAAGACATGCTTGGAGGTAATGCGAGTCTATAGGCCACATTTCCTATTCGGTCAAGAATCTCAAATGGACCAATATATTGTGGATTGAGGTTTCCTCTCTTCCCGAATCTTGTAACTCCCTTCCATGGAGCAATACGTAATAGTACATGATCTCCAATATTAAATTCCACGTCCTTTTGATAAAGATCAGCATAACTTTTTTGTCGATCTTGTGAGGTCTTTATACGTTAACGGATCATTTGAGTCTTTTCTATAGTCATGCGTACTAATTTTGGTCCCAACAACGTTGCTTCACCCACCTCGTCCCAAAATACTGGAGAACGACACTTTCATCTATACAATACCTCGAATGGAGCCATACCTATACTTGCCTGATAACTGTTGTTGTAAGAGAATTCCACCAATGTCAAGTGCCTATCCCAACTTCCTTTGAAATCATGGACATAGATTCTTAATAGATCTTCAAGAGTTTGAATTATTATTTCTGATTGCCCGTCCATTTGAGGATAGTATGCCGAACTGAATCGTAAATCTGTGCCCATAGCTTTCTCCAAGCTAACCCAAAATCGTGAAGTGAATCTTGGGTCACGATCCGAAACTATGGATACTGGCATGCTATGCAATCTCACAATCTCATTTATTTAAATACGAGCAAGACATTCAAGGGAATAAGTCTCCCGTATCGGCAAGAAATGAGCAGACTTGGTTAATCTATCAATAATAACCCAAATCGCATCTATGCTCGGAGAAACCTTGGGAAGACCTGTAACAAAATCCATGGTAATGTGTTACCACTTCCATTTTAGAATCTCAAGTGGTTGCAATGAACCCTTTGGCACTTGATGTTCAACCTTTACACGTTGACAAATCGAAGATCATGATACATTTTGGTACTCCCCGGATGGATTGCAAATGGTGTGTTATGTACCTCCATCATGTTTCTATGCTTCAAGTCAAAATCGTTAGGAATACAATTTCTAGAGTTGACTCGAAGTATTCCTTCTTCATCGATTCTTGCTTCTGGAATAACACATTCTTGTACTTTCTTCTTAATACGCATCAGCTTTGGGTCTGTGACTTGAGCAGTTTTAACTTTATCAATTAAAGTCAGTTCTACTCGTATGTTTGATATCATCACGTGGATACTTGTAGCCTTTAACTCTATCTCCATCATTTGTAAGTCATACAAAATGGGTGTTTGTGTTAACAACATCGTACTCGTACCCGCATATGATCTTCTACTCAATGCGTCAGCTATAACGTTTGCTTTTCCAAGATGATACTGAATGTTATAGTCGTAATCTTTCAACAGCTCGAGCCAACGTCATTACCGCATATTGAGTTCCTTTTGGGTAAAGAAATATTTGAGGCTTTTATGATCCGTATAAATCTCCCCATACAGGTAATGTCTCCAGATTTGTAAGGCAAAAATGACTACTGCCAACTCCAGATCATGAGTAGGATAATTCCTCTCATATTCTTTGAGTTGTCGCGAGGCATAGGCTATGACTTTCCCATGTTGCATGAGAACACATCCTAACCCTTTGCCTGAAGCATTGCTGTAGATAACAAATCCATGCAAACTAGATGGTATTGTTAGAATAGGTGCCAAAATGAGTCTCATCTTGAGCTCTTGGAAACTCTTTTCGCATTCCTCTCCCCATACGAATTTTGTATCTTTCCGAGTCAGCTGAGTTAACGGAGTAGCAATTCGAGAAAATCCTTCCATGAATCTCCGATAATAACTAGCTAAGCCTAGAAAGCTACGTACTTCGGTCACTGAATTCAGTTGCTCCCAACTTTGTATTGCTTCAATCATCACCGGGTCAACAGATGACACCACGTGACCAAGGAATGTTACTTCCTCAAGCCAAAACTAGCATTTCTTCAGCTTGGCATATAGCTTGTTGGCATGAAGCCTTTGAAGTACCAGCTTCAAATGGTACTCATGATCTTCACGGCTTTTGGAATAGATGAGGATGTCATCAATAAAGACAACAACGAACTAATCCAAATATTCCTTGAATACACGATTCATCATATCCATGAAAGAAGTAGGAGCATTAGTCAATCCAAAAGATATGACTAAGAATTCATAATGCCCATACCGAGTTCTGAAGGTAGTCTTTGGAATATCCTCAGTTTTAATCTTCAACTGATGATATCCAGAACGAAGATCAATTTTTGAAAAGAATTGTGATCCTTGTAACTGGTCGAACAGGTCATCAATGTGAGGTAGGGGATACCTATTCTTGATGGTGACATGGTTCAATTCTCGGTAGTCAATACAAAATCGCATACTCCTATCTTTCTTCTTTACGCATAAAACAGGAGCACCCTAAGGGGATGTACTAGGATGAATGAAACCGATGTCTAACAACTCCTGTAGTTGGACCTTTAACTCTTGAAATTCAATAGGAGCCATTCGATATGAGGTTTTAGAAATGGGCTTTATACCCGGTTCAAGGTTAATAAAGAATTCAACTTCACGTTCTGAGGGTAGACCAGGAAGTTTTTCAGGAAATACGTCAGGAAATTCACTAACAACAGAAATATTATTCAAATCTGACATATTTTTGTTCAAGTCCATAACATGGGCTAAGAAAGCTTGACATCCATTTTTTAATAAACGAATGGCTTTATGGCTTGATATGATAGTGATTGACTTTAGTGGTTTGGTTTCTTGAATTCGCATAATAGGTTGGTTAGAAATATGAAAACTAACAACCTTACAAAAATAATCAATTTTGGCATGATGAGTAGTTAACCAATCAATCCCTAAAATCACATCAAATGCAAGTATCTTTAAAGAGACAAGATCAACAGGTAATGTGATGGTGCCAACTTGGATCAAGTAAGATTTATAAACAATGGATGTAATTAAAGTTTCTCCTAACGAAGTCTCCACAGATAAATCAAAGTCTAATTTCTCCGGAATCAAGTTTAAACGTTGAGCAGAAGCAGAAGAGATAAAAGAATGGGTAGAACCGGTATCTAGTAAGGTATAAACTTCGTAAGAGTTCAAAGCTTACACGTGATCACCTCGTTCGGGTTTCTTGCATTTTGGCCAGTCACGACAAACGCTCTCCCTTGAACCACCGACTTTGTTTTGTCCGTAGTCGCCTTTGGTGCTGCCATGCGGCCCATCCCAGCTGGACTTGACTTCTCTACCGGGTAAAATCGGGCTATATGACAGTGTTTTGAACAACTGAAACACATCTTGGAAGGCTGTGAACAGTTTGGACTTATGTATCCCTCCTCTCCTCATCTGTAGCGTCTAATTAGCAGCCGTTCTCCTCCCCTAGAATTTGTTATTGGTGCTGCTGCTGCTGGTGCTGCTGCTGCTGCTGCTGATGTCTTCCCGTCATTGTTGAATCTCCTCTTTTTAAAATTTCCACTTGACTCACCTCTCCTATTATCATGGCCACGATTACCACCCGAGTGGTTACCACTTTTGTCCGTATTTTTCACTCCTAGCTGGTTATCATTGCTCCAATGACTGATGTCACCAGTATGACTCTGGTTGTGATCCCTCCATTGAACATACTCATTATCTCGCTCTAATAATTGAGCCCTGTTGACAACATCTGAATATAGAGAAAATTTGTGAGATATAAGGTAATGACAAGTTTTGGGTTTTAGGCCTCTTAGAAACATCCGCGTAATACGTTTTTCATTCTCTACCAAATGAGATACAAACCTAGATAACTCTGTGAACTTTGCCTCATATTGGTACATCGTCATGTTGTTTTGTTCCAGTCTAATAAACTCTACCTCTTTCATATGACGAATACTTTCAGGAAAGTACTTGTCATTGAACAGTTTCTGAAATATTTCCTAAGATATGTTGAGTGCGGCTAGGTGGGTACGATTCACATATTCCCACCAGTAATCTGCCTCATCAAAATACATAAAGATGGCGAATGGAACCTTTTGTTCTTCCGTGCATCCCAAGACATCGAATATCTTGATAATTTTCTTGACCCATATTTTCGCCTTAATCGGATCCGGCTTTCTCCAGAACTCTGGTGGTCCCAACTCTTTGAACTTCTTGGCTGTGACAAACTGCGCGCTGCTATCATTTCCACCCATATTTTATACACGAGTCTCCCTAGTCTGATTTTGCATGAACTGGAAAAAGTTTCTAAACATCCCATCATTCATTATTTGTTCGGTAGTGTTGTTTACAGGAGGAATATTTCCTTCCTGTTGCACGTTCTCCTGGTTGGTGATTAAAAGTGTCTCCACGATCTCATATACTCCATTGTTAACATTCTCAGCTGCCATTCTCAAATACTGCCACAAATTAAAGAAATTGACATATCACATAATACCCCTATATTCTGACCGACCAATAAATAAGCTTAAGTAGGACACACTAGCGAAGGATTTACTCGTCTCTCCCCTCCTAATTCTATTACCCGATCTCCACCAGAGACCATATCCCTAAGCTCTGATACCAACTGTGACGCACCTAAAATAGGTATACATCACCCATTTTGAGTCGCCAAATACATGGTATAGAAACAACTACAACTTCATTAATACAATTATCGTGTAAAATACGACACATAAATTGTGAGTTTAAATACAAATATTGTCTTTTAGATAATATCTACACTCAAATAAAGTCCTCATTACAATTATTGATGCACTATTTTACATAATAGTGAGGACTGCTAAAACAACTATCTTGAACCATCACTCTATACCCCGGCTACCTCCTGCTAAATTCTCACTTCCTCAGAAGAAAAATGGAACTAAAAGGAAAAGAGTGATCTCAACTAGCCCAATAAAGAATATTATGACTAAGATAATATACAACAAATTATCCTTAGTCTTCAATAGGGAAAAATATGATAGATATAATAGATAATAAGTTTTAGATCAACAACCGCAGCGGAAACAACAATTCATTAGAAAAGTTTAGTAGAGAATGAAATCTACTGTCATCTATGAATTTAAAAGCCCATCATCAATATTTTATCCTTGTAACATCAATCAATATACATCTTGAATCAAATATTCATCTTTTCACTATGAGCCAAAGATATTCATTTGTATCACCAATTGGTCATGTTCATCTCAACACCTGTTCATCTTTGTACTACGGCCCAAAGATATTCATTAGGTAATCATTCATCTTTGCACTACAGGCCAAAGATATTCAGTTATATCATCATTTAGGACAGAGGATGATGAAAAATATTTTTAAGAAACGAATCCAGTGAGACAAAAGAACAAAGATTATGGATTCGTACTTTAGATAATTCAAGTTCAAAAACACTCCATAACAAATCATAGTGGAGTAAAATTCAAGAATGAAGATCAAAACATGAATACAACCAAAGATAGTAACCATAATAGACATCTTAGACAAAGAAGAATAAAAAATTATTTTTTGGTTAATAGTGTTATATTCGTGAATAGTGCCATATACGTGAATAGTAACCCTGACACAAAAAGGTAGAAATTCCACAAAAAAATTCATACGAATATTTCGGCACAATGATATTGAAAGAAATAATATCATTTATAAAGAAAATAACATCCCTTACCTTAAAAGAATAGTACTTCTGACTGGAATATCAGATATAAAGTTGTAGGAAACTTGCACTGAATAACAACTCTCAAAGTATCTAAATACTCACAAAATACACTCGATAATATAGAAAGAGAAAGCTTATGATTCTAGTGTGATTTTTAATTCTAACCTAAGCACCTATTTATAGAAAAATGCCAGAACACCAAAGCAGACTAACCTGCTACCTGGTGGCTTTACCTCTTACTATTCATGCCCGCCACTTTTGAAATAAAATTTCAGCCCATTCTAGAAATTTCCAAAATGTTTTACCATTTAAACAATAATCAGAAACTTAAAAAATTCATAATAAATAGCCCTTTTATTAGAAAAATACGAATTTTATGTCCATTCCATAGGAAATTAAATTCTCTACAACTTTTTAGATTTAAGTGTTTCCAAATTCCAAACGAAAATTGACCGAAATTCACATATGAACGATTTTCAACACCTCTATTCTGACAAAATACTGATAAAATACCCCAGTATTAATTCCTTCATTTATAATCACATAAAATAAATATTTCCCTATCCTATAAATTAATAATTAATTATTTACAAATAATATTACAGAATCATAATTATGACAACCTAGTCGTTCCCAGGAAAGAGAGAGCTTTCCGATAAGGATTTCTCCTTACTGGCGCGCAATTAGGTTACCAAACCCCTTTCCTAGACAAAACTTCCTTAGACATTACTAATAATGTTATCTAATAATATTATTCAAATAATATAAATTATTGATCTGAAAATGGAAAATATTGTGCAGTGACAATTATTGAAACAACAATAATATAAAATATCAACGCAGTAATTATTGAATCAAAAAAATAAAATATTGAACAATAATTATTGTAACAATTATTGAGTAGTGCCTTCTTACGTAAGAGTCAATAATTCAAAAATACTGTGCAATACCTTGTGCTACTGTGGAACCACGCGTATTACTATATTTTAACCATCAAGTAATCCAATAGTGTTAACGGTAACAATTACGCCGTTATTTATAAAAACTCAAACTTGTCATTTTCTTCATCCCACAGTTATTCTGTTATGGGACCGACAAATGGCTGCGTCGTCGTACTAATATTCCCCAACAACAAGAATATTCCACGACCAAACGAATATTCCCCAACAATAATGAATATTTTATAACCACTTGCTTATTTTATAAAATTTTCACATTTCACCCATAGGCAAAACATTATATCAAATTAATACCTTATTATATCGAAATAATGAATATAGGAACTTCGATTTTATTTATAAAAAAATTGGGATATTACACTCATAGAAGGGGATATATATATATATATATATATATATATATATATATATATATATATATATCTTGGGAGACCAACATACGTGTGAACAACATATTTAAATGTTATGCATAACGTAGGGTACTTTGGGCTGATAACCTATTATACTTGTTTATATTGAATTGTTAGTGTAATACTGTTAATTCTAGCAGGAGTTCTTGGTCCATAGTGACTGCTCAGTATTAAAATCTTATCTATTGGAAAATGTTGAAACCTTTGAATTCTTTTGAAAATAATTTGGTCTATAATAACTTTTGATTTGCAATTTAAAGGACAAATTTGGAACTATTGAGATTTCTTTGTTTACAACATTATTCTTTAAACTCTCGAGCTATCCTTTATCATTATACCTTTGAGATTATTATCTTGATATTTATGCATGTTCACCCTTATTGTTATATTACTTGCTTAGCAAATTTATTGCTCATTCTTGCTTTCCATAAACCTTTTAGTTAAGGTAGAACGGGGTGAAACATCAGACAAGGATAAGGGAAAGGGCAATGTTATGGAGTAGCTTGGTCCTCTATGTTAGGATTTTAATTATCATGTTGTATTAAGGCTTAAGTATGGTTATGTAATAAGTATATTATATTTTAAATTATGTTATGTGTTAGTTAAAGTTGTGAGACTTGGGACGAGAATATTTATATTATATCAATGTAAATTATTCTATTATTTTGTTGTTTAATTTGTTGGTATATTAGAACGTGAAGCATCTGATTCCAGAAAGAGGTATCTGAATTTGGGGGCATTTTAGTTAGTGCATTGTACTTGAACTAAGGAAGTAACAATCCAATAGACAGAGACGAAGAAAGGGCCAGAACTGGTAATTGCTGGAAGGGGGATGAGCATCAAGGGACCACCATTCTTCTTGCCAATCCCCTATTAGAATTTGGCAGCTTAACCCTTATGTTGAACTATTCATTCTTTTCATTATGGTTTGAACATTTATGGTTGGGGTTGTGTTGTTGGTTATGTTATATTGGAGACCAGGTAGGGTCCGAGAGTTATAAGGGGGATTATGTGAAGAAGTTAAGTGTTAATGTCATACTAGATATGCAAGAAAGCTTAAGTCATATACTTACAAGTATGCTTAAATGTAAGTCATATGATTACAAGAATGCTTAGAGAGTTATTCATATGCGCACAAGTATGCTCAAGTCATATGCTTACAATTATACTTAAATATTAATCATTTGCTTATAAGTATGTTCAAGTCATATACTTACAAGTATGCTTAAGTCATATGCTTGCAAGTACGCTCAAGTCATATGCTTATAAGTATGCTTAAATGTTAATCATATGCTTACAAGAAGGCTCAAATCATATGCTTATAAGTATGTTTAGAAAGCTTGACCATGCTATAAATTAATAAGCTCATGTTGTCTTTGTAGGTATTATGGTATCATGGACTTCTATTTAGACTATAGTTGGATGAGCCGACGAAATTCAAGTGCCCAGATAAGTGCTACAACTGAATTTAGAGCTGGTTGCCAAGTGTTTCTAGAGTATGCGTATAGTCACCCGGAATGTGTGAATGGTTAAAACAAGATAAGATGTCTTTGTTTAAAGTGTAAGAATGTAAATTATATGGACAGAAACATGGTAAACTATCATTTAATTGTTTCTGGGTTCATGAAAAATTACGAAGAATGTTGGTGGGCACATGGGTAGAGAAGAGATGATGGCATCGCAGAAGTATATAATCCAGGTAGCAGTACCTATTATATAAATGAAATGTTTCATGATATTTTAGGGCTAGATTTTGATTGGGAACAAGGCAAAGAGAAACCTATTAATTTTGTAACGACCGAGAAATTTATAATTTAATTTAAATATTTATTGAATTAAATAAATATTTTAAATAATTTATTTATTGTGATAAATAAATATTTGATGAATTGTGGTATAATAATTTAGTTGAGTATGTGTGCTAACTAAATTAATGGAAGGTAAATTTATTATTTAAGGATTTAATTCAATGAAAATAATTAAATTAAATGAATTGTTTAGAATTTTAAGAAAATAAGTAAATTAGATAATGTTATGTTTAAGTCTAATTTATTAATTTAAATTAGACACATAATTATTTATTATTCATAAATATAATTATAATAGAAATTATTTTAATTATCATTACAAGTTATTTAAATTAATTAAGCTAAAATTATTTAATTAACTAGAGTGTGACACATGAAATCATATAATATAATATAATACTATTAAAATAATCTAGTTTGGGGGATAGGTGGTAGCCAAACAAGATCTTGTGGCCTTTGGCTTACTGTAACTTACGCCTATTGGTTTTTGTTAACTGATATTCACGATTATCAGTTGGCTTATTTTATTACACGTATTCATCTAAAGCCTTAGAGCAGAGAAAGAGAGTTGTGAGGAAGAGAGTGATTCTCTATTTATTTTGCTAAGGAGTTGGAGTATCAAGGTTCTTATTATTCTTCTTCCCAATAATCAAGGATTTAAGGTATAAATTTCTACTAATGTCAAAGTTTTGATTTCTTAGTGATTATCTACTATAAATTGGTAGTTGTATTGGATTGATACATGTATGTATGTTGTTATAATCTGCTAATCATCAATTGTGAGTGTTATTTGATGATTAACTAGATGAAATTTGGGTTGGTAGGGAGAAAAGTAAATAACATTGTATGATGTTCATGTTTAATATATATGATAATCTTAAAATTGATGTTGAATTACGTTAGTATGTTAAGAAATGAAAGCGGCGTAGTTTAAATCATGTTAATTGGTTAAGTAACGAAGTCGTGGCGATCGTTTTCGCTAAAAGTGTAAAAATGATGAAATTTGGAAAATTTGGGATTTTGATCCTCCAAAATTGTATATATAGAGTTTTTACGTTGTTATTGTGTGGTATTGCATGTTTATAGATGTTATCACAAAGTTTTTGGTGCTAGGTTTTGTGAATTTTGTAGTGTTTGAGTTAATTTGGGTGGCTGGTGCAATAACAGAGCTGCTGTAATTTTTGTTTGTACACGGCGCAGCTGCGCTGTTAGAACAGATAGAAACGGCATAGTTGCACCACTGGGTTTCTGCAGACGAGCACCAGCGCAGCTGCGCCGGTGCCAAGGCTTGGGACAACGCAACTGCGTCGTGTCCTGAGCCTAGGCAGTGAAGTCTGCTCAATTATAGGACATGACTAATGGACTTAATCTAGTTTAGCAAGTATGTTAATGATGTTAAGACATAATGTGGACTATAATAACAGACTGTAACGCGTTGTAATACAAAGTGTAAATTTTTTAAGTGATTACTTAAATAGGTTATGAAATGAAACTAAAAGTGATGTTTTCAAAAGTTAGAGATGAACGATAAAGTTATGTTGGATTGTAATGAGATTTTAGAGGCGTTAAGGATGTTAACCAACATGGTTAGGTGCTAAATTAAGGTTATAACCTAAATGATGGTTTAAACCCTAAAGCTAATATTTATATAACTAATTGTTGTTGTGATTTCAATGATATATGTAGGGTAACTAGAGATCAATATTACTTTTGTGTAGCTTACATACAAGGCAAGTTTCTAAACCTTATCTCTTTACAATTGAGCAAGTTTCTTATCCTAAACTTTTATTGAGCAAGACTATTGATTCTATCCTCATGTACAATTGAATAAGCTCTTGTAACCTAATTCGTTACATTGAGCGAGTTTCACTTTTCTTATTATTATTCGAGGCATACATTGTTCTAATACATTGTTTCAAGTGATATTGTTCTAATTCTTTGAATATAGTACTTTGCATGTATATCATATTTGTTCAATTATACATTTTTGTTATTCGGTCCTTGACTTTGATAACCTTGTTCAAATCTTTATTGTTGTATTAAACCTTCAAGTAGTAAGCAAACCTTTAATGATTGAAGTAATCTATAATTGAATAGTGTTCTAAAATTCTAGAAACACTAATAAGTTAGTTCCGAGATAAACTTTCTTTAAAGCGGAAATTCTAAATTCAAGCTGAGACGAACAACCCTAACATAGGGGATTTTGTACGTGTAACATTTAGATGTTTATGCACAATACATGGTACAAAGGGCTGATCCCCCTAAGTACGTTAAGAAGGGTCTGTATAGTCTAATGACTGTTAAGGCTGAGATAATAATACCTAAATACTGGAGACATAGTTCGTGGTCTTAAGACCTTCAGATATTAAATTCGAACTTGTTTTCTATTTTTGAATAGTAGAACAAGTTCACTATTGTTCAGCATTCGTTGTTCATTCTCATGTTGTTATCATTACTACTTTCTATATCAGTGAGCAATTGTTTGCTCACTCTTGCATTTAACACTGCATCTAAAGTTGAGAAACTCGATGAGCCATCTACTAGCAAAGGAAAGGGCAAAATGTCCAAGTGTTGAAGACTTATTAGAAATTTATTTAAATAAATTATGTTATAAGACTTGTTTAATTTTATGATGTATCCCGCAAACTTATGTAATAATTTTTAAGGTTAAATTACCTGGGATTATTTTTGAAATGATGATGTAACCCTTTAATGGGAAAGATTATTGTTTAAGTTATTTAAAATATGTCTTTATCCTTTAATTATGAGTAGTTAGATGTAATGGTTTTGAAAAGTGAACACTAAATCCTGCAGGAATGGAGTACCTGGATTTGGGGGTGTCACAGGTTGGTATCAAAGCTTTAGGTTATGAACCTTAGGTGGGGAAACCATAGGAAGTAACCTTTAAGGAAACAGAAAACATAGAGGTGTCCAACTCTTATCGAGTTTTAAGGAATGGATTAAGGTATCCATTGAAGCTAAATAATAAAAGACATTATGTGCTATGTGTTAATAACTTATGTGCTCACGAGTATCAAAAATGTTAAGTAAAACTTAAAATATTTTGTTGTCAGGATGTCTAATGAAGGAGGATCCAGTCCTGCTAGGGAAGTGATACCACAGGTACCTAAAAATGACGAACCACATGATATTCACGTTGTGCGGGAACAGTTGATCCAGGAAGATGAGAATGTGACCGATCCCGAGGAGGATAGCTCTTAGGAGATAGAGGAGGACGATGTAGAAGAGGATCATGTGGAGTTTCCACTAAACTCCATATCAGCGGAGATGTATGACGCTCCATATGATCGTAACATAGAATTACAGGACAAGGTTGAGGAGCTGAAAGCGTTGGTTGAGATTTATCATGCTACGATGGAGCAGAAGGATGCGAAAATTCAAGAACTCGACTCATGCCTTGGAAACACGGAGTGGGACCTAGTTCATATCAAGGGTTAGCATGAAGACCTGTTGGTAGTAAACGAGAAGATGAAGACTGACATGAAGAAATTAAAAGATGACTTCAAAGAGGAATCAGCTAAGCGTGCAAGGGCAGAGGATGCTTAGATGAAGGCGACTCAATATGCAGACCGTGCTGAGGCTAAGGTCCAAGTGAAGAAGGTCAAGATGAACGAGATGGATTACGCTTTTAATTCTGCGATTGATAGGGCCCAGGATTGAGTCTTTTATTATCCACCTCAGTTTGAAGATTCGACGTGGTTCGTGATGGATCGTAGAACAGCGTATCGTATCATGGAAGAAGAACGTTGAGAAGCCTTACGACGTCTTAATATGTCTAGATAATAATAATAATAATAATAATAATAATAATAATAATAATAATAATAATAATAATAATAATAATAATAATAATAATAATAATAATAATAATAATAATAATAATAATAATAATAATGTGTGGTTAAGTAAATGAGTAAACAAACTATGAATCCCTTATTTTGAGATGAATAAAGGGATAGTATGAGTATGTAATCCTGAAACTTGTCTAGTTCAGGAAAGTGAATGTTAATAGCGGTTATGCTATCTTTAAAATGTTTTAAAACGTTATGAATGAATAAACTATCAAAGTTTATTTGAAATGTTATGTGTTATAGCTTTAATCTTGGAATGTTTAAGTTAAACTTTAAATACCCAAGAAGTTGAGTAATGAACTAATAAGCGTATATTTTAACAGAAAATGCCTCCTAGAAGAAGATAACCACGTCAATAAACACCTCCTGAGGGGTCTACTAATAATAATAATGAGGCCAACGCTAATCTGTTTCAGCAGTTAGTAGCTCTGTTGATGGGTGCACTTGCGAATCAACCACAAGCTCAAGTCACGACCTTTAAGGAATTCAAAGCGGTTGGACCGCCAGAGTTTCAAGGGTCTATGAATCCAGTGGAAGCCCAAACTTGGATCATGGAAATGGAGAAGGTGTTCGACGTTGCTAGAGTTAATGAGGATCAGAAGACTGCGTTGTTGAAGGCAAAAGGATGAAAAGTAAAAAATCTAGTAGGCCATAAAACTGTTTTTCTTCTGTTCTCTCAAGTTGACAATGGGTATGCATGCTTTGGTAAAAGCAGAGCAAAGTAAAGCTACAGAACAAGAGAAATGTCTGAAGCCAGAATAATTCACGGAAATTAATTAGCTGCAGGTAGCTGGACTAACTTGAAGAACCGACAGTGATCTTCTACCCTTTTGCCCACTCAATCAACTAATCTCTATTTTGGTAAACATGGTTGAGAATATATGTTAAACTATAAAAAATCACTATTACGCTTAAAACAAGTTTGACTTTTGTTAATATTGCTACTAATCTCATCACTTAATTATTTGTATTAATAATCCAAACTTGGATCATGGAAATGGAGAAGGTGTATGACCAATGATTGCGCCGTTGTACGAATATTCCCTACTAAAATGAATATTCCCCGACCAATCAAATATAATATAAATCTTCCATACTTTGCAGAATTTATAAATACTACCCACAACTATAACATTATAACAAATTCATTCCATAATATTCAAAAATGATATTTATAGAAAAATTATCTTTATTCATAAAAGTTGGGGTCTTACAATATCAGTTAGTGTATACGTATAATTCTAAGGCTAAAGCTAGAAGAGAAAGACAGAGAGTTTAGGGAGAGCTTGGTGAGGAAGGAGAAGTTGTTGTCACCATCTCTTGCTAACATACAACTAGGGTTTGAAGGTATAGCCTACTCTAATTTTAACTCTTGTTTTTGAAATTTCTATTAATAATTATGTTGGATTGATACATATACATATTGGTAGGGTTTATAATCTTTCAATCATTATATATAAGGGTTGTTTGAGTATCAAACACATGAAATAGGGTTTGTAGGAAGAAAAAATAAATAACGGTGATTATGTTTGAAAATGGCTTTAGAAAGTACAAAATTTCATGTCCTATATGTGATATAATCTGCAAATTGGTGTTGGATTATGTTAGTACGTTACGAAACAAAAACGGCATAGTTTGAATCATGTCAATTGGTTAAGAACCGAAGTCGTGGTGATTGAATTTGCTAAATGTGTTTAAAATATGAAATAGTGTATGAACATTTGTTTTGGGTAAAATTTTAAGTTGGTTAATGTTTTTATAAACTGTTATAATTCTATTATGTTGTAGTTTTATGAATTACAAATCCATAGAATCGAAAAACGGACTAATTTGGATGTGTATAACTTAAGTTATGAAGATTAGTAGGAGAAAAGTAACCTTCAGGTTCCGTTTCTGCTAACGGGCGCAGCTGCACTGTGCCCTAAGTCATTTAGGGCGTAACTGCTCTATAGGGCACAGCTGCGCAGTGCCCAAGGCTAAATTGGACACAGCTGCACCCAAAGTGTGTCAGGTGTGACTGCTTTGACCTGTTTTAGTAAAATAGGCATAACGTTTTCATACAAACTCTAATTGAGGTGATTCAAGATGATCCTAAACGAGGAAGAATAGACCTACAACTTTTATTCTTTAAGATATTCAATTTGAGATCGGGAACAGTAGTCAAAATTGTCATCTTTGTGACTGATACATATTCGGAGGCAATCGGAGGGCGTCGGTCATGCACATACACAAGTATAGTGATGTTGAAGCTAATAGATGTTGTTCTAAGTTATAGAACATGAATATTATGAAGTATAATGATGCTTAACATTAATAAATGATATATTAGATAAGTTGAATACGTATACCAAGCACACACAAGAGAGACAAATTGGGCGTGCGACGAATAAACGTCGAAACGACGTGATAAGTGATAATGAAAGTAAAACGTATTTTAAGTCAAATGAAATGAACATTATAAGGTATGAAATGGGTTTAATATAAAACCTATAATGATTTCTAGCATGACTTAAACACGTGAATGAACTTCGAATATAAAATATAGTGAGCTATAAGTTGAAAGTTAACACAATCAAACTGAACATTGTGTATTTATGATAGGGAAGGTTATGAGATGTAGAGTAAAATTTACATTAAAACTACTATGCGTTGTTATGTGACTAATTGTTAATGTGAATGATTATATAATTGTGTAGGGCACGTGAAGTGCATATATCTGTAAGCTGTTAAACATTTATTGGTAAACAACGATAAGGGCAAGTCTTTTAGTTCCTATTTATTATGTGAATTTGATTGTTTTAAATCTTTGTTGCAAAGAGCATGATGTGTTATATATATGTTGAATGTATGAAATGTTAAAGTCAACTTATGACTACGTTGCTTGAGTAAAGCATGCTGATTGAGTAAGGGACTCAATCTTTATACTTGTTAAATGAACTATAAAATGTATGTTATGTTAGTCCAATGTTTATGAGATATATGTTGAGCATGTTATTATGTGCTATGTGATGCATGAAAACTGTTAGATTTTACTAGGCTGTCGAGCTCAAAATTGCAAATAACTATTTTTGCAAGAGGATCGAAGATAACACTATGTGTTACTTGAATGACGTGGATCAGAAATAATACACGAAGATTAATATTTTAGCTAAAGTTGTTATTTCTTAATACCATGATTAAGATTCATGAGATGTTCTAAATGTTGTATAATGTGTAGTTTTATGTTCAGTTGTAAGGCTAAAGTTAGAGTTATTTGATATGTAAAGGTTATCGGATTGAAATATAAAATTTTATATAATAATTGTGATGAAGTGAATCATGGATTATATATGATTCAAAGACATGTAGATGATAAAGATTTTGATTCAGGGAATTAAAGTAAAAAGATAGAAAAGTTTAAATTATTTTTCATTTTATAAAATTTAACATCGAATAAGGATGTAAAATTAAAAGGTAGATGTGTTATTAATGACCGAAGTTGAGAATTATATTGTATGAATTTTGGGGTCGTTACATCGTGTCCCCACCTCCGGACCTCCATTTCTCCATTGTGGGATAATACCACCAGCCTTTGTGACCCCACCTTCGGCAACCCGATCAGATGGCCCGACTCGAGCTTTCGAGAGTCAGCTTTGATACCATATATAACAACCCGGGTCAAATCCCGAGTCCAGAACAAATCTCGGGTCAAATCTCAAGTCCGAATTGAATCTAATCCATCAAAATAAGGCCTCAAACTACTGGCCCAATAGTATCTTCTTGGGTCATTTTAGTGTTAGAGTTTATGCCCTAGAGGCCAATTATTTGATATAATTGCTTAACATTTTGATATTATATTTGATTGAATAAATATATGATTTTATTATGGTTTTATTTACTGCGTAATATAATTGTTAACATAATAAAATTCCTTAGAATAGTGATACAAATTATATAGTTTCAAGTATGTGACTTGAACATGAGATTATATATTACCATTAGTATCAGTGTTCTTAAATGTCCCTAGTCGAGTATCATTGTTGATGGGACAACAATGATGCATTGAGACTAGTATGTGGATTGACTGATGACCAAATCTCATTGGTCATAAATATATGAGATATTAAGTCAATGCATAGGTACATGTTAGAGAACGATGTACTGGACAGACCCACCATGAGAATTCTATATGGAGCATTATGCGAAGTGTCATTAGCAATTCTCATAGTGACAATGATGTAATGGTCCTCCGACCTGAAATCGCTATATTACTACACGAGAATTTATGTACTTTGATATCATCAAATGTCACCTTTAATCGGGTGGACTATAAAGGTGATTATTGGGTTCATCATTAATCATGTGAGAAATATGAGTGATCTAGATGGAATTTAACCATCCTATATATTATGGGTGATATCCATAGGCCTCTTGATTGAGTAGGACTATGAAATACATGGCCATGCTCAAATAGTGATTTGTTTCATATAGTCTACTCATTGATCAAGAAAACTCAGATTAAATTATGAAGAGTATGACACATTCCATGACTCGAGTTTAATCTAGGATATTAAGGTTAAAAGGATTAAATTGCATTGAAACATTGGTCACAAAAGGTTGCATCGAATCATCGATCTTATTATTACTTAGGTAGCAGTGATGCATTACTAGATGCCGCTCACTGTTTATAATTTTATAATATAATTTTAAAATTATTGCCAACGTAATAATAACCTATAGGGTTACACACATAGAACATTATTTAAAAGGGAATTAATTTAAATTTTAAGGATTTAAATATATTAATTTGATTAATAATATTTAAATCACGAATTTAAATTAAAAGGAGAATTTGTATATATGTATATTAATTAAGTAAGACTTAATTAAGATATATATATATAAATTCGGATTTTATATAATTAGGTTTTGATTTTGATTAATTCCTTTTAACTACTATATATATGATATATAACAGCTACTTAGGGTAAGAGATCAGAATTGAAAAACCCTAGCCGCTCTTAGATAGAGACTAGAGAGAAAACAGTTTCAAAATCCATTCCTTTTGGTGGCTAGTACCGCAAGTCCTTCTTATTGCAGAATCGTTCGACGGTTCGTGCGGCGTTCGTGTGGATACCGTAGAGGCGCAATCGGTTTGTACTGCGTTGGAGATTCGAGGCGCAGTCAGTTTTAGATTCTTGTTTTTGTTGATATCTGGTATAATCTCTAAACCTCTGAATTAATTGTTTTTCGCATGGATCCTGTTTTAGGGTTTCGGAAATTGTTTTAAAATTTTAATTTCCGCTGTGCGTTTCTGTGGCGAAGCCCAACAGTTGTATCAGAGCTACTTGCGAAAAGATTAATTCAGATTACGTGTTTTAATTGTATTCGATATATATGATATATGATGATGCATGTTTACCGATATAAAATTGAATATATGATATTCCGTTGTATGTGTATTCTGGTAATATATATGATGATACTGTTAATCGTATCTTTAATCGGTGAAATAACAATATAACTATTCTAATCGGATTAGAAGCATGAAGAATCGTTTTAATATGATTAATCGAAACTGGAAATATATGATAAATTCTGGGTGTACTGTTATTCGTTTTAATATGATTAAATCAAAACTGGACATATATGATTTATTATTATGGGTGTTTTGGTGGATTAAAATGTATGATTCTGAAACTGTTTCAGAGATTCGTATGGAAAAATTCTGCAATACAGAATGTAGTTCGAAATTTTTTTCCAGGGGGGAGACCCCCCCTTGGACCCCCCCCCCCCCCCCGTCGTAGCGCACGATGGTCGTGTCCCCTATATTTTATATATAGTTTTCATTAATTATATATAAATTGTTATGTGCTTATTGTGATATGCATGGTGCACAGTTATGGCCTTTTGACCCATAGGTTAGTGGTTTTTGGTTTTGAAATAGGACGTGCATGTCGTGCCTTTCTATAAATTCTAATGTAATATTCTCTTCTCATCTAAATCCCCTCGAATGTAACTCGAGGTTTCTTTATGTCATGTAATAATATGTAATTGGTGAAGATGTCAAGATGGAGAACACATTGGAAAGATGATGATGGAGAGGAGGCGCATGCTAGAGGAAGATCCAAGGAAGTTATTTATTTTAAGATCTTTTACCATCTTAGATTGACCTTCAATCTTTCATTAGCTTGAAAAGATTGACAGTGGATTGGGCCATAACTGTGACACATTTAATTTTGCACTTTATTTATGCTTGATTGAGTAGGACTATGAAATACATGGCCATGCTCAAATAGTGATTTGTTTCATATAGTCTACTCATTGATCAAGAAAACTCAGATTAAATTATGAAGAGTATGACACATTCCATGACTCGAGTTTAATCTAGGATATTAAGGTTAAAAGGATTAAATTGCATTGAAACATTGGTCACAAAAGGTTGCATCGAATCATCGATCTTATTATTACTTAGGTAGCAGTGATGCATTACTAGATGCCGCTCACTGTTTATAATTTTATAATATAATTTTAAAATTATTGCCAACGTAATAATAACCTATAGGGTTACACACATAGAACATTATTTAAAAGGGAATTAATTTAAATTTTAAGGATTTAAATATATTAATTTGATTAATAATATTTAAATCACGAATTTAAATTAAAAGGAGAATTTGTATATATGTATATTAATTAAGTAAGACTTAATTAAGATATATATATAAATTCGGATTTTATATAATTAGGTTTTGATTTTGATTAATTCCTTTTAACTACTATATATATGATATATAACAGCTACTTAGGGTAAGAGATCAGAATTGAAAAACCCTAGCCGCTCTTAGAGAGAGACTAGAGAGAAAACAGTTTCAAAATCCATTCCTTTTGGTGGCTAGTACCGCAAGTCCTTCTTATTGCAGAATCGTTCGACGGTTCGTGCGGCGTTCGTGTGGATACCGTAGAGGCGCAATCGGTTTGTATTGCGTTGGAGATTCGAGGCGCAGTCGGTTTTAGATTCTTGTTTTTGTTGATATCTGGTATAATCTCTAAACCTCTGAATTAATTGTTTTTCGCATGGATCCTGTTTTAGGGTTTCGGAAATTGTTTTAAAATTTTAATTTCCGCTGTGCGTTTCTGTGCCGAAGCCCAACAGTGGTATCAGAGCTACTTGCGAAAAGATTAATTCAGATTACGTGTTTTAATTGTATTCGATATATATGATATATGATGATGCATGTTTACCGATATAAAATTGAATATATGATATTCCGTTGTATGTGTATTCTGGTAATATATATGATGATACTGTTAATCGTATCTTTAATCGGTGAAATAACAATATAACTATTCTAATCGGATTAGAAGCATGAAGAATCGTTTTAATATGATTAATCGAAACTTGAAATATATGATAAATTCTGGGTGTACTGTTATTCGTTTTAATATGATTAAATCAAAACTGGACATATATGATTTATTATTATGGGTGTTTTGGTGGATTAAAATGTATGATTCTGAAACTGTTTCAGAGATTCGTATGGAAAAATTATGCAATACAGAATGTAGTTCGAAATTTTTTTCCAGGGGGGAGACCCCCCCTTGGACCCCCCCCCCGTCGTAGCGCACGATGGTCGTGTCCCCTATATTTTATATATAGTTTTCATTAATTATATATAAATTGTTATGTGCTTATTGTGATATGCATGGTGCACAGTTATGGCCTTTTGACCCATAGGTTAGTGGTTTTTGGTTTTGAAATACGACGTGCATGTCGTGCCTTTCTATAAATTCTAATGTAATATTTTCTTCTCATCTAAATCCCCTCGAATGTAACTCGAGGTTTCTTTATGTCATGTAATAATATGTAATTGGTGAAGATGTCAAGATGGAGAACACATTGGAAAGATGATGATGGAGAGGAGGCGCATGCTAGAGAAAGATCCAAGGAAGTTATTTATTTTAAGATCTTTTACCATCTTAGATTGACCTTCAATCTTTCATTAGCTTGAAAAGATTGACAGTGGATTGGGCCATAACTGTGACACATTTAATTTTGCACTTTATTTATGCTTGTATATGATATGATATGATTAATAATGTGCATGCTTAACAAGATTAAAATTGGTGAGATCTAAATTAATAAAATCCCTCATTAAATTATTAAGTCTAAATCAGATGCCTTCCAATGAATAACACTCATCTAGACCTTGATCAATAGATGTAGGTTTGCCAAAGCAAAGTACCCTATTTATCTAGGTAAGATGCGATAGGATAATTGTGATATCCAAACTATTAAAATCATTGGGCCCGACTTAACTAAGTTATCTCAATAGGATTTTGGACTTAGAGGCATAGAGTTTGGTTGGTACCATTAGATGGACTAGAAACAAATGTTGTTTACCAAACTATCCAGGAGTTATATATGATATAATTGACAAAGGGTTGTCTACCTAAATAATTATGTTTTGAGAGAATAGCCAAAGCTAACTTAAGGCATAATGAAATATGGATCTTGGCTCACTAGAAAGATTTAATAGAAAATGATTTCCGAATTAATGGTGAGGGCTATTAATTTGAATAAAATAGTGGGAGGTATATTTTGAATGTACTATTATCAATTATATAATATCAACTCTGTAATTTGACTTATTATTGTTGCACTTATAAATTGTAGATATCAAATGGCAAACAACAACAACACAAATAGTCTTTCATTACGATCAGTCCTTGAAAAGGACAAGCTAAGTGGAATTAATTTCCTTGACTGGCATAGGAACTTGAGGATTGTCCTCAAACAAGAGCGTAACCTATATGTCCTTGATGGGCCCATTCCTGCAGCACCAGCTGTCACTGCACCACGTGCGGAGCATAATGCTTACAAGAAGCATCAAGATGATGCTCTGGATGTGAGTTGTGTCATGCTAGCAACCATGAACGCTGAGCTTCAGAAGCAACATGAGTTGATGGATGCTTATGAGATGATCGAGCATCTCAAGAAATTGTTCGAAGGGCATGCTCGACAGGAGAGGTATGATACAAGCAAGGCGTTGTATCACTGAAAAATGGGTGAACGTGATCCAGTTGGTCCACATGTGCTGAAAATGATTGGGTATATTGAGTACCTTGATAGGTTGGGTTTTCCAATCACTCCGGAAGCCCAAACTGACCTTGTTTTGCAATCTTTGAACAGCAGCTACTCTCAATTTGTTATGAACTATCTTATGAATAAAATTGAGAAACCCCTTATTGAGTTGTTGAGCATGTTAAGAACTGCCGAGAACAACATGAAAAAGGCAGGACCCGCTCCCATAATGATGGTGCAAAAGGGGAATGCTAAGGGAAATTGGAAAGGCAAGAAGAAGATAGGATCTAAATCTTTTGCCAAACCCAATTCCAAAACCAAACAGGCTTTAAAACCTAAAGGTGGGGTGGCTAAAGAAGGTGAATGTCACTTCTGTGGAAAACCTGGACATTGGAAAAGGAATTGTCATGCTTATCTGGAAGAAGTGAAGAAAAGAAAAGGAAGTACGACTTCTGATTCAGGTATATATGTTATAGAAGTCAACTTATCTACTTCTACATCATGGGTATTGGATACTGGATGTGGTTCTCACATTTGTGTTAATGTGCAGGGACTCCGAAGGAGTAGAACTTTGGCGAAAGGAGAGGTTGACCTACGAGTTGGAAATGGAGCAAAAGTTGCTGCACTGGCCGTAGGAACTTATCATTTATCTTTGCCCACTGGGCTAGTTTTAGAATTAGAAGATTGTTATTTTGTGCCTACTATAAGCAAAAACATTATTTTTGTTTCTTGTTTGGACAAGAAAGGTTTTTCATTTATAATAAAGAACAATCGTTGTTTGTTTTACTTAAATGATATTTGTTATGGTGTTGCACAATTGTTTAACGGTCTCTATATTCTTGATTTAGAAATGCCTATCTATAACATAAATACAAAACGATTTAAATCAAATGATTCAAATCCGATATATCTCTGGCACTGTCGTTTAGGCCATATAAATGAGAAACGCATATCCAAACTCCATAAAGATGGGTTCTTGGATTCATTCGATTTTGAATCATATGAGAAATGCGAGTCTTGTTTATTAGGCAAGATGACTAAAGCCCCTTTCACTGGACACAGTGAACGGGCTAGCGATATATTGGGACTTATACATAGTGATGTATGTGGACCCATGAGTTCGTTAGCAAGAGGTAGGTTTTATTACTTCATTACATTTACTGATGACTTTAGTAGATATGGATATGTGTATCTTATGAGACACAAATCCGAATCCTTTGTAAAGTTCAAGGAATTCAAGAATGAAGTTCAAAACCAATTTGGCAAAAGCATAAAAGCCCTTCGATCCGATCGAGGAGGTGAATACTTAAGCCAAGACTTTGATGACCTTCTAAAGGAGTGTGGTATTATATCACAGCTCACTCCACCTGGAACACCACAATGGAATGGTGTATCTGAGAGGAGAAATCGAACCTTGTTGGACATGGTACGATCAATGATGAGTCATGCAGATCTTCCAATAAGCTTCTGGGGTCATGCCCTAGAGACAGCTGCATTCACACTTAACCGTGTTCCTACAAAGACGGTTCAGAAGACACCATATGAAATGTGGACTGGGAAACGTCCTAGTATGTCATTCATGAAGATTTGGGGTTGCGAGGCATTCGTAAAACGTCTGAATTCTGACAAGCTCGGACCCAAATCTGACAAATGTAATTTTGTAGGATACCCAAAAGAAACAAAAGGGTATTATTTCTACAAACCTTCTGAGAACAAAGTGGTTGTTGCTCGAACTGGTATTTTTCTAGAAAGAGAATTTGTCTCTAAAGGAAACAGTGGGAGGAAAGTAGAACTCGAAGAAATTCTAGAACCACAAAATATCATTGAACCTGAGTTGGAACATGAGCAGGAACCACAAGAAATTGTGGAAAGTGAACCTGCTTAAATTACACAAGTCATTCGTAGATCTGGTAGGACACGCCAAGAGCCTGAAAGATATTATGGATATCTTGTGACTGAAAACGGCGATGTGATGCTCATAGATCAAGATGAGCCTGATTCCTACCAAGAAGCTATGAATGGACCAGATTCTGAGAAATGGCTTGAAGCCATGAAATCTGAGATGGACTCCATGTATACTAACCAAGTATGGACTCTGGTTGATCCACCCGAAGGGGTAAAACCAATCGGGTGCAAGTGGGTTTTCAAGAAGAAAACCGACATGGATGGTAATGTACAAACCTATAAAGGCCGACTGGTAGCAAAAGGTTTCAAACAAATTCAAGGTGTTGACTATGATGAAACCTTCTCTCCAGTGGCAATGATTAAATCCATCAGGATCTTACTTGCTATTGCAGCTTTTTATGATTACGAAATCTGGCAGATGGATGTCAAAACTGCTTTCCTTAACGGAAATCTCCTTGAGGGTGTGTATATGACACAACCTGAGGGTTTTGTCACTCCAAAGGATGCTGGAAAGGTATGTAAGCTGCATCAATCCATTTATGGATTGAAGCAAGCCTCTCGGAGTTGGAATCTTCGATTTGATGAAGCAGTCAAATAATTTGGCTTTATTAAAAATGAAGATGAACCTTGTGTATATAAGAAGGTTAGTGGGAGTCACATTGTATTCCTAGTAATATATGTTGATGACATATTAATTATTGGGAATGACATTCCTTCCTTACATGCTGTAAAAATATGGTTAGGAAAATGTTTCTCCATGAAAGATTTGGGCGATGCGGCCTACATTTTAGGTATCAAGATCTATAGAGATAGATCAAGAAAAATGCTCGGCCTAAGTCAAAGTACATATATTGATAAAGTGTTGAAACGGTTCAGCATGCAAGAGGCGAAAAGAGGAAACTTACCCGTGACTCATGGTGTAAAGATCTCTAAGGCCCAATGTCCTAAATCACAAGATGATGAGGAGCGTATGAGAAAGATCCCTTATGCTTCAGCAATTGGATCTATCATGTATGCAATGATATGTACTCGTCCGGATGTCTCGTATGCTTTGAACATGACGAGCAGATACCAGTCGAATCCAGGTGAAGGTCACTGGACAGCAGTCAAGAATATCCTCAAGTACCTGAAAAGGACTAAGGATTCATTCTTGGTATATGGAGGTGAAGACGAACTAGCAGTAAAGGGTTACACAGATGCTAGTTTCCAAACTGACAATGATGACTATAAGTCTCAGTCAGGTTTTGTGTTTTGCCTTAATGGTGGTGCTGTTAGCTGGAAAAGTTCAAAGCAAGAGATAGTAGCTGATTCTACAACAGAGGCTGAGTATATTGCTGCTTCTAGTGCAGCCAAGGAGGCTGTATGGATTAAAAAGTTCATCACTGAACTTGGTGTTGTTCCAACCATTGTTGATCCGGTTGCTCTATACTGTGATAATAATGGAGCCATTGCACAGGCTAATGAACCCAGATCTCACCAACGATCCAAGCATATACTTAGGCGGTACCATCTCATCCGTGAAATCATTGATAGAGGAGATGTACATATAGGAAGAGTGCCAACAGATGATAATGTTGTAGATCCACTAACCAAGGCTTTGTCGCAGCAGAAGCACGACGGTCACACTAGTTCCATGGGTATTAGATACATGAGTGATTGGCTCTAGTGCAAGTGGGAGACTGTTAGAGTTTATGCCCTAGAGGCCAATTATTTGATATAATTGCTTAACATTTTGATATTATATTTTATTGAATAAATATATGATTTTATTATGGTTTTATTTACTGCGTAATATAATGGTTAACATAATAAAAGTCCTTAGAATAGTGATACAAATTATATAGTTTCAAATATGTGACTTGAACATGAGATTATATATTACCATTAGTATCAGTGTTCTTAAATGTCCCTAGTCGAGTATCATTGTTGATGGGACAACAATGATGCATTGAGACTAGTATGTGGATTGACTGATGACCAAATCTCATTGGTCATAAATATATGAGATATTAAGTCAATGCATAGGTACATGTTAGAGAACGATGTACTGGACAGACCCACCATGAGAATTCTATATGGAGCATTATGCAAAGTGTCATTAGCAATTCTCATAGTGACAATGATGTAATGGTCCTCCGACCTGAAATCGCTATATTACTACACGAGAATTTATGTACTTTGATATCATCAAATGTCACCTTTAATCGGGTGGACTATAAAGGTGATTATTGGGTTCATCATTAATCATGTGAGAAATATGAGTGATCTAGATGGAATTTAACCATCCTATATATTATGGGTGATATCCATAGGCCTCTTGATTGAGTAGGACTATGAAATGCATGGCCAAGCTCAAATAGTGATTTGTTTCATATAGTCTACTCATTGATCAAGAAAACTCAGATTAAATTATGAAGAGTATGACACATTCCATGACTCGAGTTTAATCTAGGATATTAAGGTTAAAAGGATTAAATTGCATTGAAACATTGGTCACAAAAGGTTGCATCGAATCATCGATCTTATTATTACTTGGGTAGCAGTGATGCATTACTAGATGCCGCTCACTGTTTATAATTTTATAATATGATTTTAAAATTATTGCCAACGTAATAATAACCTATAGGGTCACACACATAGAACGTTATTTAAAAGGGAATTAATTTAAATTTTAAGGATTTAAATATATTAATATGATTAATAGTATTTAAATCACGAATTTAAATTAAAAGGAGAATTTGTATATATGTATATTAATTAAGTAAGACTTAATTAAGATATATATATATATATATATATATATATATATTCGGATTTTATATAATTAGGTTTTGATTTTGAATAATTCCTTTTAACTACTATATATATGATATATAGCAGCTACTTAGGGTAAGAGATCAGAATTGAAAAACCCTAGCCGCTCTTAGAGAGAGACTAGAGAGAAAACAGTTTCAAAATCCATTCCTTTTGGTGGCTAGTACCGTAAGTCCTTCTTATTGCAGAATCGTTCGACGGTTCGTGCGTTGGAGATTCGAGGCGCAGTCGGTTTCAGATTCTTATTTTTGTTTATATCTGGTATAATCTCTAAACCTCTGAATTAATTGTTTTTCGCATGGATCCTGTTTTAGGGTTTCGGAAATTGTTTTAAAATTTTAATTTCCGTTGTGCGTTTCTGTGCCGAAGCCCAACAATTTTAGCCCACCACAGGCTCACCCAAACGGTCATGACTTGAAGGTACTATTGGTAGTAACTTATTTCCTTATATGGAGAAAAAAATTTTCCCTATCTTCTGATGTGTGACTAGGGTGTTACAAACTCCTCCACTTAAATTTCTGACGTCCCTGTCAGAACTGATCACACACACGGCCCAAAGATCTTTGCCTCTCTAGCCATTGTGGGATAATATCGGCTGGCTTCGTGTCCCCACCTCCGGACCTCCATCTCTCCATTGTGGGATAATACCACCAGCCTTCGTGTCTCCACCTCCGGCAACCCGATCGGATGACCTGACCAGAGCTTTTGAGAGTCAGCTCTGACACCATATGTAACAACCCGGGTCAAATCCCGAGTCTGAAAAAAATCTCGGGTTAAATCCCAAGTCCGAATCAAATCAAATCCATTAAAATAAGGCCTCAAACTACTGGCCGAATAGTATCTTCTTGGGTCATCTTAGCCCACCATAGGCTCACCCAAAAGGTCATGACTTGAAGGTACTATTGGTAGTAACTTATTTTCTTATATGGAGACAAATTTTTCCCCCATCTTCCAATGTGGGACTAGGGTATTACAAACTCAACTTATAAAGCCCCCTAAATCCAGGTACTTGAAACCCGAACTTGGTGGTTTATGATACCATTTCTATGAGTGAAATAATACTAATAAAAATAACAATAATATAGATACCAACTTAGTTTACATATTTATCAAAGTCTAAATCCCAAATACACAACCTTTAATACATTCCTCACAATACGTAATAGGTAATATATATCATACTTGTCTTAATAAAGATAACTATTACTTAAAATGGCATTGAATTCATTCTGCAACCTTTTCTTTCCCTTTATTTTTAGTCGAGCCTTCTACTTGTTCACACTTAGCTGAAAATATTTAAATTAAGCAAGGATGAGCATTTGAGTGCCCAGTAAATAATAGCAATTATATATATATATATATATATATATATATATAAACTGAAAGAATTTAAATGTTTTCTTTATACTATCTTTCTACAACAAATCAAAAGTTGTGAAGTAATCTGAACCGATAATATTAACATAACAACCCTCTTTCAAATTTTACAACTACGTACTGACTATATATAGGGTTAAGGGGACATACTATGAACATTATTTTCATTTTTGAATAGGTTTAGCAGAACTTCATTCGCAAACCGTCATAACTTACAGGCACGGAGGGTGATCAGCCCATTGTACATGTATTGATCAATACTACATTACAGTTATTGCATCACAAACAAACATTAATAAAGTCAAAATATCTAAGTTCAGATCAATTTCTGAAATATGTCGATGTATCGACAACTTTATCGGGTAATTATCGAGTCTAAACTCTATTCTGTAACTCAATATCTGTAAATATCAGTCATATTATTTTAAATAACTTAATAAACATTTATTAATTTGTCATGAATTCTCAAACACTGAAATCATTATTAAATGATTCAAGAATTAAACAATTCTATTATCATTTAATTATTATTTAACTATTAATGAAACCATTGCCAAAATATTAAAGTTATTTATAATAACTCAAAATATTTTAAAAATATTTATATTACCCTTAAATTATTTTTAAAACATTTAAATTTATTTTTAAAAAATTACCATTAATATTAAAATATTAATGTACTATTTCTTAAAATATTAAACGTCATTAAGTATAACTTAAAATATTTAATTCACTTAATATTATTAATCTTGATAATATTTAAATCCCCTCTTAGTAATACTAGTTCACTAATAACATTTTTATTCGCTTACTAATATTATTAACATCTTAATAATATTTTGATACTTTACTAATATTATTAATCCTCTTAATAATATTTTAATCATACATTAATATCTTACTTATGCTTTAGTATCATTAATCAATTAATAATACTTTTAGTTATTTACCAGTCGTATTAATATTTTATTTATTTACTAATATTATTAATCATTTAATAATAATTCATTCATTTACTAATGTTATTACATTAATAATATTTTATTTAATCTCGAATATTATTATTTACTTAATAATACTTTATTTATTTAATAATACTTTAATTTAATATTATTAATCTTTTAATAATATTTTAATCTAAGATTAATATTTTAATCTAATATTATTAATTATTTAATAATACTTTAATCATTTATTAATATTTTAAATCAAATATGATTAACCATTTAATAATATTTTAATGAAGTTTTAATCTTAATATTTTTATTTACTTAAAAATATCATATTCTAATATTATTAATATCATAATAATATTTTTAACAATTTATTGGATTAATAAACAATTTATTTCTAATTGTTCACCCTTTATAAAACAATTTATTTAATATCCATAAAAGGTAATAAATAATATATCTTATTATAAATTACCAAGATGCCCTAAAATTATCATAATATTATATATTAGGAGTATTTAAGCATTAAAATCATATTTTTTTTATTTAAAACATCATTTAACTATTTATTTTATTTTATTCATAACTTCATCAATTTTAGGAAAAATAGCAAACTAATTCCAAAAATTCTTCTTTTCCGGATTTGAATAGTATATGACCCAACAATGATATCTGAATTTTTCTGGAATTTTAGAAAATGATTTACTATTTTTAAAGTGCCCAAAACACTCAAATCTTTCTTTATTTTTCATAAATCGAGTTTTGCTCAGATAAATCTAAAAATTTTAGGGTCTGCTCTAATAAAATATATGAACTTACTATAAAAATTTTGAAATTTTCCAGTGTATACACAGTGAGATATTTGAGTGTTCATATTTAGGAGTCATTTACGGAAACAACCATTACACAACCTATAAATCGAAACTTGTCCGTTCTTTTTCCTACACATAGATAACTTCTTAAGGTACCTCTGTGATTTTTCCCAGATTTTTAAAAGACTTACAACTAACCGAAACAGCCTCAAGAAAAACAGGAACACTAGCTATTTTAGGGTTTCAAAATCTCAATATACTATGTGGACTATTTTGGGGAAAACAGTCCCCACGGCTTCAATACTTGCTAGATTTGTGTTCTACTACTTGGGTTTACTAGATAACTCATGTATCTAGCACCCCCCTTCGACGGATCACAAATCCAAGTTGTAAAACTTGATTTATACAAGATTTAGTGGAAGAAAAATAAGGGTTTTACCCCTTGGAGAACATATGCTCATGCCCTTCCTCTAAACCTTTGATCTAACACTCAAGAGACTTAGTTCCATACATGATAATATGTAGAACTAGGGTATCTTGAGTATTAATCCATAACTCCAACAAATCATGTTATAACACAAAATAGAAGAACAATAAGAAAAAGAATGGATGAGAACCTCACCTAATTTTATTTGCTATCTTTCTTGATCTTCCAAAGTAATGTATAATCTTAGGGTGCATTAAGCAACTAGCAGACCTCTCCCTCTCTCACAAAACTGAAACTCTCTCTTTCTCTCTCTGTTGTATGTTGCTAGCTTGGGAGAAAAAGAAGAAGAAGGAAAATAAGAGAAATGAAAATGATATAGCAAATGAATGGGTGATTACACTACAAGAAATCACATATTTTATGACTAATTTTTTTGCCACACACACAATTTTGTTTCAATTTGTTAATTAATAATTACGAAATTCATAATCGTCACTAAAACCTTTATTTTTGTGACGACCTTTAATTTGTTACTATTAATCATTTATATCGTCACTAATTTACACATTTGATGATGATTAAGAAAATTTCATCACAAGTTATTTTGGAGGTAGAATTTCGCACCAAAATTTTAGAGGGATACCTTTTAGTGACATTTTGTAATAAGTGATGGCAATATTTATTGTCACTAAATATTTCTTTGGATGACAACATAATAGTTTGTCATTAATTATTTGTAAAATTTAGTGACAATGTGATTTCGTCACTAATGTTCACATTTAGTGACGCCAAATACAAATTCATCACAATTTTATTTAGAGACAAAATTATTTTTGGAGGAAATTTTTTTAAAGACGGAAAACTAATAATTTATGACAATTTGTATTGTCATAAATACCAATTTTATATGACAAGAAAATAGTTTTCCACTAATTAGATGAGTCGATAAGTGACAAAAATAGTTTGTCATAAATTTTTATATTTAGTGACAAAGGACGTAATATCGTCACAATCTTATTTGGAGGCAAAATTTTTCTGAAAACTTTTGGAGTGAAATTTTTTAAAGAAGAAAAAATAATAATTTATGTCAATTTGTATTGTCATAAATACCAATTTTATATGAAGAGATAATAGTTTGCCATTAATTAGATGAGTGGATAAGTGACAAAAATGGTTCGTCATAAATTCTTATATTTAGTGACAAAGTACATAATATCGTCACAATTTTATTTTGGAGGCAAAAAAATTTAAGAAATTTTGGAGGCAAATTTTGTAAAGACGAAAAATTAATAAATTATGACAATTTTTATTGTCACAAATACCAGTTTTATATGACGAGATAATAATGCGTCACTAATTAGATGAGTGGATAAGTGACAACATTGGTTCATCATAAATTCTTGTATTTAGTGACAAAGTATGCAATGACGTCACATTTTTATATGGAGGCAAAAATTTTCCCAAACAAACTTGTATCCAAGGGATGTCACCGATCTTTCTTTTATCATTGACAACCTCCATTTAGTCAAAAACCGACCAACCGCACCGATTAAGTCGCACTAATGGTTACGACGTAGACGCTTCCTCTTCTATTAATCCCACTACAAAAAAAATGGACATTTGGCAACGATTTATCGGGCAACGACAACGACAACGACTTATAAATTCGTTGCCCAAAATGCATATTTAGCAACAAAAATTTTCATTCGTTTCAGTTTTTGAAAGGCTTTTATTTTTCGTAACTAAATTCATAGGTTGTTGCAAAATTTCGTTGCCAATTTGTTAGTGGGAAAAAATAATTTTTTGCATATTCAATTTATTTTTGCCGATGTTATTTCTCCTCATCTTGGGCAAAAAATTGTTTTATTTGCTATAATTCGTATCCTAACACCACACCAAAATAGGGATGTAGCGAAGGAAATTTTGTGAAGGAATTTATCCCTTCACACGAGAAGTTGTTTAGCGAAGGAACGGTGAAGGAAAAATATTTAGTGACAATATAGTGATTAACGAAAGAAAAATCATTCACAATTTTTATTTTTTTCCTCGCATAATTGAGGTGATATAAGGATTTTTTTGCACAAATTTATAATGAAATATTGCGAGGAAAAAATATATTAATTAAGGAATTATTACTCACTATATATTATTGTTCAGAAGTTTTTTGCGAGAAATAAAATTAGTCGTTTGTAAAATCTCAAATTTTACGAATAAATATTTAAATTTCTCAATTTTTTTTAATATTATGGTGTGGATTTAATATAATGTTATAGTTGTGGGTAATATTTATAAATTTTGTAAAGTATGCAAGTTGTTATATTATATTCGATTGATCGGGGAATATTCTTTATGTCGGAGAATATTCGTACGACGACACAATCATTAGTGGACCCCACAACGAAATTATTGTCGGATTGAGAAAATGATAAAAATATTTTTATGAAAATAACGGCGGAAGTTTTACCGTTAATACTATTGAACTACTCGGAAGTAAAAGTACAGTAATACGTGTGGTTGCATAGTAGCACACGGTATTGATTATTGATTCTTACGTGAGAATTCACTTAGTTTTGTTCAATTATTGCTACAGTAGTTGCTGTATGGTATCTTACGTTATTTGATTCAATTATTGTTGATTGTTATATATATATATATAAGTTTTTTTATTAGTATTATTAATGTAATAAAACAAAAAAGCTTTTTATATAAAACAGAATACTTTTATAAAGTTATTCTATAAATAGAATATATTATATTCTATTATGCATAGTATTTTGCATAGTAAAATCTTTTTATATAAAATATAATACTTTTATAAAGTTATTCTATAAATAGAATATATTATATTTTATTATGCATAGTGTTGCATAGTGCCTGCATAGTATTTTGTATAGTAAAATCTTTTTATATAAAACAGAATACTTTTATAAAGTTATTCGTTTTATTAGATTATAAATAGAATATATTATATTTTATTTAAAAGATTTTGCTTTAAATCTGGACCGTCCGATTAAAAGTAAATCAATCTGGACCGTTCATGAATTAGTTACTATGCAATTCATTCTTCTATAAATAGAAGCTCATTCCTTCATTATTTCTTACGAATTCACTAAAACTCTAGATAGAGAAACTGTAGAGAGAATTCTTCTTCTGTAATCTTGAGTTTCTTTCTTTAGCGTTTAAGAAAGCTTTGAGCGTAGTGCAAGTTTTTTCAAGTATATTCCCGCCCTACCGTCGAAGTACTCTTCTTTATAAGGTAAGGGGTATTATTTCTTAACTATTTTTGGGGGCATCACAGTTGGTATCAAAGCTTAGGGATATGATCCGTGGCTGAGATGTGAGACAAGTACTAAGAGGGGAGAGACGGGGAATTCCTTCGCTAGTATGACCTACCTAAGTTTATTTGGTATTTAATTGGTTGGTCAGAGTATAAGGATAATATGTGATATGTTAATTAACCCTTGTTTTGTGATAGTATTTAAAAATGACATCCAAGAATGTTGAGAATAGCAATAGAGCATAGGAGACCGTTGAGTCTCCACATATCAATAATCAGGATAATGTGCATCAGGAAGGCGATAATCCTCCTGTAAACATCAACACTGACAAAATGATGAGCGATGGAATGTTCAGAGGCTTTATGCAATTCATGCAACAACAGGTAAGAGAGACTCATGCTCAAAATATAGGTGGAAATAATGGCAAACCACGATCGGTCACCGCTAAGCAGTTCAAGGAGCTCACCGGAGTTTTTAGGAAAGCCAGAACTACTTAAGGCGGAGACATGGTTAAAGCAGATCACCAAGATACTTGATGTCTTGGGATGCTCAGAGGAGCAAAAGGTTCCATTTGCCACCTTTAGTTGCGTGAAGAGGCAGGTTACTGGTGGGAATTTGTAAAACGTACCCAGACTGACGCACTCAAGATGTCTTGGGAGAAGTTCCAAGAGCTGTTCAACGACAAGTACTTTCCTGAAAGTTTTCTTCAAATGAAGGAGGTGGAGTTCATCAAGCTGGAGCAAAACAATATGACCGTGTCGCAGTACGAGGCTAAGTTTACCGAGTTGTCTCGGTTTGCATCCCATTTGGTCGATAATGAGGAGCGAATGATGCGGATGTTTCTAAGAGGTTTGAAACCCAATAAGCGTCAATACCTCATTTCTCACAAACTTTGTTTATATTTTGATGTTGTGAATAGGGCTCAGTTATTGGAGTGCGATAATGAGTCAGCACAACCAAAAGGCAATGACCAACAACACGATAATGATCGTACTGGTGGCAACGGTCATCGGAACAATGATAACCATCGTGGGGGAAATTATCAAGCCATGAGTGGTAACCACTTTGGTGGTAATCATGGCCAAGATAATAGAAGTGGAAATTTCAAGAAGAGAAGGTTCAATAATAATGGAAAGACAACAGCATCAGCACCCATTTCAAAGGAAGAAGAACGACCACCGGTCGTATGTTTCAAATGCAGACAAGAGGGACACATCCGTCCAAACTGTACGCAATAATCTAAAACGTGTTTTAATTGCGAAAGTGAAGGTCACCTAGCTCGATTTTGTCGTATGGTGAAGTCAAGTCCAGCTGGGATGGTGATGCCAAAGGATGTCATAGACAAGCCAAAGCCGGTAATTTAAGAGAGTGTTTTTTTTGTGACGAGGAACCTGAATAAAATTATCACGGGTAAGTTAATCATAAACTCTTGAGAAGTCTATACCGTGTTAGATACCGATTCTACTCACTCTTTCATTCCATTTAGTTGTGTTCAATGTTTGAATTTAACTCTGGAGAAGTTAAACTTTGATTTATCTGTTGAAACTCAGTTGGGAAAAACCTTCGTTACCTCCACTATTTATAAATCTTGTTTGATTCAAATCAACACTTTCACGTTACCTGCCGATCTTATCTCTTTGAAAATACTTGCCTTTGATGTGACTTTAGGAATCGATTGGTTAACTACTCATCATGCTTTTAATAAGGTTGTTAGCTTTTATATTCCTAACCAACCTGTTATGCGAATTCAAGTAACCAAATCACTAAAGTCAGTCATTGTCATATCAAGCCATAAGTAAAGAGCCCCGGTCCTTTCGTTGTTGACTTCCTTGTGTGGAATGCACCGAAGCCAGACTTTCTGTAGGGGACATTATGAATAACGATGGCAAGTTGATAGGTATCAATGTGACGTGTTATCCAAGTCTTGGATGAGAGTCATAGTTGTGAATGATATTTCTATTGTTAATAAATTTCTTGACGTATTTCTGAAGACTTCTTGGCCTACCCTAGAGCGTGAAATCGAATTTTGTACTGACCCCAGTACAAAACCCCATTTTTAAAACCCTTAAATATTTCTTCAACTAAAACGAATGTAACATGCGCCAAAGAAGTTGACTCGAGCTGTTGAAGATTATGATCGTACCATTCAATATCATCATGGAAAAAGCGAACGTGGTAGCTGACGCGTTGAGTAGAAGATCGTATGCGTTTATGAGTGTGAATATACGAACCTACGTGAAGATAATGAATATACGAGTAGAATCGACTTTAATCGATAAAGTTCAAGCCGCTCAAGCTAAATACTCAGAGCTGATGAATGTGAAAAAGAAGGTTCATGAGGGCGTTATTCTAGAAGCAAGAATCGATAAAGAGATGAAATCTCAACCCTCGATTTTATTGACTCATTTGAAATCCTTGATCGAGTAGGAACTGTGGCTTACAGACTCGTTTTACCGCCAAGTATGTCGCGTGTTCATAACATTTTTCACATATCGATGTTACGCAAATATTTGGACGACCCGAACCACATTATTGATTTAAAACCGGACGAGATAGCTAATAATTTAATGTATGAAGATGTACCTGTTAAAATCCCAGAATGTATTCAACACTCAAAGTACAAACTAAAAGCATCCATGTATTGGATCACCCAAAATATAAATTAATGTGATTCTCATCAGTCGTCAGTTGAAAACTGTAATGCTCATCAGGAAACAAGAAATGCTACAATGTTAATTCCATTGCTGGTAAAATTTCAGAACTTCTTACTCCACATAACAAAAATAGGCTAGACCAAAGGTATTATTATAATAGAAAGAGCATCTTGTTGATACCTCTAATTTACATATATCTACAACTAGTAGATATCATAGTTTAAAAAAAAGACACAGTTGAGACAAGCAACTAGCTATATGTTACAACCAATTCAGATTATAATGTAATAATAATCCTTTTAAAAAAATAGCCCAAATAGATGAGTAAAATAGATCGAGATGGAGGGCTTTTTTATAATTAGTAGGTATAGGAGTTGCAATTTGAAAGAGAATATTAAAAGAGTACTAGTACTAAAACTATGGTGCAGAATCAAACCCTTCGTGGAAATGGAACTCAAAATTAATGGAATTACTAAATTGCAAAGTAAACAAATTCGTTAGGAAGTTTGTTCGTGACTTGCATCGATCTCCTGCTCCTGACTTCTTTCTTACTAATTATGGAAGTTCGGTTTTGTACACAGTTTAGTTTCCTTTATATTTTAGCATCCTTAATTACACGTGAAACTAGAAGAAATTGAAGAAACAGAATTGTGCTTATTGTTTAATTAATTAATAGGTTGATACTTTTAAAATTACAAAGCTATCAAAAACTCGTGTGAATATTGTAATGACCATTTCTTCTTATTAATTATATATATATATAATCCAGTAATAGTACTTGCAGTATTTTTTGGAAAAGGTCTTCTGCTCTTGACGACATGCTTTTTCTTTATTTCTTTGTATTCTACAAATAAAAATTTACCTTATAAGCTTCTTTAAGAGATTATATTGTTTAAATTTTGGATGTTTGCAGGCTCAAGCTCTTCTAAACTACTTTAGAAACCAATGACGTGATAATGGTGGGAGGGGATGACTCTAAAGGTGATTATTGGATGTCATTTAATGTTTTGAAGTAAGATTACATTCTATTGTGTAAATTTGAAAAAGAGAAGGGGGTGATTTAGGGATGGTTGATTGGGCCCTCCAATTAATCACTTTATGGTGTGAGTTTAATTTTTGCAGCCTTTGTAATACATCTGGGCAGGTATATGAATCATTTTGTAAAAGAACATTAGTTAATGTTATGCCTTTGTTTGAAGAATTCATCTTTTCCTCTTCTGCATTCTCTCTTATTGATTAGTGGATGTTTTGTGTCCTATACTTACGAGCATATATTTGGTACACCTTCATGATATGGATTTCATGGTGGTCTATTTTTGCGTTCTCATATTTGTTTTCTTCATTCTTTGTCTTTTAGGTTTCTCTGGTGATTAATTATGATCTTCTAAACAACCGAGAGCTTTATATTCATTACATTGGTCGTTCTATACAATTCAAGAATTCAAAACAAGTTGGCAAACAATCCAAAATTCCTATGGTTTATTAAGGCATCACTAACCCAGGGACAGAAAGAGTCGAAAACAATTCCTGATCAGCTTGTCGACGTTCATAACTTCTGAACTTTCGTTATGGTCATATTTAAAAAGTTGGATATTTTGTTTAGAATGTTATACTTGATAAATTATTGATGTTAAATAGAATGGATGATACTTTGGATTCTATTTTTTTTAATTTGGTTAAATACGATGGAAAATGCAAATTTAGTTATTCTATTATTGGTGTTTTTTTTATCATTACAATCATTTTGGTTAAATATTATTGCTGTAATCTTTTTTCTTATTTCTAGATCTATAATTTTATATTTAGTTTTTCATTTAGTAACAACAACTAATTTTGTCACTATTAGTAACTCTTTTTGTGACGAGATGCATCGTCACCATAAGCATTCAATTAGTAACATTGAAAAATGTGTCCGAAAAAGTATCTCTTTGGTGACAAATTATTTTGTAATATTATTTAAAATATATAATGACAATGACATAATTGTCATGTTAAATACATTATTAGGTGACGAATTGTTCTGTCGTCATTTATTTTTTTATTTTTGGTGACGATAAACACAATAACATGACGAAAATATAATCATAAATATGAAAATATTGTCGTCATTAAAATTAGATGATTTAAGTAGAGTAACATATTTTGTCACTAAAACAATATCATTTAATGACGAATTTTTTTTTTGTTATTAAATGCCCCAAGTTTTGATGATGAAACATAATATAGAGTGACGAAAGTTTCATTTAAATAGTGACGCTATCAACGTCACTAAAAGTAATTAATTATAGTGACAACGGTGTAGATCGTCACCATAAGTTGAAACATTTAGCGACGACATCAAATAGTGTCAAATAAACCTAATACCACGCTCATACGGTGACGGTCTCTGTGACGATTAACAATCCTCACCAAATGTTTTAGTGACGAAAAATGAATTTTATGTGACAAATTTTAGCGTTATTTTTTGTGTAATTTCTTGTAGTGTTAACTATTATCCCCCATACTTTTATTATCCCATGGATAAAAGACTACACCTTATCTCTTCAATTAGCCTAATCATGTGATTACGGGGGCTTAATAGATTTGCAACCAATGGGAGATCGACACACATGTACTTGTGTGTAAGACTTACTATTTAAGGAACTTGATTAGCATAATTTGTTGCCTAAAATGGCCTAATTGGCCTGTCCCCCTTGCCCCATTATCTCCTCCATTTTGCTTTTATTTTAATGCACAAATTTGATTAATCAAAAGTCTAAAATACCCTTAATCAGGTGGGCTAAGTATTGGTTTGCATTTTATTTCTTTTGGGCTTTTCCTTTAATTATTTTGGGCCATGTAATGAACATAGTCTAACAATTTTAATATATGCTACCCAAATTGTTTATTTAGGGTTTTCATTCCTAATCTTATGAAATGTAATTACTTATACATGTGACTTTAGCTCATAACCTAATTAGGTTTACTAGAAATAGGTTTAAAATTATTAGTCACTTGAAATAACAAGATTATCCACTTAAATTGTATACATATTAAATACTAACCTTTCCTTATTACCATAACCCTTAGGTTATTTAATTGTTTCACCTAATGTATAATTAAGTTACGAAGCTTTCATTTAGGGTTTAAAATAAAATAAAATTATTTCCTAAAATTTGTAATTAGGATTTTCCTAATTTGATTAGGTTTCTAATCATACATGAACATTAGGGTATTATATAATAATTATAATTATCCTTGCTAATCTAGCAATTAGGGTTTATAATTAATAAATAGGATTCAAGAAATTAATAACTCTAAATTTTAATTAGGGTTTCACACAGTAATACAATGGTTTGTCACATAACACCATAATTGACCAACCCTTATCAGTCCACATATACAGTACATATTTATAGCACTGAACAATCAAAATATAATTAATATTATATTATTATTCTCATTCCTTGATCAAAATCCAAAAATTAGGGTTTAGATTCCATATCTGATTTATCTGTCATACTTAACATTATCAATTAAGTTAAAAATAATTAACTTAATAATCTGAACAAAATTCATATAATAAAATAATTATTATATTAATTCTAAAAATCATTTCATATATTATATGAATAATATATAATTATACTTTCATGGAAAATAATTAATAAAAACATTTTTACTATAAAATTAATTTTTATAATAATATAGTTTATAACAATCAATAATTCTAAAATAAAATTATTTAAAATCATTCATGTAATAAATATATCACATAAATACATAAACATATTATCTTGGCACATATTCCCCATATTTAAAATAATAAAAAAAAATTATACGTAAAATTTCTAATTTATTTGTATAAAAAATATTGGGTTGTTACAACCATGAGCAACACTTGAGGCTGATACTTCAAAAGTTTCGTGAAAATAAGCTTTATGCCAAGTTGAAGAAATGTGAGTTCTGACTTGAGAAAGTTGCATTTCTTGGGCACGTGATATCAAATCATAGAATATCTGTTGACCAGACAAAGATTTAAGCAATTCAAAGCTGGGAGCAAGCTAAGTCGGTGACCGAAGTACGTAGCTTTCTCGGCTTAGCTGGTTATTATCGGAGATTCGTGGAAGGATTTTCTCGAATCACTACTCCATTAACTTAGCTGACTTGAAAAGATACAAAATTTGATTGGAGTGAGGAATGTGAAAAGAGTTTTCAAGAACTCAAGAGGAGACTCATTTCAGCACCTGTTCTGACAATACCATCTGGCTCGGAGGGATTTGTCATCTATAGTGATGCTTCAGGCAAAGGGTTAGGATGTATTCTCATGCAACATGGGAAAGTCATAGCCTATGCCTCTCGACAACTCAAAGAATATGAGAGGAATTATCCTACTCATGATCTAAAGTTGGCAGTTGTCGTTTTTGCGCTTAAGATTTGGAGGCATTACCTGTATAGAGAGAAGGTGGAGATTTATACAGATCATAAAAGCCTCAAATATTTCTTCACTAAAAAAGAAACTCAAAATGCGGCAACGACGATGACTTGAGCTATTGAAAGATTACAATCATACCATTCAATACCATCCTGGAAAAGCGAACATAATAGCTGACACATTGAGTAGAAGATCATATGCGGGTATGAGTGTGATATTGTCAATATAAAGGCCTATTTTGTATGAATTACAAAGGACGGAGATAAAGTTAAATACTCTAGGGACCCATGTGATGATGGCGAATATACGAGTGGAACTGACTTTAATCGATAAAGTTAAAGCTGCTCAAACTACAGACCTGGAGCTAATGCGTATGAAGAAGAAAGTAAAAGAAGGTTCTATTTCGGAAGCAAGAATCGATGAAGAAGGAATACTTCGAGTCAACTCCAGACTTTGTGTTCCTAACGATTCTGACTTGAAGTATAAAATAATGATGGAGGCGCACAACACACCGTTTGCAATCCATCCCGGGAGTACCAAAATGTATCATGATCTTCGACATACATTTTGGTTGAACAATATAAAGAGAGAGATAGCGGGGTTTATCTCAAGGTGTCTAACTTGTCAACGAGTCAAGGCGGAGCATCAAGTGCCAAAAGGTCCATTGCAACCACTTAAAATTCCAGAATGGAAGTGGGAGCACATTACCATGGATTTTGTTACTGGTCTTCCCAAGGTTTCTCAAGGCATAGATGCGATTTGGGTCATTATTGATAGATTGACCAAGTCTGCTCATTTCTTACCAATACGAGAAACTTATACACTTGAACGTCTTGCTAGTATATATATAAACGAGATTGTAAGATTGCATGGTATGCCAGTTTCCATAGTTTTTGATCGAGACCCAAGATTCACTTCAAGATTTTGGCTTAGTTTGCAAAAAGCTATGGGCACGGATTTATGATTTAGTTTGGCATATCATCCTCAAATGGATGGGCAGTCATAAAGGACTGTTCAAATTCTTGAAGATTTATTAAGACTCTGTGTCCTTGACTTCAAGGGAAGTTGGGACAAGTTCTTACCATTGGTGGAGTTTTCCTACAACAATAATTATCAAGCAAGTATTAGCATGGCTCTATTTGAGGCGTTGTATGGAAGAAAGTATCATTCTCCAGTATGTTGGGATGAGGTGGGTGAAGCAACGTTGTTGGGACCAGATTTGGTATGTATGACTACGAAAAAGATTTAAACGATCCGATAATGTATAAAAATCTCATAAGATAGATAAAAGAGTTATGCTGATCTTCATCGAAAGGACATGGAATTCAATATTGGAGATCATGTGTTGTTACATGTTGCTCCATGGAAAGGAGTTACAAGATTTGGAAAGAGAGGAAAGCTCAATCCTCGATTCATTGGCCAATTTATAATCCTCGAACGAGTAGGAACTTTGGCCTATAGACTCACCTTACCGCCAAGTATGTCTCGTGTTCATAACGTTTTCCACATATTTATGTTACGTAAATATGTGAAAGACCCGAACCACATTATTGAATTTTAACAAGACGAGATAGAGGAAGATTTAACGTATGAAGAGGTACCTGTTAAAATCTTGGATAAGAGGGATCATATTCTACGCTTTAAAGTTTTACCTCAAGTCAAAGTTTTGTGGAGAAACCAAGATGTTGAAGAAATGACCTGGGAGTTAGAATCTGAAATGAAATCAAGGTATCCTCACCTCTTCGACATACGAGGTACGTACCCTAATTTTGAGGACAGAATTTCATAAGAAGGGGAGGTTGTAAGACCCCAACTTTTATGAATAAAGAATAATTTTCTCGAAATATATTTTTGAATATTATGGTGTGGATTTTATATAATGTTATAGTTATGGGTAATATTTAAAAATTTTGCAAAGTAAGCAAGTGGTTATATAATATTCGATTGGTCGGGGAATATTCATTTTAATAGAGAATATTCGTACGATGGCACAATCATTGATGGACCCCACAACTGAAGTATTGTCGTAGTTAGAAAACGACATAGTTATCTTTTTATAAAAATAATGGCAGAAGTGTTACCGTTAAAACTGTTGAACTACCCGGTAGTAAACGTATAGTAATACGCGTGGTTGTATAGTAACACACGATATTAGTTATTAATGCTTACGTGAGAAGTCACTCAGTTATACTCAATTATTGATACAGTAATTGCTGCATCATATCTCGCATATTATTATTTTGATTATTGTCACAGTATCATCTGCATAATATGTTATATTATTAAATCAATAATTGAGACGACAAAGTTATTTATATTATTAAATTGCAATATTTACAGTGTCTAGAAGTTCTGTCAAGGAGAGATTTGGTCATCTAATTGCGCATCAATAAGGAGAAATCCTTATCAGAAATCCCCCTCTTTCCTGGGAACGACATGGTTGTAAAATATTATGAGTTATAATATTAATGATGAATAAGTTCGTGTTGATTAAAGATGAAATTGATAGTTCCATTGTGTTAGAATTATTAGTGTTAGTGGAAATCGATATTTATTCCGATATTAATTGATGTCTGGAAGTTTTACTGACCAGTCGGGTAATTAATCGGATAAATGAGCAATTAATTGCTATTAATTCACATGATTATAACTATTTGTTCACATGTGTGTAGTATTGATTCACATTCTTGTACTATTAGGGGAGTTGGTGCAAGATTGATAATACTTGCATGACTAAGTTAAAAATGGAGGTATAGATGGAGGTATTATACTGTAATTCGTATTTTCACATGATTATAACTATTGATTCACATGATTGAACTATTGATTCACATTATTTACTATTAGGGGAGGTGGTGCAAGTTTGATAATACTTACAGGACTAAATTAAAAATAAAAGAAAAGTTGAAGGTATTATACTGTAATATTTTGAGCCCCAAAATGTGCAATTATCGATACTATATTTTCCTATAAATAGAAGCTCATTCTTCCTTCATTTCTCACCAATTCACTAAAGCTTTAGAGCAATTATTATATTGAGAAAGAAGAAGAGAAGTCTGCTACCTCACTATTCTAATATCCAATTTCTTCTAAGGTAAGGGGTATTATTCTTTCGTATTCATTAAGAGAGTTATTTTCTTTCAATACTCGTAACAGTTTTTATTCCATTCTTTATTATTATGTTGGAATAACCTGTCTATGCGAAGTAGCGCATACATGGTGAAATTTTTCTGGTATTCCATTCTTTATTATTCTATTGGAATATCATGTCTGTGCGGATTACGCATGACCTGGTTCCGTTCTTTATTATTCTGTTGGAATATCCTGTCTGTGCAGATTATGCATGACTTGGTTCCATTCTTTATTATTCTGTTGGAATAACATGTCTGTGCGGTTTATCGCATGCCTGGTGAATTCTTCTGTTGTTCCATTCTTTATTATTTTGTTGGAATATCCTGTCTGTACGGATTACACTAGACTTGGTTCCATTCTTGATTATTCTGTTGGAATAACCTGTCTGTGCGGTCTATTGCATGCATGGTGAATTCTTCTGTTATTTCATTCCTTATTATTTTGTTGAAATATCATGTCTATGCGGATTACGCATGACCTGGTTCCATTCTTTATTATTCTGTTGGAATAACCTATCTATGTGGATTATCACATGCATGGTGAATGATCCTTCGTATTCATTCCTTATTAAATTATGAAAATAATCTGTCTACGTGGATTACCGCATGGCGGGTGAAAATCCATTTGCAGTTTCATATATTCTATGATACTCATTTAGTTAAAATTTTGGCTTCTATACTACATGAAATTAGTAGAATATCCTGGATATTTGCACTTCATCCGGTATCTTTTCATAAAAATATTCTTCTGAGCATTCTTGAATTTTACTCCACAAAGCAGTATCATGTTGATAATTTAGATATAATTGATTTCAAGATAAATTAACTTATAATTCTTTAAAATATATTTTTGAACTTGTTTTATTGAATTATTATGTCATTGTCATCATCCTCATGCTTATATTGTGATGAAAGTCATCTTTGGCTTACGTGCATAGATGGACTTGGTATGATTATGACCAGTGATTATTCGGTATAATCATGACCTGTAATGTTATAAATAATGTGGTAAAAGTCCTCAGTAGCCTGTAGTGCATTGATGGATAGTTTTTGGTATGATTATAACCAAGGATTATTTGGTATAGTCATAACCATTAATGATTTAATGAATATCCTTGGCCCATAGTGCAGAGATGACTCGATGATGTGGTTTATTTATTAAGCTAAGTCTCAGCGATAAAAATTGATGAAAACATTTTAAATTATAGAAGATAGTAGATATCATGCTTTACTTGACTCTTCTAAAGGATTTCTTATTCCGCTGCAGTTAAACTTGATGTCTATTATATTTTATCAGTTTAACATTGTTGAAGACTAATGATAATTTATTATGCATTATCTTAGTCATAATATTTCTTACTGGGCTAGTTGAGCTCACCTTTTTACATTCATTGTTCTCTTTAAGAAATGAAAACGTAGCCGGGACTAGTCGGGGAACGGAGTGACGGTCCAGATGATAGCATTAGTAGTCCTCACTATTTTGTTAAATAGTTTGACAATAAATGTAATGAGGACTCCATTGAGTGTGGATATTGTCTAGATGACAATATTCTTATTAAAACTCATAGATTATGTTTTGTCGTATTTTATACGACTGTTGTATAATTAAGTTGTATTTAAATTTTGTACTATGTATTTGGCAACTCAAGATGGGTATACAATAAATGTAAACCTATTTTGGGGGCGTCACAGTCAATACACAGAAGAAGAGTGCGAAGCTAGAAGAAATACCGATCATAAGAGATTTTACAGACGTATTTCTAGATGATTTGCCGGGTCTTCCGTCGGATCGACAAATTGAATTCGTGATTGAGTTACTACCCGGAACGACCTCGATATCTAAAGCATCGTACAGTATGGCCCCGGTAGAGATGAAAGAGTTGATGGTGCAATTAGAAGAATTACTCGACAAGAAGTATATTCAGCCGAGTGTGCCGCCATGGGGAGCACCGATGTTGTTTGTTAAGAAGAAAGACAGATTGATGCGGCTTTGCATTGATTACCAAGAATTGAATAAGGTCACGATTTAAAATAAGTATCCATTAACTAGAATCGATGACATGTTCGATCAGTTGAAGGGAACGAGATATTTCTCAAAGATAGACTTAAGAAGTGGTTATCATCAGTTGAAGGTGAGGCTGGAGGATGTACCAAAAATAGCGTTCAGAACTCGGTATGGTCATTACAAGTTTTTAGTTATGTCATTTGGTTTGACCAATGCACCTGCAGCTGTGACGCCCCCAAATTCAGGTACTTGGAACCTGAACTCTGTGCTTCACGATACTATTTCTATGAGCGAAATAATACTAATAATAATAACAATAATATAGATTATCAAACTTAATTTACATAATTATCAGAGTCTAGTTCCCAAGTATTTAACCTTTAATACATTCATTACATAGCTTGATAGATAATATATATCATCCTTATCTTAATAAAGTCTAGTTATTACATAAGATAGCATAAACATTCATTCAGAGACCTTCCATTTTCCCTTGCTCTTGGCATATCCTTCAGGTTGTTCACACTTAGCTGAAAATATTTAAATTAAGCAAGGATGAGCATTTAAGTGCCCAGCAAGTAATAACAATCAATAACAGTTAGCTAAAGAAAGTAAATGTTTTCTGTGAATAACACTTCTACAACGAATCAACAGTTGTGAAGTAAGCTGAACCAATAATAAACAACATAGCATTTCGATTTCAAATTTTTGAAACTACGTACTGACTATAAATGAGGATCAGTCGATAGACTATGAACATTATTTTCTTTTTTCGAAAAGGTTAAACATAACTTCATCTGTAAACCGTCATAACTTACGGGCACGGGGGTGATCAGCCCGTTATGCCCTGTATTGATCAATACTACATACAAGGACGATATTTTCTTCCAGCATATCCGCCTTAGGCACATAAAAGTTTTCCCATATTTAGGATTTTCATACCAGTCTAGAATCTAAACTAAAACAATTCGGTTGGATAACAATAAAGTTCTATCTTGTTCAACAATAATTATAAGTTTGTGTCTAGCCGGATCAAATAGATTAGATGGCTTTTAATTCAATGTATACATACTAGACACCGATAAGTATGTATAAACATGTGATAAAATATAATGATTATCCAAGTGAGGACACTTGTATAACCATATTTGGAAATTAACGAACATAATATATATCTTGATCTACAATAACAGAATTAATGGACTTGTACAACAAATTATAATTTAATAACTTACTTATACAGAATAATTATTATATACAAAGGTTAAAATATTTGAACCATGAAAAAGAATAGTTCAGATATTATCTTACGCATGTCCATTGCATAAAGAAAATGCAAAGGGTTAGATACATGCTTGATCTGCTGCTTACAGTTATGCAACTTAGTTTTATCTTTTATATCAAGCCCTATCATTAATAAGACCATTCGTTCGATTAGAACAACATACTATAACACATAGTAATGCATTTTGCAGTCAGTACATAACTTAATCACAATGTCACATAAGTTTAACAGTCATTAGATCACAAACAAATACGTAACTAGTCAAATTATCTAAGTCCAAATCAATTTCTAAAACATGTCAGTGTACGGACAGCTTTATTGAGTAATTATTGTAGCAGCCCCGAATCCGGGTCCCAAATCACATCGGATCCGGTATACTACTTCTATCACTATTTGCGGAAGATATAAACATAAATTGTTTATACATTACATTACACACTATTCCCCAAGGTCGAGTAACCTTAACTTAATACATATTTCTTAAAATATCTATTACACAACAATATTTATTACAATAAGCTATTATAACTAGCTGCACTTTATAATCCAAGCTGAACTTGGCTTTAATCGTTTTCTTGTATTCGAACACAATCGCTTTATCTGTAATATTTTATCATGATATAGCAAGGCTGAGCAAGAAAGTTGCCCAGCAAGTTTATATATAATAACATAACAATATATCATGATTAAGAGTATGAATAATTGGTTGGCTATAATTCAACAATATGATTGTGAACTAGCAGGAACAAAATTTTGACTGAACAAGTATTTTACATGAACAAACATTTCTGAACCAACTGGTAATGAAGGTGATCAGCCTTTCATACCTGACTTATACATGCAAGATGTATAGATTACAAATTTTCATGGCAATCAGCAATGATTAACCATAAGCTTGAATAAACTACTCTTATTAGAGTTAAGTACAAGAAAACTTGCCTGAACCGTTGATTACCGCACGCAATTAATAACGCTTTACACCGAAGACCTAATATTAATAATATAGATCTCCAATATTAGAATAATATCATCACAGTAATATACTGTTATATTTATACACAGAATAACCTAAACACATTACCACATAACCCTATCAGTCTTTACAACACATAAGACTTAGTATCAGGTCAAACTATTTCAGTCTGACTTGAAACCGACACAATTCTATCATCCCAACGGTCTAGTCGGACAAAAATCGAGTTTAAGCTCAATTAAACTCTGACTTAATACTTAACAATATCGCAGATAATTTTCTAATCAGACAAAATATTTTTCCTAGACTCGTAATAATTTTCGGATAATTATTACCATTTATTAACATTTTTCAATCCTTAAAACTGTATTTAAATAAATTAAATATAACATAATTCCTTAACTATTAATATTCATTTAATATAAAATATTAATGAAAATTGTTACATAATATTATAATATAATTATAATATATCAAAGTATTTTTAATACCTTAAAATCATTTTTATATGATTATTCAAACACTTAAATCCATTATCCGATAATTGCTATTAATATTAAAATATTAATATTTCCATGCCAAAATATCAAAAGTTATATTTTATAACTTAAAATATTTTTATAACACTTAAATCATTTTTATATGATTTTTAAATCATTAATACTATTTTTCCATAATTTATTTAATATATTTATTAAATAAATTAATTACCATTAATAATAAATTATTAATGAATTTCATCACAAAATATCAAAAGTCATCAAAAATAACTTAAAATATTTTCTTATACCATAATATCATTTTTCATGATTTTTCATGAATTAAAAACTATTTTTTAATAATTTATTTAATGTTGTAATTAAATAAATAAATACCATTTATATTCCAAAAATACCAAATATTTTTGAAATATACTTAAAATAGTTAAAAACTATTTTTCAGACTTTAAAATAATTTTTCATAATTTATTTTGTATTTTTAATAATTAAAAACCATTTTTTCTAATTTTTAATCATTTTCCGAAAATATTAATTAAAACTGTCGCTAAAGGCCTATAGCGACGCTTTCTGTCGCTATAGGTGTTCTTGTGGCCTGCCCAGAATTTTCGGCCGTGAGCGAGGTGGCTGGTTTGACCGGGTTTAATTCAGTGGTTATTGCGTTTCTGGGCTTGTTAAAACTTTCAGACTGTAGTACTTATGCAATACTACAACTAGAAACCAATTTCCCAAACAACAACATAACAGCTAGATCTAAGCTTCCAAAAAGTCTGACAAACAAGTTCTTCATCTTTATGGATTTACCAGAATTCAAGGTACCCCCTTTGGGTCCTTATAACTTTCAGTCTATATATTATTTATGTGATCTATCAACTCTAGTGTGTAGAAAACATGTAGTACTACAACTATCAAGAATAATAACACACAAACATCACATAATGAACAAGATATAGCCGGTCAAAGTAGGACACGGACACTAATCTGCAAAATTCTGGGTTCGCGATTTAACATAATTGGTCAACGGGTTTTGACCGCTTGTATCGTTTGATCTAAACGTGATCTAGCTTTGATTCTTTTTTCATATTACAGACCACATGTCAGGATATACATAACATCTTACAAACAACAAAAACCGTAAATTATTATAGAGATACAAGCTCTGACATTTGACCAAAAATCACAGAAATGAAATTTTCCAGATTTCTCAAATTCTCAAATTCGTGTACTTTGATGTTATGGGTTCATGATTTATCAACCCAGATCATCAATTGACACCCTATAACACATATTTGCACAATCAATTGCAACAATTAACAAGGAATCGAAGGATTTCAAAAATTAGGAATTTTATACCTTTTATGCTTAATTTTCGATTTCTGCCCTTTGATTCTGTTTTAGGTTTGCTGAATCTTGATCATGGCTTAAATTCTCACTCCCTCTCACTCTAAAATTTCGAAAATGGAGAGAGAGGATGGCTTGGTTGATTTGAGAAAATAATCTAGCATTTTCTCTCTCTTTAATTATTTATATCATTCTTGATCCAATGCATTTGACTTGCTAAATGGCTGATTGCTGTGGTCTAGGCTAAGGTAGCTCTAGGGTTGTTCACCAACCCATAGATTTTGCAAGATTTACAAGCTAACTAAAATATCACACAAAAAGGGCATTTATGTCATTTCCATTTTTCTCTAGATTTTCCAATTCATGAAACCCTTAGGGTTTAGGGTTTGAGCATACTTAGATTTAGAGTTTGGACAAATTTAAAGTTTAGGTGTTAACCCTCAAATTTTTAGCAACTTGGATTATCAAAAATTTTCTAATTAAATTTACAATAGAAAATTTTGATTTTCTCAATTATAATTAGGGCTTCCTAATTATATCATAATTTCCTAGTCACACAACAATCTTATTAATTAGGACTAATCTATCCTAATTAAAATCGCTAATTTAGCACTTAAGCCCACAATTGCACATTAGGTTTCAAAACCACATTTTAGGGTTTTAAATAATATAATATTTAAATTTTTGAAATTAAATTTCCCAATTAGATTAGGGTTTCTAATAACTTGACAATTAGGATTATATTTCCTAATCAACATTGCAATTATAGCAATTTAATCCACCCCTTAACAATTAGGGTTCAAAATCATGAATTAGGGTTTTCAACCCACAAATTTAGGGTTTCTAAAATAGAATAATTTTTTAAAATAGAAATTAAATATTCGTAATTAGATTATAGTTTTCTAATTACACAATCTTGAAAATTAGAATTAATAAATTTTAATTAACATTAAAAGTATTCAATTAACACTTTCATTTTCCCTAATTATAAAATTAGGGTTTCAATTCCCGAAATTAGGGTTTTTTAAATTAGGGTTTGTTAATTAATTAAGCTTTGCCCTAATTAGACTTAAGCATTATAATTCTCCGCTATATTCCCATATTAGGGCTTCAATTTTATCAGAATCTGAAATTAGGGTTTTCAGTTCTGGTATTAGGGTTTTTCTAATAATCAATTAGAATTTCCAGTAATTAATTAGGGTTTTTCCTAATTAATGACGTTTAACCTTATACATAACATTGCATTCCCAATCTAGGGTTTTCGATATCCGAATTAGGGTTTCGGACTCCCATAACTGAAACTAGGGTTTTCAGAACCGATTGCTAGGGTTTCTTATCAGACGTTAGAATTTTCGAACTTAATCACCATATTCATATTATGAATTTAGGGTTTCGGATTATCCGAAACTAAAATTAAAATTTCTGAGCGTACCGTTAAGGTTTCTAGCAATTCGTTAGATTTTTCTAACTTAATAAATGTATGATTAACATAACTTTAGGGTTTTGCTAAAGTTATAACTTATCTGATCAATCCTTGATCTCAAATCATTACGGTTCAAATATGTAATCAAATATATCAACTAATATTCACTTCGATACTTATCCTGATAATTCTTCAAAAGAATTTTAAATCTATCATAATCTTATACCTCATTACTAGACTATCACTTACAGTCTATCACATAATTCAAGTTTTGTTCAAAACTTTTGAAATTCTTGGAATTTCATTACATAACTGCCAATTCCATACACTTATTTCCTGTCTAGGTCCTAATATTGAACCTTAAATCAATCAATTATGATTTTCATAAATTCTCAAAATTCTTGGGTTGTCACATTCACCCCTCCTTATAAGAATTTTGTCCCCGAAATTCACCTTACACCTTACAGCTTATACCATTCACACATATCATCACATGCTACCCAATACACCACTCACAAGGGTAAAAAGGTTTAAAATTATGCTGAGGGGTCATATAGACCATGAACACATAGATTTGACGGTATTTATACTGCAAAACAAAACATTACTTGGTATGTTTACAATCACAAAGAAGGTAAACTACCGTTACTAGAACATTAGGTGATCAGCCTATCGTACGATTACGTTATGAATAACGTATTTATTTTTAGCGAATATTTACGCTATAAGATTGGATTTATTTATCCAAACAACATAGTTCACCTCAGTCTTATCATAGGATTCAGCACCAAAACAATTTGGTTCAGGAAATTTCTTTCAATAAACACTTGGAATTTTTGAAAATATTTTTCAGAATGACGTCATGATGCCGCACTGTATTTACAGTCCGTTGAGGATTCCGTCATTTGATGATTTTATCATGTTACATCATACCATAGTGGAATAGTGACTTTAAGTCAAATTCACACGAAGTAATACTGCATTGATGACTCCATCATTTTTATCATCTCTGCACCAGGTCAAATGGTACATAAGTGATAAATAAAAACATTTTTTTTAAAGGCACATAATGCGTATTTAGTTTGAAGTCAAAAATTTTGAAATCTGGCATAGATAGGGGTTTAGAAAAACCTAATTCTCCACTAATGATCATTTGCTTAAACATTCTATCTGTTCCTATTATCCTCAATACTCCATTCACACACAACTATACCCAGTTCATAAAACCACACTTATGAGTCCATAAATTGCCACAATCATATGAGTTCACGAACTTTCCTAGACAGACCTTTGGCGTCCATTCGCTGAGGGGTTCATAAACATTTCATATAACTATGCGTCAAGTATGTCACATAAGTATGAGTTCTAAGAACTCGTACTTAATCTTATATCCTCTACCTATGACTTATCTATTTGTTATATACATGAGAAATGAATCACCCTCTTAACATGCATATAGCAAATAGCGCGACACAAACATTTCAATGATTATCAGTGCCAGAAACTAAGTGGTTATCAAATCAAACTCGGCCACTAATCAATATAGGAAGCTAAGTGAACAATTCCCCTCCCATACAAAGAATTGATCAACCTAACCACTACATCGACCAGGAAGCTAAGGGATTCTAAAACCAAGTACAAATTCCCCTCCCATACAAGGAATCATACAACTCAGCTGCCGACATGAGTCCTCAATTGAATCCCCATCTAATACTTAACCCCACACTTACTCCATACGAATTTTATTTAATCCGTATTTACAATTCATAACTCTTTCATGAGTTTTCATAGTACAATTTCATAGTACAACTGATACACAGCATCTTGCTGTAAACTTTTTCAATCATCAGATTGATTCTTTTTCCTTATCATAACCTTATTAGATCACGGGGTGATCTTATCGTATATTTTACGATTCAATTCCATGTCTTGATCGTTTTCAATCATTAGATTGATTCTTTCTAGCTGTCATAACCTTTATCAGATCACAGGGTGATCTTATCGTATATATTATGATTCAATTCTATGACTTGATCGTTTTGTTTTACGATCTTCTATTCCTTCACTTTCAGTCTTTTAGACTCAATCTATTCACCATGACTGTTCAACTTTATTATCAGAGTTAGGGAACTCTGTGCTTTACACTCGCCGAGATTCATCTTTGAATCTTACCAACACACTAACTCGATTTGAGTTAGCACTTAATCCTAATCACTGCGGTTATTGGTCTCAGGTATTCCTACCTAAGCTTCATAACCAACAGCTCTGATACCAACTGTAGCAGCCCCGAATCCGAGTCCCAAATCACCTCGGATCCGGTATACTATTTATATCACTATTTGCGGAAGATATAAACATAAATTGTTTATACATTACATTACACACTATTCCCCAAGGTCGAGTAACCTTAACTTAATACACATTTCTTAAAATATCTATTACACAAGATATATTTATTACAATAAGCTATTATAACTAGCTGCACTTTATAATCCAAGTTGAACTTGGCTTTAATCGTTTCCTGTATTCGAACACAATCGCTTTATCTGCAATATTTTATCATGATATAACAAGGGTGAGCATGAAAGTTGCCCAGCAAGTTTATATATAATAACATAACAATATATCATGATTGAAGAGTATGAATAATTGGTTGGCTATAATTCAACAATATGATTGTGAACTAGCAGGAACAAAATTTTGACTGAACAAGTATTTTACATGAACAAACATTTCTGAACCAACTGGTAATGAAGGTGATCAGCCTTTCATACCTGACTTATACATGCAAGATGTAAAGATTACAAATTTTCATGGAAATCAGCAATGATTAACCATAATCTTGAATAAACTACTCTTATTAGAGTTAAGTATTAGAAAACTTGCCTGAACCGTTGATTATCGCACGTAATTAATAACGCTTTACACCGAAGACCTAATATTAATAATATAGATCTCCAATATTAGAATAATATCATCACAGTAATATACTGTTATATTTATACACAGAATAACCTAAACACATTACCACATAACCCTATCAGTCTTTACAACACATAAGACTTAGTATCAGGTCAAACTATTTCAGTCTGACTTGAAACCGACACAATTCTATCATCCCGACGGTCTAGTCGGACAAAAATCGAGTTTAAGCTCAATTAAACTCTGACTTAATACTTAACAATATCGCAGATAATTTTCTAATCAGACAAAATATTTTTCCTAGACTCGTAATAATTTTCGGATAATTATTACCATTTATTAACATTTTTCAATCCTTAAAACTGTATTTAAATAAATTAAATACCACATAATTCCTTAACTATTAATATTCATTTAATATAAAATATTAATAAAAATTGTTACATAATATTATAATATAATTATAATATATCAAAGTATTTTTAATACCTTAAAATTATTTTTATTTGATTTTTCAAACACTTAAATTCATTATCCGATAATTGCTATTAATATTAAAATATTAATATTTCCATGCCAAAATATCAAAAGTTATATTTTATAACTTAAAATATTTTTATAAAACTTAAATCATTTTTATATGATTTTTATATTATTAATACTATTTTTCCATAATTTATTTAATATATTTATTAAATAAATTAATTACCATTAATAATGAATTATTAATGAATTTCATCACAAAATATCAAAAGTCATCAAAAATAACTTAAAATATTTTCTTATACCATAATATCATTTTTCATGATTTTTCATGAATTAAAAACTATTTTTTAATAATTTATTTAATATTGTAATTAAATAAATAAATACCATTCATATTCCAAAAATACCAAATATTTTTGAAATATACTCAAAATAGTTAAAAACTATTTTTCAGACTTTAAAATATTTTTTCATAATTTATTTTCTATTTTTAATAATTAAAAACCATTTTTTCTAATTTTTAATCATTTTCCGAAAATATTAATTAAAACTGTCGCTAAAGGCCTATAGCAACGCTTTCTGTCGCTATAGGTGTTCTTGAGGCCTGCCCAGAATTTCCGGCCGTGAGCGAGGTGGCTGGTTTGACCGGGTTTAATTCAGTGGTTATTGCGTTTCTGGGTTTGTTAAAACTTTCAGACTGTAGTACTTATGCAATACTACAACTAGAAACCAATTTCATACCCAAACAACAACATAACAGCTAGATCTAAGCTTCCAAAAAGTCTGACAAATAAGTTCTTCAACTTTCTGGGTTTACCAGAATTCAAGGTACCCCCTTTGGGTCCTTATAACTTTCAGTCTATATATTTTTTATGTGATCTATCAACTCTAGTGTGTAGAAAACATGTAGTACTACAACTATCAAGAATAATAACACACAAACATCACATAATGAACAAGATATAGCCGGTCAAAGTAGGACACGGACACTGATCTGCAAAATTCTGGGTTCGCGATTTAACAGAATTGGTCAACGGGTTTTGACCGCTTGTATCGTTTGATCTAAACGTGATCTAGCTTTGATTCTTTTTTCATATTACAGACCACATGTCAGGATATACATAACATCTTACAAACAACAAAAACCGTAAATTATTATAGAGATACAAGCTCTGACATTTGACCAAAAATCACAGAAATGAAATTTTCTAGATTTCTCAAATTCGTGTACTTTGATGTTATGGGTTCATGATTTATCAACCCAGATCATCAATTGACACCCTATAACACATATTTGCACAATCAATTGCAACAATTAACAAGGAATCGAAGGATTTCAAAAATTAGGAATTTTATACCTTTTATGCTTGATTTTCGATTTCTGCCCTTTGATTCTGTTTTAGGTTTGCTGAATCTTGATCATGGCTTAAATTCTCACTCCCTCTCACTCTAAAATTTCAAAAATGGAGAGAGAGGATGGCTTGGTTGATTTAAGAAAATAATCTAGCATTTTCTCTCTATTTAATTATTTATATCATTCTTGATCCAATGCATTTGACTTGCTAAATGGCTGATTGCTGTGGTTTGTAGCACATGGCTAGGCTAAGGTAGCTCTAGGTTTGTTCACCAACCCATAGATTTTGCAAGATTTACAAGCTAACAAAAATATCACACAAAAAGGGCATTTATGTCATTTCCATTTTTCTTTAGATTTTCCAATTCATGAAACCCTTAGGGTTTAGGGTTTGAGCATACTTAGATTTAGAGTTTGGACAAATTTAAAGTTTAGGTGTTAACCCTCAAATTTTTAGCAACTTGGATTATCAAAAATTTTCTAATTAAATTTACAATAGAAAATTTTGATTTTCTCAATTATAATTAGGGCTTCCTAATTATATCATAATTTCCTAGTCACACAACAATCTTATTAATTAAGACTAATCTATCCTAATTAAAATCGCTAATTTAGCACTTAAGCCCACAATTGCACATTAGGTTTCAAAACCACATTTTAGGATTTTAAATAATATAATATTTAAATTTTTGAAATTAAATTTCCCAATTAGATTAGGGTTTCTAATAACTTGACAATTAGGATTATATTTCCTAATCAACATTGCAATTATAGCAATTTAATCCACCCCTGAACAATTAGGGTTCAAAATCATGAATTAGGGTTTTCAACCCACAAATTTAGGGTTTCTAAAATAGAATAATTTTCTAAAATAGAAATTAAATATTCGTAATTAGATTACAGTTTTCTAATTACAAAATCTTAAAAATTAGAATTAATATATTTTAATTAACATTAAAAGTATTCAATTAACACTTTCATTTTCCCTAATTATAAAATTAGGGTTTCAATTCCCGAAATTAGGATTTTCTAAATTAGGGTTTGTTAATTAATTAAGCTTTGCCCTAATTAGACTTAAGCATTATAATTCTCCGCTATATTCCCATATTAGGGCTTCAATTTTATCAGAATCTGAAATTAGGGTTTTCAGTTCTGGTATTAGGGTTTTTCTAATAATCAATTAGAATTTCTAGTAATTAATTAGGGTTTTTCCTAATTAATGACGTTTAACCTTATACATAACATTGCATTCCCAATCTAGGGTTTTCGATATCCGAATTAGGGTTTTGGACTCCCGGAACTGAAACTAGGGTTTTCAGAACCGATTGCTAGGGTTTCTTATCAGACGTTAGAATCTTCTAACTTAATCACCATATTCATATCATGAATTAAGGGTTTCGGATTATCCGAAACTAAAATTAAAATTTCTGAGCGTACCGTTAAGGTTTCTAGCAATTCGTTAGATTTTTCTAACTTATTAAACGTATGATTAACATAACTTTAGGGTTTTGCTAAAGTTATAACTTATCTGATCAATCCTTGATCTCAAATCATTACGGTTCAAATATGTAATCAAATATATCAACTAATATTCACTTCGATACTTATCCCTGATAATTCTTCAAAAGAATTTTAAATCTATCATAATCTTATACCTCATTACTAGACTATCACTTACAGTCTATCACATAATTCAAGTTTTGTTCAAAACTTTTGAAATTCTTGGAATTTTATTACATAACTGCCAATTTCATACACTTATTTCCTGTCTAGGTCCTAATATTGAACCTTAAATCAATCAATTATGATTTTCATAAATTCTCCAAATTCTTGGGTTGTCACATTCACCCCTCCTTATAAGAATTTTATCCCCGAAATTCACCTTACACCTTACAGCTTATACCATTCACACATATCATCACATGCTACCCAATACACCACTCACAAGGGTAAAAAGGTTTAAAATTATGTTGAGGGATCATATAGACCATGAACACATAGATTTGACGGTATTTATACCGCAAAACAAAACATTACTTGGTATGTTTACAATCACAAAGAAGGTAAACTACCGTTACTAGAACTTTAGGTGATCAGCCTATCGTACGATTACGTTATGAATAACGTATTTATTTTTAACGAATATTTACGCTATTAGATTGAATTTATTTATCCAAACAACATAGTTCACCTCAGTCTTATCAAAGGATTCAACACCAAAACAATTTGGTTCAGGAAATTTCTTTCAATAAACACTTGGAATTCTTCAAAAGAATTTTAAATCTACCATAATCTTATACCTCATTACTAGACTATGACTTACAGTCTATCACATAATTCAAGTTTTGTTCAAAACTTTTGAAATTCTTGGAATTTCATTACATAACTGCCAATTCCATACACTTATTTCCTGTCCAGGTCCTAATATTGAACCTTAAATCAATCAATTATGATTTTCATAAATTCTCCAAATTCTTGGGTTGTCACAATTATCCAGTCTAAGACTCTATCCTGTAGTTCAATATAACTTGAACAGTGGTCATATTATTTTAAATGACTTATAATAATTTTAAAAAAATTATTATATTTTATCACAATTATTCAAACACCAGAATCATTATTAAATAATTTAAATATTAAATAATTTTATTATCATTAATATTTAATTAATATTAAAATTTTAATGAAACTATTGCAAAAAATATTAAAGTTATTCATAATAACTTAAAATATTTTTAAAGTATTTATATTACCCTTAAATGATTTTTAAACCATTTAAAATTATTTTTAAATAATTACCATTAATATTTAAAATATTAATATATTACTTATCAAAATATTAAAAGTCATTAATTATAACTTAAAATATTTTTAATTCCTTTATATCCCTTTTAAATGATTTTTGAATCATTAAAATCATTTTTAAATTATTTAATTAATATAATTATTAAATAAATTTAATATCATTAATATAAATTAATATCATTAATATTAAGTTATTAATCAAATTATCCTTTAAATATAAAAAGTTATATTTTATAACTTAAAATATTTTTAAATACTTTATTTTTATTTAAAATGATTTTATAATATTAAAATCATTTTTTAACTAATTTATTTGATATAATTATTAAATAATTCTAATATCATTAATATTAAATAATTAATGAAATTTACTTTAAAATATTAAAAGTTATATTTTATAACTTAAAATATCTTTAAATACCTTATTATCATTCTAAATAATTTTTAATATACCAAAATCATTTTTAATTAATTTATTTAATACATTTATTAAATAAATTAAATATCAATAATATTTAAATAAATACTAATATTTATGAAAAATATACCAAATTATTGAAAGTTAATTTTTATAACTTAAAATAATTTTTAAAATAATTTTTGGAATTTTTAATAATTTATTTCCATTTTTAAATGATTTTTAGAAAAATAAATTAAATAAAATTAAATAAACTGTCGCTATAGCCTTTAGCGACAAAAAGTGTAGCCTTTGATGTTCTTGAGCACTAAGAACATTCAAAGTCAGTGTTCAAGTTCCCTACTTTGACCAGTAATAAATGTCAAATATTAATGTTTCTAGGCAAGCTGTTGATCACATCTTGTAGTATTAATGTCATACTACAAGTGTATAACAAGTTTTGGACAAGATTATAACACATAAAAAAGATATAAAGCCATGAACAAGCTGTCAGAGCTGTTCTTCATTTTCTGGGTTACCCAGAAATGAAGAACAGTTCGACTAGCCATATTTGGGCTTGCACAACTTATGATCTAAGTGTTGTTTTTGTGATTTAATACATTCAGTGTGTAGCCAACATGTCCAGGAAGAGAACTATCACATAGAATTCATATAACAACAACAGAATCATTAGATCCATGCTGGTCAAACAATGTCAGACGACATGATCATGCGTTTTCTTGGTTACCCAGAAAATGCATTTCATGAACATCCTGCTTGATTTAACCATCCACTATAATCTACCTATTTAAGGTTTTAGTTATCTAATGCCATAATCTTGTAGTCCAAACAACAGACTACAACCTAAATGCAAAGATAAACACATATCATCATAACACTGTCAGATTTTAGCCCATGAAGATCTTGTCAGAGCCTTCTGAGCACGATCTGGGTTTTCTAGAAATTAAAAGTCATGGTCGGTCAACAATGTTTGACCAGCCATAACTTTTAAGAACATGCTATGGGTTTGATTCGAGTTCTAGAACATAGATCTCCTACCACACTACAAGTTCAAAAAACTAAAACACCAAAAATATACACATAATGAAATCTATGGGGTCTGACATTCATTGTCAGATAACTTTTTAAAGATTTTCCAGATTATGAATAACTTCAAATCTGAGCCTATAAATGTTATGGATCTAACATCTATCAATTCAGATCATTGATTAACATTATAAACAACATAGTTAAACAACTAAACACAACTTTTATTACAGCTAGAAAGATCAGATTGTAAGTTAGGTTTATACCTTTACTTTGATCAATCTTGATCTTAGGGTTTCTGATTTGATATGGAAGTGGTAGGGCTTGTTTGTGGGACTAATTTGCTATTATATTTCGTGGGTTAGAGAGAAAGAGGGTCTAGGTTGAGTATAAGTGAGCAAATGAGCAATAATGTACACTTTTCTCTCTCTTGATCTTATATAATACATGTATACAATGGACTTGGCTGGAAATTGGCTGAATTATATAGTTTGTAAAACATGGCTATACATATGGTTGGCATATCTTGGCTAGATTTACAAGTTTCCAATTACATAATGTGCAAAAGGGAAATGAAGTCATTATACATGGAATTTTAATGGCAAACTTGTAAACTTGGTAAACCCTTAGGGTTTGACCCTTAGGGTTTAACCCTAAGGTTTTGTGTATTAGCATTTAAGGATTTCTTGATAAGGCTAAAAATGAAAATTTAAGTTACTAAAAATGGAAATTTTGAGTTTCCTAATTACATAAACTTATAAATTAGGTTTAAGGATTTACTAATTTAAGTTAAGATCACTAATTTAGCAATTAGGGCACCAATTTGATAATTAGGATTAACAATTTGTAATTAGGGTTTACTAAATAGTAATTAGGGTTTTCCTAATTAACATTTAGCTGCATACATTAGCGATCAAAGATTTAGTTTAGTAATTAGGGTTTCTAATTACTAAATAAGGTTTATAATTTTGAAGTTAGGGTTCCTATATAACAATTAGGGTTTTAATTTCACATTTAGGATTTTGAGTCAATAATTAGGGTTTACCTAATTAGCATTTATATTTATAATATCAGACATTGATACCATTATCACGATTACCTAATAATCTTGAACTCTAATTTGTGTTTCAAATTATGGTTTCTCACAGTAATACTAGGGTTTGACATAATACACCATAATTGACCAACCATTGTCAGTCCACATACATACAACATGTAGACACTCTAAATTTTTTGCACTCCTATTACTAACATTGCAGGAGGGTAGATTCGCATTTTAGAGATAACCCTAGAAGACAGCTTACATCCATTCTGGATACTACCGCAAGTTCAATTCCAACCCGGAACACAAACTGGGAACATCAGTTCAAACCCCAGAACACACACCAGGAATGTCATTTCAATCTCAGAGATAACCCCGAGATATGCAGATTAAAAGATCAGCAACAACACCGGAGAGGACAGCTCTATCTCGGCAATAACACTGTGACACTCAGTTCCAGTCCCAGAGACAACACTGGGAGTAGCAACCCCATCCTTGGTGATAGCCCCAAGAGTTGTCATTGTAGTTCCGGCGATAACCCCGAAAATTCTTGTTTCAAACATATACAATCAGCTTCAACCCCAGACATCTTATCAAGGAACACACACCTCAGACCCGGAGTTAACAAAAGGGCAGACATGAACACCCACAGATGACAGTGAGACATACAAACAAGCAGCAGTCCAATCTCAGATATAACCCTGAGCAACGTCTACTTTCCGCTTAAACCGGTGATAACCCCGGTGAGGAGTCACAACGTCATCTTACCATCTCACCAAGATGATATCGCGACATACCAACAAGTAGTCCAATCTCAGCTGTAACCCTGAGTAACGTCTAATTTCAACTCAAATCGGTGATAACCCCGGCGAGGAGTCAAACGTCATCTTGTTCCTTCGACAATAGGACGTCGTTTCAATACTTCATACATACATACATCCAACAATGTCCCATAAGAACCGAGGATTGACAATCCCGAGTGACTATTACGTGTGATAGTACTTTAGATAGAATTTGAAGCTTGAAGACCATGGGCATAAACCCCTCTTCCTGACTTCATACAACCTCTAATCCATGTAATTGTGTAACTCTCGACACAAGCAGTCTGAAGAAGGTCAAATATACCTCGTTCGGATACTTGGATTGAAGTTCTGCAAATTCGAGCGGACATTACAATACATGAGTGCACGTACTACGAGATGACGGGACCAGCGAGGCTAGGATGCATCACGACCAGCTGCAGGTATAACTGCGGCTGCCGCAGGTGTACCTGTGGCTGCCGCAGGTGTACCTGTGGCCATCCGTCTATATATACAAGCCTTGGGGTCAGCCATTTGAGAAGAAGAGGGAGGGAAAAACGCGAGGAAGCCCTGTCCATTTTACTCTTCATACACATCTTTTGAGTGTTTCCTCATCTTTAAACACTTGTTAGCTCACATATAGCTATCTTTTATCCGGCGGGAGCTGAGTGTTTATCCATTTAAAGTCATATAAGTCTACTTTGGCAGCCCACTGTAAGCCTTCTTATATTCTATAAAGCCTTCTTCTCATATTAGAACACATTGTTATACACATTGAGAGTCGTGTTGTGTACATTTTCCCGGACTTCGGTCCGTGGTTTTCATTTCTATTTGTATATATATACTTATATATGTATATATTTTATATATGGACTAACATTATCGATTTATGCCTCGATTGAGCCTATACTTCGGTCTGGAGCGTTTAATTGCTTATATATATATATATATTTTATATCTGGTGTGTTTAATTGCTTATATATATATATATATATATATATATTACATTTCTGTCAGGCCTGGAGTTCACTTCGTGGCCTTTTACAGCTTTATTTACATTCTGTCCTGCCTGGAGTTTACTTCGTGGCAGTTGATCGCTTTTACAGCTTTATTTACATTATGTCCCACCTGGAGTTTACTTCGTGGCGGTTGATCATGTTTATATATATATATATATATATATATATATATTTACATCTTTTGTATATATATAACTGCTTACTGCTTTCCATACAAATTGTAGTATCATGTGAGCCTAGGAATTATATGAACACAGGTTCAGTTTACTGAATCTAGATTCGGTTCCTGTGATGGACATTTTTCAGCTGTAAGCAGCCTGTATATTATTTTAGAGTGTCTGAATTTCCTTGGATGGCTGTTATGCCCATGAGGAGTTCGGCACTGGTGTATATTATTTTCTAGAGAATGCTTCGCATCTCGAAAACAAAAGCAAATAAGCCGAACATTTAATAATAAATTGGTAGCATCAAAGGCCTCAATTTCTATTGAGCACAGGGTTTGAAAAACCTCTTTTACAAAACGAGATTGCTATATCTTGTTTAAAACTGAATTTTTTTATAAATTCAAACCCTATGTATATAGGTATGAACGAGGTACTGCACTACTTCCAAATAATTGCACATTGATCCACACACACACACATTTATATAACAGTTTCTTTGAAGAGTGGCGGTCATCGTGGTAACACAGATGTCGGGGGGTGCCTAACACCTTCCCTCCCCATAATCAAGCCCTCGGACCCAAAATGAATCTCGGTTTCACAGACTCGTCTAGCAGTGTCAAATCACTGGGTTAATGTGCAAACCTTTTTCGGTTGCGTTGGAGCAACCAGTTAAATACACCAACTGGCGACTCTTAAAGTCAAATCGTCGACATTATACATGTCGGACCTTTTTCACTTGTTTTTTCAAACAAATCACACATTAACATGAGAACACCAAAGAACAAGTAATGAAAAGGGACACTCAAAAATCCCGACATCAACAGGTGGCGACTCTGCTGGGGACTCCAATAAGAGGGCTTAAGTCGTTATTACAAGCTTTTCAAAATTATTATATGCTTGTGTGTGAATGTTGCATTTACATTTCTGATGAATGTGTACGAATGCATCTTTATTTACTGCACTGCTAAATATCTATCTGTGATATTAGTGCTTCCCACTTGTCATCATTTTTGCAAAAACAGTGAGACACGTTATATGTGAATGTATGTTGTGTGGTTCCTCCATCAGGAGGCTATCTTATCGGTGTTTGATTACCGGACTCATGGGAAGAGTAATTCCCCAGGGCTCAGGAAATGCACCACCTAGATTTGCTCTAGTTGAAAGACCGGATTAACTTTCTGTCAGGTAAATTGCGATGATCTGGGAACCTTCATGCCAAAAAGCTGTGAGAGAAACCCTAAGATAGGTCAACCTCTGATAAACCAAACACGGAAGAAAGTCTCTTCATACTTTTCATTTTTAATTACTTGTAAATGCATTTACTTGTAATTTTATTCCATGTTTATCCATATATAATGGAAAATATGAAGAATAATTGTGCATGCATAACATGCTATCAATTAACAACCGATTTTGCAGGACAAAATTCCTAAACGGACATGTTATGATAACATTTGCATTACCCTAAGACTAAACTACGTAAGTCTTTTGTAGGGAAGCAATTAGGCCTATTACCCGCTCAACGTCCAAAAAGGCCATAGGCCTACAACCAATCATGTCTTCTTCTGACCAGTCTAATACTGTCTCTCGAGAAGAATTTGACGGATTGAGTAAACAAATCACAGACTTGGCAGTTCTGCTGAAAGAATTACACCAGTCTACTCAGGGTACAAAGATACCTACACATACAGAATCCTCTACACAAGGAGGAGTTCAAGGGTTGGAAAAAACAATTCCAGAACATCAGTTGGATACGACCAACAAAGACCCTGAAAACACCCATATCAAAGGAGATTCAGACACCGGTGATATCAGGAAGAAGGTCTTCCAAATGGAGGAAACCATCCGTGTTCTCAAAGGGATTGGAACACATGGCAGTGTTTCATATACAGACCTTTGCATATTCCCTGGTGTTCAATATCCAGAGAAATTCAAGACCCCTGATTTTGAGAAATATGACAGATTAGGGGATCCTTATACATATTTAAAAGTGTTCATTGGAGAACTTGGGTCTTACGCAGAAAATGAAAAGCTCTGAATGTAGCTGTTTCAGAAAAGTCTGACTGAAGAAGCCCGTTTCCTTGTATACCAGATTAGACAACTCAAAGATCCATAGCTGGGAAGAGTTGGCTCACGCCTTCCTCACTCAATACAGCATTCAATCTCAGATGGCTCCTGACCAATACCAAATTACCAAGGTCAAGAAATAGTCTAATGAGTCATTTAGAGAGTACGCTCAAAGGTGGAGGCGCCTTGCTGCTCAAGTTATTCCTTCCATGACAGAATCAGAAATGGTCATGACCTTCATAGATGTACATAAAGCTCCTTTCTATGAAAGAGTTCTAGCTGGTATTGGCAAACCATTCTCTGAAATGATCAAACATGGCGAGATGGTTGAAATGGGATTGAAGTCCGGTAAAATTCAAGACCTAGCCACTCTTAAAGCTGTTGTTGGGCACATCCAGTCCAGATCTTACGGAAACAATCCCCGGAGGGTCCATAAAAAGAAAGAGAAGGATGTTTCGTCGATACTACAAGGATAAAAAGGTAATCAAAGCATGCTTATACAGAGGAGAAACTACTCCTCTTTTCCAGCACAATCTTCAAACCCTCCATTACCTTAAAGTGGAAAGTAAAGCGACCTCGAACGTTCACACCCTTAGGGGACTCGTTCGAGAATATTCTTGCTCTTCTGACTGCTCAGAAGAAAATTACACAGCTTCTTCCACCAGCCAACCCTAATTGGAGGGGTTTTAATTCTACTCGGAAGTGTGCTTATCATGCCGGAGCACCTGGACATGATACTCAAGATTGTTGGGCCTTGAAACACAAGATTCAAGTTCTAATAGACAATGATGAGATCGTGGTTACCAAATCAGAGCAACCTCATGTGCAAGATAACCCTCTTCCTCAACACAAAGAAGAAGAGGTCAACATGATAAGTTGGAGCACTGTACAAGGTTCCAATTCTAATGACGAACCATCCCAACCCATCATAGACGGTGTTGACAAATGGAATTATGCAAAGTTCCAGTTTACCATGGAAAGAAAAATGAAAGCTCTTTGTAAATAAATTGAGCAATTGGCAGAACTGGTGACCCACCAGCATCAAGTCACACGCCAATTAATCAGGCAGGAGCATGCCTATCTCCTTCCTTTTGTTATGAATGCCTCCCCACCACCTTCATAAAGTGAAGCTATGTAGGATAAGGTTGTAAAGCGAGCAAATGTTAAAGCCCGTCAGGATTTTTCCAATCAAAGGGAATTCACCTATTTGGGCCAATCTATGGAGGAGATACTTCAAATGTTGATCAACAAAGGAAGAATTACATTCCTAATCCCTCCCATCAATCCCCGCCCAGGGCGGTTCAATCCTGTTGAAATGTGTCAATATCATTCACATTCTCATGGTCATAGCATAGAAGAATGCTGGGCACTCCGCCATCTTATTCAGAATCTTATTGATAGCGGTGTCTTGCAAATAGCAGATGGTTACACTATACAAGTCAAGGGTGGGAATGCATATCCTACTAAATGGAAGGGATCAGTAGCAGTTATATCCGAAGTGGATGATGAGACTGTCAAAGTATTTCCCATACAACCAATTCAACTCAAAGGAGCTGACAATCCTTTGAAAGTGGTCGCACCAGAGCCAATTCCTTTACCTTTCAGACCACAACATCCTGTTGTCAGCTTACACAAAGTTCTATAGAATTATGGAGAAGCTGAAGGATCCATGTCTCATACTACTGCTACAGTGTCAAAGGAAAATCCACTATACCTTCCTCAATGGGTTGTCAAACCTACTTGCAAAGCAAAGGGTAAGTTGCTTGTGGAGAAGATTGAAAAATTCCTTCGTACTATGGGCCACAATGAAGCCAAAGTGGTTTTAAGCTTGCAAGAAGCTCCACACAAGATTTTGATACTGGATTTGGTTTTCTCTTCCGAGGATTATCAGAAAATCCTATTGAAGGTTTTAGAAGAAGCCTACTTGCCAAAATCAGTGGATGTGGAAAAATTTTAACATTTGGTTGATCACATTTTCAACAACAATGTGATACCCTTCACTGATGATGACATACCTCCCGAAGGGATCGATCATTGCAAGCCTTTACATATTGCAGTTTTGTCTTCCGGGTACATGCTAGCAGGAGTATTGATAGATGGAGGCTCATCTCTAAATATATGTCCTTATGCCACATTAGTAAAGATGAATATCAATCTTAAGCGGATCCAAAGCAGCCATACGGTCATCAGAACTTTTGATGGATCCCGAGGAAATTCCATGGAAAGATTGAATTGCCAATTGAGATTGGTTCCAATACATTCAATGTACCTTTCCACGTCCTCAAGATAGAAACAGGATACAACATGCTCTTGGGGAGACCATGGATACACATGGCTGGAGCTGTGTCCCTCCACCTTACATCAACAACTCAAATACATTATCAACAACAATCTAGTCAATGTCAACGCTGAGCCAGATTGTCCTAAACAAGGAGCTCTACCAATTATCAGCTTCTACTCAGAAGTTGAATCGGCCAGTTTCCATACTCTAGAAGTGAGTAACACACAATACCATTCTATTGGAACGCCACTTCCCGTACCCAAGATTTATGTCGAGATTATGTTGGCCACTCAAGAAATGATGTTATTGGGTCATCAACCTGGACAAGGGCTTGGTAAAGATAAGTTGGGTATTAAGCACCCTATCCAAATGTCCAGTCAAATCTGAACAGCCGGAATAGGCTATTCTACCAGTTCCAGTCACAGGAATCCTCATAAGCACAAGCAGGTTCCTCAAGCTTCCACCACACGACGATTTTCTATACCTTTACCTCGTGAGTTGACGCAATCTCCAGTAAAGGTTCCAACCCATGTTGTGGCTATGCTGTTTCCAAAACTAGTACCAATCAAAGCAAAAGAGGTGCTGATTCCTGATCCCAAGGTGGAAGAAAAGGAACGAAAATGTAAACATGACCTTGCCTTGATGGTGGCAGGTATTCGCATCATTGTTCATGATGAACATACAAACAGATACACCCCAGACGATGATTGCCCAGATGTCATGGTTATCATTCGGGAAAAGGAGGACAATGATGATCCTTCCATCACTGTAGTCTATCAGGACTTTTCCCTCGACAATTGGAGCAGCACTCCATGCATTGGTCGACAAGGGTAAAATAGGCAAAAAAATCCCTCTGCCCTGTAGATAACGTTAATTGCTTGCTTTCCTTTACAACACTAGCATTTATTTTATCAAGTACATGCTAACACTTTTGTATGATCGAACGGTTGCATATATTAAGTGAAAACATCTTTTATTTCAGGACTCTGAATTTAGATGTGCCTGTACTTGCTGATGAAGTGCCTTCTCTCCACGAGGACTGTAACTTTGACTTAAAGTTAGACTCAGACTTTATGGACATCCAAGAGGACATTGAGACACCTCAAGAGATTAAGGAATGGGTCACAGACAAATTCAAACCCAATCTTGATCAAACCACTCCTTTCAATCTCGGAACCTTAGACAACCCTAAGCTAATCCAGATTGGTTCAGACCTTACCACAAATCAACGGAATGACATGGTTATACGGTTAACCCAATTCCAGGATGTGTTTGCATGGTCTCATGAAGACATGGTGGGTTTGTCCACTGACATTGTTCTTCATCGCCTTCCCATTAAAGAAGGATTCAAGCCAGTTAGGAAAAAACTCAGGCGATTGAAACCTGAGTGGAGTTTAAAGGTTAAAGAAAAAATTCTGAAATAATTTCAAGCTGGCATCATCATGGTGTCTACATATCTGGAGTAGATATCCAACATTGTTCCCGTGCCTAAACCAGGGGGAAAGGTGCGAGTCTGCGTGGATTACCGATATTTGAACAAAGCTTGCCTTAAAGATAACTTTTTCGTGCTATTTAACCAAATTCTTATTGACAATACTGCTCAATACGGCATGTACTCCTTTACTGATTGCTTTGCGGGGTACCATCAAATTATGGTCGATGAGGAAGATCGTGAGAAAACTTCTTTCATCACGCCTTGGGGAACCTTTTGATATAGACGGTTGTCATTCGGCCTCATCAACGCTGGGGCAACTTATCAGTGAGCTATGATGGCTCTTTTCTATGATTTAATGCATAAGGAGATAGAGATCTACGTGGATGACATCATTGTCAAATCCCGGAAGGAGGATGACCACTTAGACCATCTCACAAAACTTTTCAACAGGTTGCGTAAGTACAACTTGAAGTTAAATCCCGCCAAATGCGTATTTGGTGTTAAGTTAAGCAAGTTGTTAGGTTTCCTAGTCAACCACAAAAGGATTGAACTAGATCCTACCAAAATCCAGGCCATCAAGGAAATGCCCATTCCTCAGACAGAGAAGAAAATACGGGGATTTTTGGGAAGGATCAACTTCATTAGCAGATTCATTTCTCAACTCACAACAACCTGTGAGCCAATCTTCAAGTTGTTAAGGAAGAACTCCACCATAAAATGGAATGATGAGTGTCAGAAAGCCTTCCTCACAATCAAAAAGCAACTGATTAACGCTCCTGTTTTGGTACCTCCCATGGATGATGTTCCCTTGTTCATGTACCTGTCCATAAATTATAATGCCATGAGCTGCATGCTGGGGCAAAAAGACAATTGAGGCCAATAACAGGCTATCTATTACCTCAGCAAAAGATTCAGCATCAGTGAACACAAGTACACTCTGATTGAGAAGACTTGTTGTGCTTTAGCATGGGCTTCCATGAGGTTACAACATTACCTACATGGTCACACAACCCATCTCATATCCCGAATGGATCCTCTCAAGTATGTGTTTAGTAAGCCCTTACTGAATTGTCGACTATCTAGATGGCAGTTGATCCTACAGCAATTTGACATCGTCTATGTGATGCAAAAGTCTGTCAAAGGTCAAGGAATTGCGGATCAACTTGTCGCTTCACCTGCAGGAGAATACAAACCCTTAGAAACATACTTTCCTGACGAAGGAGTAATTACAATTCAGCTACAACATCAGTACGATACATCCCGTACGTGGAGAATGTATTTTGATGGAGCTGTTAACACAGAAGGCTCTGGAGCTGGAGCAGTTTTAATATTCGGTATAGGGGAGCAGTATCCCGTCGCCGTCAAATTGCAGTTTGTCAACACCAACAACACAGCTGAGTGTGAAGGCTGTATCATGGGGCTAAAACTTTCCCGTTCAATGGGCATCAGGAGGTTAACTGTCTTTGGGGATTCCGAATTGGTACTCAAGCAATCCACAGGAGTCTATCAAACCAAAGAATTACATTTACTACCTTACCATCGACAAGTTTTACAGATGGCTTTGGAGTTCAAAGAAATCTCCTTTCTACACATTCCTCATAATAGGAATGATTTTGCAGATGCATTAGCAACGTTGTCCTCCTTGGTTTACATACCAGACAAGGAAAACATGCCAAGCATCACGTTTACTCTGCAAAGACCCCCAGTCTATGGGAATTACGTTGGAGAAGTATCGGATGAGCTACCTCCCATCCACAGTCCTTGGTATCAAAGCATCAAGGAGTATCTACGAGATGGATCTACACCCGCTGAGGCGAGCCTAACTGAGAAGAGGCGGATTCATCGACTTGCTATGAAATTCTACCTGAGCGGAGATGCACTCTACAAAAGAGATGCAAGATTAGGTCTCCTCAGATGTCTTGACAAAGACCAAGCTCAGAGACTCATGGATGAGATCTATGGTGGAGTATGTGGCCCTCACATGAGTGGACCCCTACTTGTCAAAAAGATCCTCAGAATAGGGCATTATTGGCTTACACTCAAAGCTGACTGTGGTGATCACGTCAAGAGGTGCTATCAATGCCAGATTCATGGGAATGCTATCCACGCCCCTCCAAGGGAACTCCATAATATGAGTTCGCCAGGGCCCTTCTCAATGTAGGGAATGGACGTGATTGGGCCCATCGAGCCCAAAGCTAGTAATGGACATCGATTCATATTCACCATGATCGACTACTTCACCAAATGGGTAGAAACAGCATCCTTCCCCAAGGTTACTAAAGAAGTCATCATTGCTTTCATCAGAAACAATGTTGTTTGTCGATATGGACAACCAGAGGTCATTGTGTCAGACAATGCTAAGAACCTTAACAACAAAATGATGGAGGAGTTATGCAGAAAATTCCAAATCAAACATCTCAACTCCATCATCTACAGTCCAAAGATGAATGGTGCTGTTGAAGCGGCTAATAAAAACATCAAAATGATCATGCAAAAAATGTCCACCAATCACAAAGGATGGCCTGACCTCTTGCCTCTGACTTTATTAGCATACAGAACTTCTATGCATGCTTCCACTGGGGCAACCCCCTACTCACTAGTCTATGGGATGGAAGAAGTGCTCCCCATAGAAGTGGAAATGGAATCCCTCAGAGTATTGATGGATGCTCAGTTGGATGAAGACCAATGGGTAGAAGATAGGTATCACCAATTGTCTCTAATAGACGAAAGTCGATCCGCGGCTATCTTCCATGGTCAGTTATATCAGCAAAGGATCGCACGATCCTACAACAGAAAAGTCCGACTACGGCAATTCAAACAACATGACTTGGTTTTAAAGATCATTGACAACCAAGATCAATCTAAGGGAAAATTCACTCCTAACTGGGAAGGCCCATTTGTTGGCAAGGAAGTATTGGCAGGAGGTGCTCTCAGATTGCAGGAAATGGACGGCGATGAATTTCCACAGCTTATCAACTCGGACACCGTGAAACGGTACTATGTCTGAAGTTACCATCAAACAAACATCCTAGTTTTGATCATCAAATCACCAGTCATTCTGGTTTTGAACCTTTCCTTTTTGAATAACTCTTCTGCCCCTCAGGGAAATATACCCTTCAAACCAGCAGCCTGGTATCACTTCATTTCAAACCTTTCACAATTTTGGTTATCCTGGAGATGGGATTAAACATTTCACACTTGCAGTTTATCCTGAAGACGGGATTAAACCTTTCACACTTGCAGTTTATCCTGAAGACAGGATTAAACTTTTCTACGCCTGCTATTTATCCTGAAGACAGGATTAAACTTTTCTACGCTTGCAGTTTATCCTGAAGACGGGATTAAACTTTTTTACGCCTACAGTTATCCTGAAGACGGGATTAAACTTTTTTACGCTTGCAGTTTATCCTGAGGACGGGATCAAACTTTTTCACACCTGCAGTTTATCCCCATTATGGGATCAAACTTTCTTCTCCCCGCAGTATAGCCTGCACATGGGATTCACACTTCTCTTCGCCTTCAATTCGTCCCGAGGGGCGAACTACGTCGACCTGATCTCCCTGATGCCCAGAGGTACGTAGGCAACCATATGCTATATGGCCCAGTCGCAACAACAAAAACAACAAAGACATTTCTGCCCTTTCTTCACAATAAAAACAAAAAAAAACATATGTACACCCATCTGCCTTCCGCATTTAGCATTGAACCTCTTACACCAGGTTCAAACTACGCAAACTTGATCTCATCTTCAATAGGAGTACGTAGGCAACCATTTATGGTTCAGTCTAACCCCTACCAGAACAACATTCTTGTCACACGGTACTGGGATCAACCTTCAATTCGCCACATTTCATCGGTTTCAGATCAAAGGGATGGAATTACCCAACCTCTTCTCATAAATATCAGATTCGGTGACCATCTAAGCTGTGATCGTGCCTCACAGAGCAATACCAACCCATAATAGATGGAATTAACTAGGCTTCTCACAAATAGAAGTACTAGCGACCATCTGTGGTGCGGTAAATATCAGAGAGGAAGAAACCATTCTCTTTTCCACTTTTCCATACAGATACCAGTCCCAAGACACCAAAGATGGTAGGGATTTACAGAAATCAATGATCCGTTCTGAGAGATCTTGCGATGTCTCAATGTTCATCTATCAAGGATAAGTTCAGAATGCATCAAGATCATAAGGCCCTAAAGAAACAGAAAAATATCAAGCAAGTATCAAGGCATAACTAAAAGGGAAGTGAATCAAAATATATTTCCATGCTATACATAATACTGTTTGATATATACATATGTGTTGTACTTGACAAAATGGCTAAGCTAGTCTGTGCAAGAAAATAAAAAGCTATCTACAGATCTGTATACATACGAACTATCAGATCTAACATAGCATCCCTCTCTGAAGACGGAGGTAGCACTGCAAGCTACTGCCCAAGGGTATCTACACGAGCTAGCAAATCAGAGGCTAACTGCATGGTGGCATAGTGCTCATCAATGTAAGCACTCATGTAGGCAAGACTGACAGTCATCTGGGATCTCACTGAAGTGCTGTCTGCAATGGCCACATCCCTAGTAGATAAGGCGGCATCCTGCTCCATAATCAATGCATCCCTGGCTGATCTAGCCTCATCCCTCTCTAACAGAGCAGTATTTCTCTTATCAAGAGCTGTCAACATCACGGCCCTAGCCTGATAACTATCTTAGGTCATCAGATGTAAGCTCTGCTCCAAATGTTGTGCCGAATACTGAGTAACAGTGGAACTTGGGGTGGGATAATCCATCACAAATGCTGGAAGCCCAGCAGTCAAATCATCGATGGGAATAACAGCCTCCTCTATAGGCTCCTCATCATCATAATCAATCCCCAACACTGTGGATACTACCACAACCGATATAGTCTCTGTCTCCATCCATGCGAAATACTCTGCAGAACAACCTGGATGACTGACAAAAAACTCAACCAGCTCTCACTGATCCCAACAGGCATACAACCTGGATCTGCCCTCCGCTGATAAACGGTGTGACGCGAAGCGCTGACTCACTGCCCCCTCATAAGGATGAAAATCCTAAAATTGGTCAAACTGACACTTCACGGCCAATGGGTGATAAGTGATCATGCCCCTCAATCAAGCCAGAGGGAGATAATCTATGCTCGGAGCATGAGTAATGAAGCTGTAGGGTGAACTAAGACCTGAACACGACAATATGGCAAACGGATCCCTAATCCTTGCCAGAAAAACTAACCACGATGCAGCATCTGTACACTCCACAGGCTGAAAGAAGTATGACATGGCTATATCATGGATGAAACAAAACCCCTGCCGTCTAAATGTGTCAATCGGTCTCAAGTGTGACATAAACCACACGTATAGTATGACCGAGCTACCTGTAAACACTCCTGTCGGATAAGTGCAGCAGTATGTAGCTGACCTTAGAGTCTTTGCAATGATCATCGGTACAATGGTACGACCCTCACTGAGAGCTCTCACTGCCATAATGCCGCCAATATCCAGCTCATCCATGTACCGCGGCATGAAGACGTATGACAATACGCCCAAAAGGAGTACATCTACCCTGGTTGAACGCCAATGGTCCTCCGGTGTGGTGAAATCCCCGGAATACCGTGCATAGCTGCCCTCAGAGCCAAACCTGTCAAACAGGAAACGCTGGGATATCACGTGGCCGGATGTAATCTCGTCCTGGACCACTCTATGTCTCAATCTGGTGAGGGTCATAAACTGTCTGCTCATGACTCCAATAGCCATATGCACGCAAGGTCTGTCCAGCAGCAGCATCATCAATCGTGCATACTCCTCCAAAGTAGGAGTCAACTCCTGGGTCCCAAATCGAAAAACCTGCCTCTCCGATACCCAATGCTCTAGCATACCCTCTACAAATTCTGTGGGAACCTGAAATATCAAACGGTCATAGTATGCTGCAGCAAATCATCTATGATCACCATATCTGATGGTGATATACTATCATACCATGAGCGCATACCATCTACCACCATAAATGGCGGGGTATGATAAATACGGCTAAATGTCGAAGAAGACATTTGTACGGGGTCGTGCCATAAGACCATCCTAGGGTTAATGCTGAATATCTCTGGACATACATACATATGCATAATATAATAACATGCATGATACAATTGATGGCAATATGATATAGGGAATGGAAAATTGTACATATATTCCTAAGTATATCATCATCTAATACAACTCTATACTGCTAAAATACAGGGAAATGGGATGAAGCTACCCAACATAAAACAGAGGCCTATCAAAAGAGATAGCAAGAAATACATCAGAAAAAGTCAAGAGTGTCGATGTCTACATCATCGATCCTGTCCACCTGATGTACCTCCTCCTGAGTCATTGGATCTCTATCTACAGGGATGTCAGGTCGATACAAGGGAGGATCTGCGCTGAGAAAACTATATGGGTCACCTGAGGGACCAGCGTCAGTGCTGGAGGGATCAAAAGTATCTACCTCTGCAGGATCTCTGCCCAAATGCCGAATGAAAAGATGTGACAGGTTCAGTTGCCGAGTCAATCTGTCAATCTGTGTCACATGAGTCGGATCTCTGACACAGGCTAGCCAATCTGTCATCATCACGGATCCTGGAACCATATCCCCCATAAACTGTGTGGCGCGGGTCTGAGCTCTAATAATACGAGGGATCCACCAATGCTAGAACTTCTCCTGAGAACAGGGGCCCTCTGACAATGTAAAACCGTCAATACCCATTAATGGGATGTCAATGACGGGTGACTATGAAACAGGCCAATAACGCATGGCAAGAGGCAAGATCGGTATACATATCTCTCATGTAGTGCTCCTGATAGCACGCTCTCCTAAATAGAGCTCTCATCCTCAATCTGTAAAGAGAGGAATCCTGCGGGTGAAAATGACGTACTCTACTCCAGTTTGGTACCCATCCTCAAAACTAACTCCCAAATGCTCTCCAGAGTAGGGACTCCATATAATAACATCGACTGTCAATAACTCCAACTGTAGGCGACAATGAGTGAAACCCTCAGCAACAGGGACCTCCGCCAGTATGGAATGATGCCATCTCTGTCCTCATGGATAGGTGTCTAAACCTAACACGCTCATAGGACACAAACAGGGAAGCCTCTCATAGGCCCAAAACTGCCAACACAAAGGTAAACATCTGTTGTCAGTCAACACTCTTAACCTATACATGGGAAAAGACAAGAGAAACACTTACCAGCAGAAATGGGTAGAATCCTAACCATGCCTCAGTCAAACCCTGTCATCGTATGTGTATTCCCCTGAGGAAGTAGGCAAAGGTATAGGAACCCCAATCATACTCTCATGTACGGTCCACGTGTCGAGTGGCGCTGATCAAAGCGAAGGACACCATAGAGGAATTATCTGCTATGAAGCAGCCCCTAATGATCATCAGGAACAATCGCCGAAGAATGCGATCCTTGACTCTCACATCATCGGGTATGGGCTCACTCAAAAGCCAGCTCATAGCATCTACGCTCAAAGGACCTGTACGAATAGTCCTGCCCTTGAGTGCCTCCGCCGGAACTCCCAACAAGGATCTGATGGCAGTAGGGGTGATATCCGCAGTGCAAGGCACCGGCTCCCCTCCAAACTATATACCTGTGATAAACCGCCAATCCATCGGCGTCATCATCACCTCGCAGTCCAGCAAATGGAGTGACTGAGTCTGGTGAAACCACCACTCAGACAATGCCCTGAGGTAACCCCAGGGACAACAACGGGGTAAAATGGAGAAGAACCTCCCAAATCCCCAGCCATGGACGATCGCTCTATAGTCATCATGCTAGGCCTGATACATAGAGTGGATGCTAAACCAGTTCCCTCGAGGCTGTGTGAAGTCGGGAACCTACATCAAATGCAGATCAACATCAGACTCCTTAACTCCTCATCAATAGGAAATAAGGAAGATTATAGATCTAACTTCATACATCGTTTGCGTGCAGGTATACTGAAGGATGCCAACTCATGTCACCCAGAAGATCTAGGTTCACCACTTGAATACCTGGTAATTCTCTACGGGGAACATATACAGCAGGAGCAGGAACCTCGATCGGTGCATCCTCCTCCTCGTCCTCGACATTAGACACTTCAACCCGAATAGGATGTATCACCGCCTCCTCCAAACGACGAGGCTGTCTAACAGAACGGTGCTGAGGCTCTTCAAAAGCCCTCTTTTGTACACCAGAAGTGGTCTTGTGGGAACTACTCGGCTGATCCAGATCCATGATATCTGGACAACAAGTCTCCAAATCACCACAAAAAGGGTGTGGTAATTTCTTATTTGGAGTCTTTTCAAAATGCATTCTATGATTACATGCATGCATGCATTGTTTTAACATACATCTATAGTAGAGTTAAAAATGCATGACTACCCAATACCTACATTTTGGGAAAATATTCCCATAGCCCCCTTTGTAAATGGGACTATCCACATACACATAGGCATAATTAGGTGGCCATTCAGTAGCACACATGTTTACAGTCATATACATCCTATATGCATTAATACATTGCAGTAAAAAATTCGTAAGTGTAGTCTAATTACCAGGATTATTTTGCTTGTCTACCTTTAGTCATTTGTCCTCAGATAGGATAAGAAATGACAGTAAAAGGGGCCAATTTGACTATTTCAAAAGTCAAATTTTTTTACATCATTATGTTCAACATGGTGTAATATTAACATTTGCTATGTTGAATATTTTTTATCAAGTTATATCAGCATGCATATTCACTACTATGTGTCTAAATGCATTTCATGCGATAAGTCATTTTCCAATGGACATAAATTTGAAAAAAATACATGCATGTGTTACCAGGAGAGTGAAGAATGCTTGTACGGTGGCAGAATATGCAGAAAGTTGCCCGAACTCAGCAGATCTGAAGAAGAGCTCTCGGATTTCCTTCACTGTGCAACTTGAAAATGACTTATAAAAATAACTAGCCGCCTATACATAGGCACGGTTGGTCACAGGCTAACCTGCGGCTCTTACAGGTACACCTGCAGAACCCCTCCATGGGCCCCACTCCTCTGGCTCGCTCCAGTTAGAGTTGCAAAGGAGGTCTCACAAGCTGAAAAGGTTAAATCAGGAATAAAAGTGCTACGCGATTGAGCGGAATAGCCTGAAATCCCGGTTTCTCGTCTACCAGAGTTAAACTCCTGTCGTCTCAAAGGTATTCGCCTAAATATAGGGTATACTATACCAATAAGCTCAGCTTTCACAAATCATGCTCGATAATACCCCACAAAGGTCTGATGCCGTCATTTACAGGGTCACAACCCTAAACCTCCCCGGCGGGGGTTACAACGCAAAACCACGATATATTAAACATTCCCCGATGGGGGTTACAACGCCGAAGTTATCAACATCTACATATCCCCGGTGGGGGTCACAAAGCACATCCTTCAAACTTCTGCATATCCCCGGCGGGGGTTACAACGCAATGCAACCATTGACACACACATCAATGAAGGTCAAGCAGCCTTAATGTCATGTTAGCCGATGGCAAATAAACCCATCAAAGCAACCTTCCCTGGCGGGGGTTTCAATGCAATGCAACCATTTAAACACAGATCAATGAAGGTCAAGCAACCTTGACGTCATGTTAGTCGATGACAAGTAAACCCATCGAAGCAACCTTCCTCGGCGGGGGTCACAACGCAATGTTACCATTGACACATACATCAATGAAGATCAATCAGCCTTGACAATACACCCAGTAGGGATTTATCCGGTGATACACAAATCAGCGAAGGTCAGGCAACCCTGATAACAACAAATTATTGGCAATAACTCCGACAGAATGAGGGAATATGTTATACACATCCTCAAACAGACAAAGCTTTATCCCCACAGATCTCTTACACACAAGAGGTACCTCTATGGAATATAAGCCAGTGTCTAGGATTCAAGACTTTGGTGATAGCCCCAATGTCAACATCCTTGGAGACATGGATCGTATGTCCAAGCCATCATTGATTGTCATCCTAACAGGATTACCTGACGATCATTCATGCATTCTACATGCATTTGCATCATGTTGCTGCATATAGCATCATGTTTATCTTAATTGCATTTCAAGTGTCTAGTATTCTTTATCCTATCCATGCCTTGCCTTGCATTGCATGAATATGATAAAGTGGGGCATCTGTAGACACTCGAAATTTTCTGCACCCCTATTACTAACATTTCAGAAGGGTAGATTCGTCTTTTGGAGATAACCCTGGAAGACAGCTTACAACCATTCTAGATACTACCGAAAGTTCAGTTCCATTCCGAATACTACTGGAAGTTCATTTCCAACCCGGAACATAAGCCGGGAACATCAGTTCAAACCCCGGAAGACACACCGGGAATGTCATTTCCAATCTCAAAGATAAACCCGAGATATACAGATCAAAAGACTGGCAACAACACCAGAGAGAACAGTTCTGTCTCGGCAATAACACCGCGATGCTCAGTTCCAGTCCCAGAGACAACACTGGGAGTAACAACCCCATCCTTAGTGATAGCCCCAAGAGATGCCATTGCAGCTCCGACGATAACCCCAAAAATGCTTTTTTCAAACATATGCAATCAGCTTCAACCCCAGACAGCCTGTCAAGGCACACACACCTCAGACCCAGAGTTAACAAACGGGCAGACAGGAACACCCATAGATGACAGTGAGACATACAAACAAGCAGCAGTCCAATCTCAAATGTAACCTTAAGCAACGTCTACTTTTTGCTTAAACCGAAGATAACCCCAGTGAGGAGTCACAATGTCATCTTACCATCTCACCAAGATGATATCGTGGCATACCAACAAGTAGTCCAATCTCAGCTGTAACCCTGAGCAATGTCTACTTTCAACTCAAATCGGCGATAACCCCGGCGAGGAGTCAAATGTCATCTTGTTCTTTCGACAATGGCACGTTGTCTCAACACTTCATACATACATACACCAAACAATGTGCCACAAGAACTGAGGATTGACAATCCTGAGTGACTATTACGTGTGACAGTACTTTGGATAGAATTTGAAGCTTGAAGACCATGGACATAGACCCTTCTTCCAGATTTTGTATAACCTCTAATCCATGTCATTGCGTAACTCTTGACACAAGCGGTCTGAAGAAGGTCAGATATACCTCATTCGGATGCTCAGTTTGAAGTTCTACAAGTTTGAGTGGACATTACAATGCATGAGTGCATGTAATACGAGACGACGGGACCCACGAGGCTCGGATGCATCATGACCAGCCGTAGGTACAACTGCGGCTGCCGCAGGTGTACCTACAGCCATCCGTCTATATATACAAGTCTTGGGATCAACCATTTGAGAAGAAGAGGGAGGGAAAAAGGTGAGGAAGTCCTGTCCATTATACTCTGCATACACATCTTTTGAGTGTTTCCTCATCTTTAAACACTAGTTAGCTCACATATAGCTATCTTTCATCCGGCGGGAGCTGAGTGTTTATCCATTTAAAGTCATAGAAGTCTAATTTGGCAGCCCACTGTAAGCCTTCTTATATTCTATAATGCCTTCTTCTAGTATTAGCACACACTGTTATTCAAATTGAGAGTCGTGTTGTGTGCGTTTTCCCGGACTTCTGTCTGTGGTTTTCATTTCTGTATGTATATATATACTTATATATGTATATATTTTATATATGGACTAACATTATTGAGTTATGCCTCGATTGAGCCTAGACTTCGGTCTGGAGCGTTTAATTAATTATATATATATATATATAATTGCTGTCAGATATATCCGATGAGCCTGGATTCACATCTAGTGCGTTTACTACTTCTATATATATATATATATTTACATTTCTGTCAGGCCTGGAATTCACTTCGTGGCCTTTTCCAGCTTTATTTACATTTCGTCCTGCCTGGAGTTTACTTCGTGGCAGTTGATCGCTTTTACAGCTTTATTTATATTCCGTCCCGCCTGGAGTTTACTTCATGACGGTTGATCATGTTTATATATATATTTACATCTTTTATACATATATATATATATATATATATATAATTGTTTACTGCTTTCCATACAAATTGCAGTATCATGTGAGCCTAGGAATTATGTGATCACAAGTTTAGTTTACTGAATCTAGATTCGAATCCCATGATGGACATTTTTCAGCTATAAGCAGCCTGTATATTATTTTACAGTGTCTGAATTTCCTTGGATGGCTGTCATGCCCATGAGGAATTCAGCACTTCTGTATATTATTTTCTCGAGAATGCTTCGCATCTCGAAAATAAAAGCAAATAAGCCAAACATTTAATAATAAAATGAAAGCATCAAAGGCCTCAATTACTATTGAGCACAAGGTTTGAAAAACCTCTTTTACAAAACGACATTGCTATATCTTGTTTAAAACTAAATTTTTCTATAAATTCAAACCCTATTTATATCGGTACGAACGAGGTACTGCACTACTTCCAAATAATTATACATTAATCCACACACACACACACACACACAAATTCATATAACAGTTTCTTTAAAAAGTGTCGGTCACCGTGGTAACACGGATGTCGGGGGGTACCTAACACTTTCCCTCCGCATAATCAAGCCCCTGGACCCAAAATGAATCTCGGTTTCACAGACTTGTCTAGTAGTGTCAAATCACTGGGTCAATGTGCAAACCTTTTTCGGTTGCGTTGGTGCAACCAGTTAAATACACCAATTGGTGACTCTTAAAGTTAAATCGTCGACATTATACATGTCAGACCTTTTTCACTTATTTTTTCAAATAAATCTCATATTAACATGAGAACACCAAAGAATAAGTAACGAACAGGGACACTCAAAAATACCGACGTCGACACAACACATATTTATAGCACAAAAATAAAATAAATATTATTTTAATGTTCTCTTTCCTTATTTCAAATCCAGAATTAGGGTTTGGATTCCATATCCAATTTTTCTTGCATAAACAACATTATTAATTAAGTGAAAATATTAAATTAATAATCTGAAATAAATTTATATATTAAATCAATTATTATAATAATTAAAATAATCATTCCATATATCATTTAAATAATATAATATCATATTTTCTTGAAAAATAAATAATAAAAACATTTCTACAATAAAATTAATTATTATAAGAATATAGTTTATAATGATCAGTAATTCTAAAATAAAATTATTTTTAATTATTCATGTAATAAATATATTTTAATTTATCACATAAATACATGTGCTTTGACTTATACATATTTCCCATATTTATTTTAATAAATAAAAAATTAAAAAAAATTATACGCAAAATTTCAGATTTATTTATATAGAAAATATCGGGTTATTATAGCAGCGTTCATGAATTTGATGAACATGGTGTTTAAACCATTTTTAGACAACTTTGTGGTGGTGTTTGTTGATGATATGTTGGTATATTCCAAAACCAATGAGGAACATGTTGAACACTTAAGGGTGACATTGGAGACATTGAGAAGAGAGAATTTGTATTCTAAGTTCTCAAAATGTGAATTTTGGTTGGAATATGTACAGTTTCTTGGACACATTATTGATAAGGACAAAATTTTGGTAGATCCATCAAAAGTTGAGGCTGTAATAAACTGGGATCAGCCAAAGACACCGTTTGAAGTAAGGAGTTTCTTAGGATTGGCAGGTTATTACAAGTGTTTTATTCAAGACTTTTCCAAGATCGCGACTTCATTGACAAACTTAACTAGGAAGGCGGTTAAGTTTGTTTGGACAAAGAAGTGTGAGGAATGTTTTTGAGAATTAAAGAAAAGGTTGAGTTCTTTACCTGTGTTGTCATTGCCTGATGATACATGGAATTTGTGGTGTATAATGACGCATCACATAAAGGACTAGGTTGTGTGCCTATGCAGAATGGCATAGTTATTATGTATGCATCACGACAGTTGAAAGATTACGAGAAAGGGTATCCAACTCATGACTTAGAGTTGGCAGCGATGGTGTTTACCCTAAAAATTTGGAGACATTATCTTTATGGAGAGAAGTGTGAGATATATACTGACCATAAAAGTCTGAAGTATATATTTACACAAAAAGATTTGAATATGAGACAAAGAAGATGGTTGGAGCTGATCAAAGATTCTAACTGCGAAATTTTCTATCATCCCGGAAAGGCGAATGTTGTTGATGATGCTTTAAGTAGGAAGGGGTGGGAGAAGTTAATGTTGTTGACTGCTCAGGAGAAGCTAGTGTCGAAAATGGCTAAGATAGAGTTGGAAATTAAATATCTGACAGAATTCGATGAAAAATTGTTCCAGATAGGTAACAGTTCAATGTTGGTGGATAATGTGAAAAATGCACAACTTCAGGATGAAGATTGCGAAAAGATAAAACAAAAAATATCTAAAGGTGAGGAAAACAAATTCAAAATCGATTCGGAAGGGTTACTTTGATTCGAAGAGAGAATTTAGGTTTCGCCAGTACCAAAGGTTAAAGAAGAAATTCTGTGTGAAGCCCATAACTCAAGATATTTGATTCACCCTGGGAGTACAAAGATGTACCAGGATCTTAGACACCATTTTTGGTGGACGAATATGAAAAAAGATGTGGCTGAGTGCGTGGCGAAGTGCTTAACGTGTTAGAAAGTCAAAGCTGAGCATCAAAGGCCAAGTGGATTATTACAACCGTTGGAGATACCAAAATGGAAATGGGAGGATATCACAATGGATTTTGTGGTAGGTCTTCCAACGACCCAACAAGGTTACGATGCCATTTGGGTGATTGTCGATCGACTGACGAAGTCGGCACACTTTTTGCCAATCAAGCTTCGATTTACCCTAGATCGGTTAGCAAAACTATATGTGAAGGAAATTATGTCAAGAGCGGTGTACCTGTGTCCATTGTATCAGACAGAGATTCATGTTTCACATCTAATTTCTGGAAATGACTACAAGAGTGCTTGGGAACACTGATGAGAATGAGCACAACGTACCATCCTTAAACCGACGGACAGAGTGAGAGAACCATCCAAACACTAGGGGATATGCTCAAAGCATGTATCATGGATTTCAAGGGAAATTTGGATGACCATCTACCATTGGTGGAATTTGCTTATAATAATAGTTATCATGCGAGTATTGGCATGCTGCCTTACAAAGCATACAACAGGAAATGCAGAACTCCGTTATGTTGGGATGAGGTAGGTGAACGTCAGCTATTGGGTCCAGAGTTTGTACAACAGACTGTCGAGATCATCAAGATTATTCGAGTGAGATTAATAGCTACATAAGATAGACATAAGAAATATGCCGATCAACATCGACAAAATAGAGAATTCGATGTCGGTAGTCATGTTTTCTTGAAAGTGTCTCCCTAGAAGGGGAGAATTCGATTTGGCAAGAAGGGGAAATTGAGCCCTTGATTTATAGGACCTTTTGAAGTGCTTCGGCGAGTTGGTTAAGTGGCGTGCGAGGTAGCTTTACCTCCAGAGTTGGAACATATTCATAATAATTTCCATGTCTCGGTATTGAGACCATACAAGCCTAACTATAAGGATGTTATAGAATATGAGCCCTTATAGTTTGAGAAAGATTTGTCATATGAAGAAGTCCATGTTCAAATTATTGACAGAAAAGAACAAGTACTGAGGAATAAGGTGATACCTTCTGTTAAGGTAATCTGGAAGAACCACAATGCTGAGGAAGCTACGTGGGAACTTGAAAGCGTTATGATGAAGAATTATCCTTAGTTGTTTGCTTGATTTTGTATAGCGATTCTGGAGATAGAATCTTGTTAAGGAGGGAAGAATGTAACGAATAAATTTTTTGAGTTGTGATTCTGGGGACCGAATCCTTTTAAGGAAGGAAGGATGCAACGATTGAGAAATTTGTAATTTAATTTAAATATTTATTGAATTAAATAAATATTTTAAATAATTTATTTATTGAGATAAATAAATATTTGATGAGTTGTGGTGTAATAATTTAGTTGAGTATGTGTGCTAACTAAATTAATGAATGGTAAATTTAATATTTAAGGATTTAATTCAATGAAAATAATTAAATTAAATGAATTATTTCAAAATTTAAGAAAATAAGTAAATTAGATAAAGTCATGTTTAAGTCTAATTTATTAATTTAAATTAGATATATAATTATTTATTATTCATAAATACAATTATAATAGAAATTATTTTAATTACCATTACAAGTTATTTAAATTAATTAAGCTAAATTTTTTTTAATTAACTAGAGTGTGACACATGAAATCATATAATATAATACTATTAAAATAATCTAGTTTGGGGGATATGTGGTAGCCAAACAAGGCCTTGTGGCCTTTGGCTTACTGTAACTTACGCCTATTCATTTTTGTTAACTGATATTCACGATTATCAGTTAGCTTATTTTATTTCAAGTATTCTTCTTAAGCCTTAGAGCAGAGAAAGAGAGTTATGAGGAAGAGAGTGATTCTCTATTTATTTTGCTAAGGAGTTGGAGTATCAAGGTTCTTATTATTCTACTTCCCAACAATCAAGGATTTAAGGTATAAATTTCTACTAATATCTAGGTTTTGATTTCTTAGTGATTATCTACTATAAATTAGTAGTTGTATTGGATTGATACATGTATGTATGTTGTTATAATATGTTAATCGTCAATAGTGAGGGTTATTTGATGATTAACTACATGAAATTTGGGTTGGTAGGGAGAAAAGTAAATAACAGTGTATGTTTATGAAAATGGCTTAATAAA